>CM060838.1:48147500-48747500 GCA_030762175.1 Metallyticus violacea | reverse complement strand
TCACCTGATGTCTGTTCAAAGACTTTCTATAATGATAGATACACTTCTGACAGCAATTCTATTAAAGAAGAAAGCCGTTGAGGATGATGGACGTGTAAGAACTGACTCTCGCAGGATGTAATCATGTAATGCGATGCAGTCACCATAGCTGTAATTTTGTATCTCTTTCCAATATAAACCCCACGCCTCGGGACATGTCTCACTTTTCCTTAAAGTGTAGCATTCATTTGAACAGTTGCTTTCTAAAATTTTTCACTTGTCTTTACGCAGCAAATGTCCTTGGAAAGCACCAAATTTGAGGTCACAATACAGTTATAAACAGCACTTTTAAATAGTTAATTTTAGAATAATCTTTATTTCTTCTAAACGATTTTCAGCTGCTATATTTCTATTTTCTCTCTAACTCTCCCTCTCTCTCCCTCTCTCTATCTACTCCTCTTTGTCTCGTAAACCCAAGATCGCAGGTTTAATCCAGGCCAGGATCGATGGATTTTTGTGATGTAAAAATCTATGACTTTCGTCGGAAGGGAAGTAAAGCCGTGGGTCCCGTGTGGTACATTTACGGCACGTAAAAAACCTCAAGCCTGAAAGAGGAGGCCTCTGAGCAAAATTTGTTGGCTGTTTCACGCACTGAATTGAATGGGATGCTTATGACCTGAGATGTTATAGAACATCCGTAAATAAACCATATCAACAACAATCCTCTTCCATTCATGACAGAAAAAATGCAATTAATAAGTATTCTAAATTTGTTGTGCAGGAAAATAAACAAGAGAAATACATAATTCAATATATATTGGTGTTTATATATAAACATCAGAAATTAAATAATAATGATAAAATCAATAGAAGATATTTAAAATATCAAATAAAATATACAGAGGTATTGCATGTTCCAATAAATCACATCTATACTCTACTCATGACTTCAGTACTTATACTTCTGTAATTCAGTTCCATGATTTTTGACGTTTCGTCAAATGAAGGAAATTAAGTTCTGATTATAGTTCCCAACGTGATATACCGAAATAAGCGACAGTTTTAAACATTAGAAGACATTGCTGAAGAAACCGGAAGTTATGGGCCAAACCGGATACTGTAGTGCGTGTGAATTGTAATATATGAACGGTATTTTCATCGACTAACTTCATTATTGATTACATACTTCGTATTCCAATTGTAAGTAGAACGTACTATTCGAATTCTAGTTTTCTCTGCACTTATTTCTGAAGAATTCCTCTAAGAATTTAATTTCTCAAATGTGTTCCGCATTATTCCTTGAACAGCAAGACAGTATCGCTAAAATAAACGGTTTTTAAATACAAATAAAGTATATTCTTTGCAAATCTGAAACACCTATCATTTTCGAAGTCTTTAGCGCAAAGTGCAGTAGTTATATCTTGTCAGCACAGATAAAAGAGGATATTTTATTATGTAGATAAGGTGGGACTTGTTGAACTGGGGAGTGCGCCCTTGTCAGCAATTCTCGAGTGGTGATCGATATATTGCTGTACTTCAGGCTCTTCATTTATCAATAGTTACGCGACAGCGTCTCACTAAAATGAAATAAAATACTATAGCCTTAAATGAAGAAAGATATTCCCCTCCCTAGTTTAGCATTTTTTTTAAAATTTACTGAAAGCAAATCTCATGCTACGAATAAAACACATATTAATTTTTAAAAAGTGTTTTATAGCTGATAATAAAAAAGAGAAAAATAAAGATGAAAAACAGAACGGAAAAAAAAAAGAAATGGTGTAAAAGAAGTGAAAAAGAGAATATGAAATGAAAGAGGAAATTAAAAAAAAACAAGTTAAACTAAGTAAAAGGTTGAAAAAAATAATTTCCCAGAATATAACAAGAACGAGAATAAATAGAATAGAATAGGAAAGGAATAAAATAATGGAAGCATTGTAAGATATAGAATTAAGTTATAATAAGTATATAACCCGAAGAGAAATATATAGGAAATACTGGAGAAAAAAATAGAAAAAGAGTAAACACGTAGAAAAATTCTGTGGAAGAAAATAAAAGCAAGAGATAAATACCAATTTTGGAGAAGATTGAAAGAACAATGGAAGAAAAAGCCAATCTTATTTTGAAGGCTCTTTTAGGTTATATTAGATTATTAGCATTCTAATGCAAATGTCTTCAAACTTTCGAACACAAATTGTTAGGTTTAAACTAATATTTATTTATATTTATGTATCAATTTCAACGCAATACGTATATAAAATTAGTCTATATAAACTGATCTCATACGATTATATTATATGTGCATTAACATATTATTTAAAAGCAGTTTTTGTAACTTCGCCTATGGGTGTATAAGGTTTTAGCTATTTGGAAGAGCAGTATATTTTATAGCGCATACTTAATAAACATCCTTTTGCATGAGAAAAAATAATGAAGCAGCTCTATGTAAAAAGGAGACTTTTATTTACTAGTGACGTAACCAACTAGAGTTCAACAATCATATATAAAAATTGTCTGCATTAACTAGTTCATAGTAATGAGAGAAGTATGTAAGTCTTGTGTTCTTATTCGCTAGAAGATACAGAAACAACTGTATAATTCGTAGCAGACCTTTAGGAAAGAAATGTAAAACAAACTGTCTTTTAGAAAGAAATGTTTCATATCTTTGAATCGTTCTTTCTCTCGCAGTTCAGAATAGTTAATCTTTAGTTAATAAAGTGCAACACGCCAAGTTCTAAACTTATATCATGTTAAGATAATTATAGTTGTCAAGTAAAACTATGAATATCTTTCACTTTGTTATCCGTTTGTTTTGGCTTAGCTTTACAAAGCAGAATGATAGGGGCAATAGGCAGCCGAACGCTCGTCACAGCTTCCCCCTCAATGCCGCTAAGTCACGTTACATGGGCGATCTACAAAAGAGAATAGATATACATTCCTATAAACATATCGTAGTACTAACGAAAGAACAGAATGCATAACATATAGCTGACTCTCACTATTTATTTCTGAAATATTTTTGGGATAACTCTTGTGTTATCAGTGTTATCCTTAAGTATTTCCTGCCTTGCAGTACTGATCCTATAGTTCCGAGTTTGTTGACTATTTTACGAATTGTTCTTGTTAGGTGGAACAACTCCAGAAAATCTGTCCTGAAATACTGAACGAAACTGATAATTTATTAATTTTTATAAAGTATAAAAAATGAAACATATATTTTCTTTACTAAATCCCCTAACATGAAGTAAACAACATTTATACGCACTCACTCATTCACAAAGAGAGAGGGCTTGCACTACACTCATTAGCATAGCATGAAGTCTACCGACTCCTGTCCAATTATAATCGACCTTGAATGGACTGCCCTGTCATGCGCGCAATTATCAACAGCCGCGACCACCATGCCTTGATAACCAGGTCCAAAGAAATGAATGATCCTATAACTAAACTACGTAACTTCAATGAAAAATTACTTAATTTTCAACGCCCCCCTTGCCGACGTTGGGCAATTCAGACGCCTCTTAAAATGAGAAGGAACTCGAGAGAAGTTAAGTTTTTATTTTAATTTATTATTTAGTATTTTTAGCGGGAAGTTGTTTGTTACTATATTGGTTGGGAATTTAAGATTAATGTTATATATTCACAGTTGTTTCTGACCTTTGAACTGATAGAACGTGGGCTTTTGCTATGTACTACTTATTTCACACAACATAAACTATTTTCCTTGCAGAAGAAATGACATACTAAGCCATGCGTTTGGAAAGGATCAGATAGTAAAGTCATAATATGGTAACTAGAGGCCTGGAATATTCAACTCGCCTCCACATAACATTCTGAGTTATTTCCACAGTATCCCAGTAGTGGATCATGGTAGAAAGATTTGTGGTTCCAGTCTCAGTGATGATTTCGACTTTTTCCTGTGTTTTTCTTCATTCTGTCTTTTATCTGCTCTTTAAATATCTTGTTTTCATTTAATTATCTTAAAATTAATGCAGCTCATTTTCAAACCTCGAAAATGTATACTAATGAATTCAACTTTCACCTTTTCTTCTTGTAACCCAGTCTCATATATGAATACAGTATTATAGATGTTTGTTTCAGAGTATGGTCTTACCATATTTTCTTTCCTAATGTTTATTATATACAACGCAATTACTCTAAATCTCGTTAGTTTATTTCTTAAATGTATATATTATCTAATATTTTATTCACCTTTTGAGATAACAATTGTGTTTTTCCCCTTACTGTTTCCAATCATTTTCATTATATTTGATTACCTTTGTAATATATAACGTTATACGCGGCTGATTTATTTTTGTTTTTGATAGTTTATGATATCTATAATTAATTCTCCAAACACTTAACATTCTTTAGCGCCTAAAATTTTTGAGTAATTTTTGGGTAATAATACTGAATTAAAATTACTTACACCAGATAAAATTAAAATAAATAATAGTGATCAAGTCAGCCATTCTTCGCACAGTTGATTAGCTCATAAGAGTTGATCAAATAAGTTTGTTTTCATTTCTGATGTTCCGCAACAAAAAACTCGAGAGCACAAAGGATGAAGGTCATACTACTGAGAAGCGATTGCATAAAGTTCTGTGATGTGTATCTTTTACATTGATGACGATGGTGTGCAAGACCGCAACTTTATTGCACCCATGTGTTGCTGCAGTGACGCTGTACCGAGCCCTTCAGGCGGAAAACTGAAAGTGGGAGAGTCTAAATAACATGTTATGTAAATGTAAATGTCGAATCTCATTATGTACTACACCTGACTGAATCACCAAGGTTGACAACGAATGAGAATACCACAGGTTTTATGTAGTGAAGTATTCAATATAGACCTGTGGAGGAAAAAACCAAAATCAGATCAAAATTGTCTATGAAAAACTTGTTGTAGAAATGACAGTTGTAACGAAATGGAATTAATATAATTAAATTTTAACGTTTGAAAAGTTTGTTTTATTTATCATATTGATGCAGATATGTAGATTGAGTACTAATGATATTTTTTTAAATACGCGTTAGCTATCGATGTGATTATGTCATTTAAAGGTATCTTACAGAACGCCTAGAATATCCAATGAATCGCAGCTTATTACTCTTAACTCTTATCTTTCCTGAGATTCAAGATAAAGTGCTCAGAAAAGTCACGATGCATTTCTAAATCACCATGTTGACAATCTCATAACTATCCATATCTGTTTATATCATAGTTGACATGTCCCTTATCAAGTTATTGTTCCTTTTCTCCCACGTTTGCCCATTTATGTGTATAAAATTTCGCTTATGCATTTTCCATTGTGTTAATACTGTGCCCTTAAAATATTAGCTGTACGCAAAGAGATTAACACTGCATTAACAATCACAGGAGTCTGTGATTTCTCGACTTATGTTTTTCATTCAAATGAAGGATACAACAGAATATGTCTCTCCTGAAAGATCATGCTATTTTTGGGTAATGAAATTTAACAAAATGTTCAACATATCATGTCTGTATATTGATAAGTAGTATAATTTTGCTTTATTGGGCTATTTTCAATATATATAAGATATATATATATATATATCTTATGACATAATGATATATTAAATAGAACACAAAATACATAAAGTAAAACAAATAACAAACGAACGTATACTTGTTTTACTTTATGTATTTTATGTTTTTCTTAATATTTCATTATCCTACAAGATGCAGCATATATTGTGCAGTTATTTGAGTTGCGGGTCACAAGACATATATTTGTTTTACTTTGTGTATTTTGTGTTCTATTTAATATATCATTATGTCATAAGATGAGGCATATATTTTGAGGTTATTTGAGTTACGGGCCGACAGAACACGGCTGCGTATAGGAAAATGCCATTTTCACGGCAGTATAATGCATATCCAGGTAGAAGCTTGTAGTTCTTTTGAGGGAAACATTTCAGGGAATGTTGTGCGATCGCATGTTACTTGGTACTTTCGTTGTGCACTAATAGTTCTTCCTTACATAAAAGTAATCTTGAATCAGTTTTTATGTACAATTAAGATGTGATAAGGGATTCTTGCAGAGAAGTGCTAAAGCGATTTGCAATAAAATAGCCCGGCAATCATATTCCAGGTTAGAAACTGTTTGCCATATTGTTAAAAAATTGTGATCGGGAATTCCGCAATGACTTATTCCAAACCGCCGTGCCATGTTCATACGGAAGAAAAGTTAACTGAAATACAGGAATTTTCTAATCTAATGCCGGCAATTTATTACCGCTGAGCGGTATCGTTTTCAATATCTCTTATAATTAGGAGTTAATGCTTCCAGTTTTAAATATGGTATCATTTTATGTTTTAGTAAAAATATAAATACTAAAATAAAACTACTAACTTTATGAGCGGCAACTACCCTTTTCCATAAGCAGCTGAGCTCAGACGGCCCGTTACTCAAATAATCTCACTGTATTGATAATATAATATACATATAATGTTTTGAAAGATAATATAATATACATAAGGTAAATAATTTCATGCCATTCAAGCATAAAGCCGAGAAACTGTTATGTCCTAAAAACTCTCGTGATATTACTTATAATAGTTCTTATTCTATGAATTTGGGTTTGACTATGGATTATACTTTGTTTTTCCATATTGTATCTATAAATGCCATTTTTTCTGTGAATATCTACTGTTATATTGTTATGTAGCAGACATCTCTACATCGCCTGCTGGGCTTGCCTCCAATGCAAGTCATTC
This sequence comes from Metallyticus violacea, assembly GCA_030762175.1. Classification (NCBI taxonomy): domain Eukaryota; kingdom Metazoa; phylum Arthropoda; class Insecta; order Mantodea; family Metallyticidae; genus Metallyticus; species Metallyticus violacea. The sequence goes on along the minus strand of CM060838.1, from coordinate 48,740,785 downwards.
ATTTAAGGCTGATATTCACAATGAATTGGAGTTTTCTTTCTGTGTATTTATTGTATTATACTTGGAAATGATCCTTGGGCACTTTGTTTCTAATGCTGCTTTTGCCAAATAAGTAAAAATTATAAATAGGCGCAGTGCAATATCTCGACAATTATAAAACATCTATGTATTTAGAAACCAATAACTTCAAGCAGGTATGATCTTAGAATTTTCAGACATTTAAGTTTTAAAAGTTTTAATTTGATACACGTATTTTAAATGTAATCTCATTCCAAAATGCTAAATATTGTTATAACGCTTTATTATTAATTATAAAATATCAGATAGTAACTTTGTTATTTTAAGGCTTGTTTTAATGCTGTGGGTAAATTGAGACACATGTAAAATACACCTTTCTTTCCATTCTGTTCTAACCCAGGTGAAACTGTTATGTTGGCTCCTTAAAAGCTTCTGATTGAGAATAGCCACCCTCTATGACATGGACAAACTGTGTATAAATATGCCGACACTCCTAATGTTTTAAAAGTGCAATGTCCTAGTAGTGGACACAATTTTCCGTCATTTTCTGATAATGAACCAGCATGGAGAAGGACGGCAGCTATGAACTCTAATAGATGTAATTGACCAAACTGACGAAGCATTCATTACAATTGTCCATTTCCTTCAGTTAAGGTTTAATCATACGTAGAAAAACTAAAGAGGGAGGGTAAACTGTTCTACACAACATGAAATTAGATGAAATAAAGCGGTTTCTCAGAGTTACTTTGATAGTAAAGTAAGATGTCAACATTTGGTGCAGACAAAATACTTATCAATTAAACTGTTAAATTCAGTTGTTAAAGGCTTAGTGCATCTGTCTTGTTATTTATTTACCAATCACTGCACCATTTGGATATGGAAGTTTGCTGACAACATTTAATTGTAAACATCAACTGTTTAGTACTATTGTTTGAACACTATCTTTGTCCTAGCATTGTATCTTCTATATTCAGATCTGATGATAAAAAAAGTAATTTCTATTCCTAAGACTTTTAAGCAGACATCTTTCGTCACTAATCACCTAAACATTGCCGTTCAATCAAATCCTGCAACGAACAAGCAGAAAAGAGGAATTAATACAAAGCAAAGCATCGCTTTCCTAGAAACTTGTTCTATTAATTTACGTTGTATTTTTTCTTTTTTATGATCTTAAAAACTGTTTCTTGGCGAGTAGAAAAGTAGCGTTGTCTATTTAGCATTAAACATCGTGGTTAGCGTATTCCTCAAGAACACAGCCTTAACAAAATCTTAGCAAGCGATCCCTAATTATACAAGAACTGTTCGGCTGAAGTACAGGGCCATCGAGAAGTGGCTCCGCAGCTAATGTGTAGCCGAGATTTCACTAGGGAAGCGAATTCCAGTGGCAGCACTGACTGGCGCCGAGTATAGAGTTATTGTGTTCACTTAACCACCAAGGCAAGCACACACTCTAAAGTCGAAACTTTAGCAACGGTGGGCAGATTAACTACTAAACATCAGTTTCGAAAAAAGGAAGGAATATCAGAAACGTAGGAATACCAGCTTTTTCCTAACACCCGAGTGCGGAGAAACTTGTCGATGACCCATTACAATCAATTAACATAACCTACATTAATTGTATTGTTGTAAAATTAATGCTGTATTGAAAAAATATTCAATGTCTCTAAAGTTCTGGCATGGATAGGTCATGATAACATTTTATAACCTTGCTTGTGCTACGAGGTTCAATTAAGTTACAACAACTCGGATCCCCCCCCCCTATCTCTCTCTCATGACTGGAAACAGATAGAACCATGCAGTTTGTTTTAAAATTCGCGGGCACGTTGTCAAAGCGTGACAGAGATGGCAGCACTCTCTGGCACACACAACTCTAGCGGCAGTGGCGAGAATGAGGACTAGTTTTGATACTTCAAAATGAAGACGTTTTCATCACAAGAACAGCGTGTAATCATTCATTTTCTCCATTTGTGAGGTTTGACGCGATTTAAATTCATCGCCAGTTGAGTGAGACATGTGGTGATAGTGCCATGGATGTGTCTAATGTGCGTTCATGAGTGCGACAGTTCAAGGAAGGCAGATCATAGTGTGACAATAAACCAAGGAAATCTCGGCCTTGCACAAGCCGGTCTGACGATATGATGGAGCGGTGAAGTAATCCTTACTCATTGCATTCCAAAGGGCACTACGTTGACGGGTGCATCCTACGAAGATGTTTTGAAGAAGAGGCTTCTTCCAGTATTGCGTGAAAAATGGCTGGAAAATGCTGCACGTGTATTATTTCACCAAAACAACGCCCTAGCGCATCGAGCGATCGTGGCCCAGCAGTTTTTTCATGAAAACAACTTTGAAATGATTCCTCATGCTCATTACACACCTGACCTGACTCCTAGCGACTTTTCACTGTTTCCAACGGTGAAAGACACTTTCCGAGGTCGTACACTCACTAGCCGTGCCACTATTGAATCAAGAATTTTCCTGTGGTCAAAACGGTCTCTTACAGAAGCGTTCACAGCGGCCAAGGAATCATACCGTTGTAAAAAATGTGCTGCAGGGAGATTTGTCGAAAAGTGAAACAAGTTTCATATTTTTCGTGTGATTAGTTAGTGAGAAAATCGTAGGTGTTATCACTTGAATGCACCTCATAGAATCAGTTCGTAGGCAGTTGTACGAAAAGGCAGAACGTGCAGTGATAAAATCTAACACTGTATCCATTCAGAAAAAAGTTATGTGTAGAATTAATGAAATGAATATTTGGGTGTATTATAAAGTGGAATTAGACGTAAATTTGCAAACAACATAGAGCCCAGTTTTGATGACCTACGGTTTGCGACTTGAAAGGAAAAAAATACTACAGCGTATTAGATTAAAACATGCAAACGTTACATGTCACTAATGGAAATGATTACACATTTCAGAAGTACTACAGTAATACTAATGTAGCTGAAAATGTAGACAGCAATTGCAAATATTTACATATTAAAAATAGTCCTAAATATCCCATAATATTTGTAATGAAAGTTAATGTTGCAGCTTACGTAATATGAGATCCAGACCATCGACATACCAGTACTAGAGCATAGGAATGGCAACATAGTTGCGTACTGTTTCGCATTAAGTGTATTTAGATTACTTTGGCATAACATACCACAAATATAGTCAAATCTATGGAAGATGACACACTCCAACTTCAGTACATTTCTCGATATATCTCTCACAAATCGATCTAAAGCTCTTTGGATATCAACTCCGGTTTGAAAGTGAATATCTGGCGGAGGTTCTTTCATCTTATTATGGTAACTTGTTCATAACCTCAACAATTGAAATAAACGACAAATTCACTTTTTTTTTTTTTTTGATTCGTGTTTAACGCCCGTTTTTACTGGTGAGACGCCAGAGGCGGTAAAAATCAGATAAAGAAGTGGAAGATTTGTACATTTAAACTTGTTTTCTTTCAACTGATATAAAAATAGTAATGAGAAGCCTCCAAAACCTTATCAATGATGTCACAACTTATGTTCGTAGAAAATTGTGTTTTTATAAAAAAAAATGAATAACTTCAAAAACTTTTATTTGATGTGACCGGGCATTTTCTCAAAGATCCTTATCTTCAATTTTAATTGAGTTGAGCTTTGCGTTTTTCACCTGAACTAGATCACTTTATCTGACTAGAACTTCCGGCAAACAGAACCTGTGTGAACATTTTCCTTTCAATATTTCCTTCTACTCTGCCTCATTCTACCAACTCCTACCATGTACACCCCAGTTCAGCTGAATCTGTTAGCCGGTGCGTCAAATCTACACACAACTATCATTTGGTAATCAAGTACGGAACTCAGTCCATCGACAAATGAGCTGTCATTATATATCATCATCTTGCAATTGCAAATCACATTTTACTTTACAAAGTGCATGTTGTTTTGTTGCTAATAACTAATTGAGTGTTGTTTGTTTAGCGGTCAGTATTTGATGATGTCAAGCTCGTGCTTGTGTATGGACGGTTGAGCTCTTAATGGATAAAAGGTTACTTTCTCAAATGATGGTTATTCGCTATGCGACCGTGACCATGATGTTGTGAAGTGAGGTAACATGCCGGATGTAGAATGTGTTGCCAATTCAGATTAGGAAGGATGGGCGTTATGAAACAACGACATTATACGGAAAACAAAGGAAGAGAAAATGCAGAGAAATAAAGGCTATGCATTGAAATTTCGGCAAAATGAACCATAACATTAGTTTCATTTTTTACATCTATAACCCAAAATCAGTTCATCTAACAAATTCTGTTATTTTTTTCCATTGGATTATTTTATGTCTAGATTCTAAATATATATATTAAAACATCAGCATCACTGTGGCTTTCTGAAGCTTCGATTTTAATAATTCCACGCGAACGCCTTTTACCGATGAACGAGCTCATTAAAACCCAATTGACCTATAACAATCAAATTACATCAACTAATTTACTTATATGGCGTCATCTTAAAGTCGACCAATGAAAACAAACAAAATTTTGAATTTTGACCATAGTCGGATATCGCAGTGAAATTATTGAGAAAAAAAATTATCAAATCTCTTTTAACACACGACGTGCATTTGTCTTGTGGTCAGCGTAGCCAACTCTATACCTCCACTATATAATTTCTGAGCACGTATCACTAATCACTATTCTGTATTTTCAGCAACTGTAAATTTAATGTGTATTCATTCAAGCATTTTTTTTTTTTTTTTCGTATTCTACCAAACAGGCTGAAATCATTTTATAAATTATGTAACAATATCTGCCTAAGCAATCATAAATCTTAATAAACACGTTGTTCAAAATGGTAAAATGTTTTCTCTGTTTTGTTTTTCTCAGTTGATACTAGTAAATCTAATGGTAGGGATCTATTTCATTCTCACGGTTTCTGAATAGGTAAGCATTCATATTAACATTTTATACAATTGTTAATACATGCACGAATTTAAAAAATATAGTATTTGATGCGTTACCTACACAATGCTCTGAAAGTTTTCTCAGAGATAAGAGAAATGGCAGCTATATTTTTACATAAAGCTCGTATACCACCTGGTTTAAATCTTACGTATTATTTTTTTTTTCTCCCCACACTCTCATTTCTAGCTTTATCTGTTTCCATGCATAACGTCACCTTCGATACTCAATATTTACTTTTATCACCGTCACTTGTCTTCTTGCCATAGAAGAGCTAAACAGTTCGAAATATAGCGATTTCAAGTGTGACTTTATCTTGGTGCATTATCCTCTTTTACTTTTATAATTACTGTTAGTTTGTTACATTGTTAATAATGTTACTTTATTTTTATTTTTCTTTTATATTATATATATATATATATATATATTACTTTTATTCTTATTCTATTCATGAAATACTTCCAAGTCTGTGTTTGGCTCTTATCCATTGGTATTACTTTGAATAGATATTCATATATTACTAGATGGCTTGAAAAGATGGTTAAGTATTCATAATAAAAAGTTCCATTATTTCAACATTGTGAGCCAAGTATATGGGAATTATATTTAAAGTCTTGTTTTATTCGTGAAATAGTCCTAATAAATATCACTGGAGGGTCTGAACTTTTTAGAAAATTCAGTCTGAGACCCTCTTATGATATTACTTGTGATAGTAAAAACCATGGTGCTCAAAAACTAATCAGAGATAAGTTTTTCCCCTTCTTTCATTCATTTGTTTTATTCCTATCGTCCCTACTTTGTTTCGATTAGTGAGCGAGTAAAATAAAGTGCAGTTTAGCCTCAAATGTTCAGTTATTTATAACAACATTAAAATCCATGATCTTTTTTTTTTCTAGAATTATCTTGCCGAATACCACTGGTGAAAGCTGATAGTTTTCCGGATTTTGCTTTTAAACTCGTGTTTGTTGTCATCCTTCGGTCTGAAATAATTATCACAATCATTGGTTAAGTCCAATTAAATTATGGAAAAATAGCACCAATTGTATTATAGAAGATAATTATTGGGCTCAAGCGCTTCTAAAGCAATTTGTGGAAGGGGAAAGTAACAATTTATTTTATATTTTATGAAAAAGCATTTGTGCTTTTTCTGTTGCCTCTTTGTTTGATACTTCCCAATTAGTTCCTTGTTTATTATTTTAAAACTACTGTTGTCCATTTATTGAAACATATACGTTACATTCAAATAGATTCTACATGTGGCTGCAATCAAAGATTTCTTTTAAAAAGTAATCTTTTTAACTTCCGATGTCCTCCAACTTCAGCGAAACAATCTGACGTTGTAACACTATCTTAGGAATTTTCGTAGATAAAGAACGAGGTTAACAGTCTAGCGCGTTCATAGAGGAAACAGAAAGTGGTCAGTCGAAGGTCAGTGCCAAGGTGGGCCCAAGGTCATTAGTATTACGCAAGACTTTGGGAAATCGCTTTGCTGCTCGTGATACCGTGTCTTGTATGCCGGTATTAAACCAAACCCTGAGCATTTAATTTTCTGCATCAGCGATTACTTTTAAGAAGCATGTGTTGGACTCGTACATTTTATTATATAAAAGCTTTATCTGTGGTCTGAATATATATTTTGAATTGTACTGCACAGATGAACATTGAATTTGCTGACTTGGAATTTGCCCAGTTTTCACGTTCTTGAAAGCTTTATATTGCATTGCGTATGCGTGATACGTACTTTTTTTTTAATTTGTCCACTGAAGCTTTGTGACCTATAAAAAATGGAATATGCTTTATCAAGAAATGATTTGCATTGTCATCAATGTTGCAACATAATAAACATTTAAACTCTTATTCTAGAAGTATATCATTATTTTTAAAGTGAAACATTATTAAATGCTAAACAATAAACAAACTATATTTAAAAATACAAGCAATAAAGTGTGTTACTATTGTATCTTAAATAAATATGATTTTGTACTCGTACAAAACTCGTGCTATATGCTCCTTTCACTCTTTTCTTATAAGCCCATTATTTTGTGTGTGTATAACTAAATTCAATTGTCATTGTAGACATTTTCTGGGTGCTAAAATATGCGCTATAGTGGCGACATTATAGGTACTTTCAGTCTTCCTTGTTTCAAAGACTATTAATGAATTAAAAATAAAGTTATAAGTAGAAACTCGCTCTTATAAATACTGTCTAACCTGAGCTTGAAAATGCAATAAAGACATGAACAAATTATAATAAGAATATAATTCACCAGGTGTCTGAATTATCTCGGGGAAAACTAAATCCCTTCGCTTGGTTACAATGCTGCTTTTATTGTGCAACTTGGTTTTATGCTTATGAACGATTTCGTAATCTTCAAGATAACGTTTTTATTATTTAGGCGTAACATTTTTTTTATTTAAAACTAAATACATATACGCCATGTTTCACTTTAGATATATAACAGAAGATTTAATGTATCTATTTCATTAATTATATTAAATTACAATACACATTTATGTACACTTGAACATGTATAGGTTCAAGTGTTAGAGTAAAAATTGCAAATACTTTATTATTATTATTATTATTATTATTATTATTATTATTATTATTATTATTATTATTATTATTTAATTGCTTATACTAGGTTCTATACACCAGATGATAATTACCATCTTCATGGTTTCCATTAAGAAAATCGCGAATTTGGGACATTGCGTTAGGAGGTAGTAATCAATTTGCTCGGTTCTCTGTGAAAATTTGCAGAGTGATCTTCTTTACTCATTTTTGTAAAGACAAACGCTAAAGAAGTCATAATTAGTCAAGAACTGAATTAGGATAATATTATGTGCATTGTAGATCAAATTCGACGGATAGTGTAAATAATTTGGTGTCATAGTACGTACAGATGGCGTTACAGATTTGAGTTTTAATAACTGCTTTCCTCGAGAGCTTGGCATCAGGTTTCTGAAGTTATAGCTGTTCTTTCACTCCCAATGATTCCAGGGTATTCTTTCATCCATCGATAGGAAATAGCCATCTGTTAAACCAGTGCTAATTAACTACAAGAATGCTACAAAACATATAAACAAATTTCAAACTATGACATCTATACTGTTGAGTTTTTCACACATCTGAAATGAACACTAAACAACTAATATACATAATATGGGATTGCATATTTAACTCACTCGTTAATGAAGTATGAAAGCTAGTAAAATAAATATTCAATACAAATTAGAATTGGTGGTCAAATTTGTATTATTCATACCTTGATTCTATAATTTAAGTGTCTGTAAAATTTCATGCCTACCTAAGGTAAATAAAAGTTGTGGTTGTAAGTTTAATTAAATAATATATAAACACACAAAATTATTGTAATAAATGTAACAATAAAATAAACAATAATATACTTCACAGAAATCAAGAAGAAATAAAGTATGTAATATGGTAAAATAAGCAAATGGTTGTTTCATAAAATACTTATTAAAATGTAAATGGAAATTGCCCTATTAAGTCAGAAGTGTTGAAGTTTATAAAACTAAAACTAAAAATGTCTTAATTAACAATGACACTGTCTGACAACCCTCAACTTCCCTCGGGAGCATGTTTCAACTATTAACGGAGATTTTTAATGCTGTTTTACGCCCGTTTTATTACTGAGGCACCACAGGCGGTTCAACGGAGATGGTATATAATAAAGAATACCTAGAGTTTTATGGCGAGATATAAGGAGTAAGTCCTGGTACCTAATTGATGTGCAGATAAATTTAAGTGAAGTAGGTTAGGTAGCAGTATGCAGAATTTGGAAAAAATGATTTAAGAGAATTCAAAACTCTGTCATCGTTTAGTTTTAACCAGGATAGAGCCGCGAAACATGATCATATTTACTACGAATATTGTATAACGAGCATACGCATTGTAGTCTTATTTCTCAGTTTTACGTTAATTTTAGTTAACATTAATCGAAGTGTGGCTTTACCAGTATTTGTACTAGAATTAATTTTAATTTATCAGAAAAAATACTTCAATATTAGATCATAATTTTTTCCGGTATGTTTCACCTGCGCGTTCTACTTAAAATATGACAGTATTCTTTACAAATATCGGTAGTAAGTTACGACTGTCGCATCCGATCCTGGATGTTCTAATAGAGTAACTTGAAACTTATTGGCATTTAAGTTAATATCGCACTTTATTGACCATAGAGAAATTGGATAGAGAGTCCACGTTGATTTACTGAGGGCATGATGTTTGTGATCAAACCAGTTGGTTGTCATTTTAATACTAATTACCTCTGATTGAACTTAAACCCTGCACAGTTGGCATACAGTTTTATGCTGTCCGTACTATTTGTGACTATCATAAGTGATTCGATATTATCAAATTTTTTGAGTTAATATCGGAATGTGTCTGGAATTTTGTCTATGTACACAAGTATACGAGAACTGTTCAATAGAATGATATAATTTTTATGACAATATACTTTTGCTCATCTTCATAATTTTGATAATGTTTCTAAAAGCTGAATTTTTGCCAGGACTCAAAAACATGCTAGAAACCGTTTTTGCCAGATCATTCAGAATCGCCTCCGTAGCCTTCACAACTCTTTTTGATGATGGAAATTACCCCCCATGAAGGTGTTTCTTCAATTCGGGCCAAAGGAAAAGGTTACACAAGGCTAAATTTGGATATAGGGACTTCACATTAATTTTGTGAGATATTCAGCAACAACATTTGTGATGGCGTACCGTGCATTATCGTGGTCCAGCATCCGGCTTGTAGCAAGAAAATGTGATCTTTTTGGTTATTATATGGCCTTGCAGAGTTGCAGAATATCTCTGCAGTATTGCCCAGTTACAGTTGTGTGTGTAGTAACGACATGCTGGTAAACCATTCTTAGAATATTGAAAAAATGAGATGACCATAACTTTCCCAGCAAAAGCAACCACTTTTGATTTTTATGTTGGAGATTTCCACACAGAGCGTTGCTGTTTGCTCTCAGGATCGAAATGATGTAGTCAATAGCTATTACCTGGACAAAAATCTGTAACATCATCTTCAACTTCGTGCACGCGAACTTCTTTTAGTTCAAGAATAGCAATCTTGAAACCCACCGTGCACAAACGCGTCTCATGTGCAACCTTTCAGTTACCGAGTGAAGTGGCACCCAGTGAAGTTTTCAGGAATTCTAAGTGTTCTGAAAGTTATTCGACAATTCTCTCTCACAATGGCAGCAGCGGTGTTAATGTTTTCTTCCGTTAGAACACAAACTGGAGCGCTGTTTGAAACTGATTGCCTTCCCTATAGCACTTGAAGCTGAAGATTTGTTGAGATGAAAGCAGAATTTCAGAGCAGCATATTGTTCGTAACGTGTCACCTCCATTTTGCTGTAATCAGAACTGAACATGTCTCCACTTGCACACCTCTCACAGGAGGGAACCATAAATGACAACAATGAAATTAGTATCACGTGTACATTACCCATTAAGACAAAAATATATGTCAAATTAATTTTTATGGCGAAAAAGTATGCCTTTAAAAATGATGATAATGTTAATAAAATATCCCTTGTATTCTTTATGTATTTTAATCAATTTGACGAATATTCGATTTCATTATTATAATTGTGATACAAGTTGTCTGATGACTGTAAAGCAAAGCAAAGATTTTAAATTTCGGTTATATAATTATTATTGTATGTAGTTGGACACAGCCAAAGAACAATACCATTAGTTTCAGCTATTGAGTATGATAATGATAATTTGTAAATGTCTTTTTAAACATAAATATTTAGTTATTTGTTGAAAAACGTAAAATATGGTCACTTTTCAAGAACCAGAGGAGCAATTTCAATACAATTACATTTACATAACTTGCGAAACATAACCTTTTTCATACATACTAACGTCCATTACTCCTTTATGTTCGTTCCATGGTCCTAAGCGAACCCTCCATACCCTTTCCTTGTTAGTGGCCATTCTATCAATATTCTGAAATAAAAGCTATACTCTAATTGATAATTATGTACTTTAAATTTTATTTATACTGGAAAATGCAGCAATTAAGAAAGATACTATGCTTTAAAGGATCCGGAAAAGAACCAATCAACAAAATGCACATAATAAGTATAACTAATTTTCTTAAAAAGTTTTCAATGGATTTTATTTATACTTTTGTCTGTTACTTGTCAAGGTTAGGTTTTTTATTAGTGTAAATTTTCATTACTGCAGATTAAATAAGTTTTTATAAAAATCATAATCGCAGTCAATTTTTTAAAAAAATATATTAAATATTTAGGAATATTTTTTTAGAAGGTGGCATAGAAAGTTGAAATTTAGATCACATACATTAATGACTAGATTGTGTATATAATTTACAACTAAGAAGTAAATTCGTCCATCTAAACTCAACAATTAAAATTGTATGATATAAAATGATATTGAAAAGAAGAAAAATATTATAACACATATAAAACTTAAATTTTGTAACACATATTGCAGTTAGGCAGAAAATTTGTATACCAAGCTGAAGTAAACATTATAAAAAGAGTGTAAAAGCGTAAAACAATTCTTGCATGCTTATTAGGAAAATTTTCCTAAGTGTTCAGCGATTTTGTGGATTTTTGTATATTTAGTATAATATATTTTCTAGCTCTCTTCAATTTCCAAATCTTTTACAGGAACAATAATTACAATCGCATATTTAATAGACATACTAATAGTGAATCAGATAAAATAATAATTAAAATATTCCTTACATTATAAGAAGTTAATGATTAATAAGAAGACAGGAAACTCATATAATTTGAAAGAAAAATCCCTGGATATATACTTGGAACATCTGGGAAGAGGGATGTCTGCATGTTAGATATATTATGTACTTAGATATACAGCAAGGAGCTACATATAACGAAATGAAACTAGCTTATTGAGATTGCTGGAATCTTTATTTAATACTATTGAAAATAACAAAATTTGAAAATTATTAGTGTATTAAAATTTACTTTTAATGGGCCATTCTGAATGAAAAGGAAAAAGTAGGAAGATGTCTTACCTGGAATTTAAAAAAGGCCTAAAACAATAAAATAAGTCAAGGAGCAAGCCCTGATGAGTTTTGTTGATTTGGTTTATTTATGAACGCTCTTTAACATATCAGCTCATCAGCATCCCATTCAATTCAGGGCGTGAAATGGCCTTTAAATTTTTGCTCAGAGGCCTCTTCTTTCAGGCTTGAGGTTCTTTATATGAAGTAAATGTACGACACGGGATCCACGGCTTTACTTCTCTTCCAAAGGAAGTCATACTTAGGAATATAGGGCCGAAAAAAATTCATTGATCCTGGCCGCGATCTTAGATTTAGGAGGCAAGGTATGGTTACCGACAAGCTCTGAAGAGGAATCAGTATAGATGTAGGAAGACATGTTGGCACTCTCTACCTATGAACATGCCATCCCAAGCCTACAGATAGCTGCAGAAAATATTACAAAACCAGTCTTCGTGGTAGTTTGCATAGACCTAATGTTGAAAGAAAATAAAATGACATAATATGAATCTTAAGAAAATTCACGATGAAGGAGAATATTATAGAAAATTACAGTGTTAATCAAACACGGGTAAAAGGCAGGGTCACTAGATCATTTAATAACATCAGTTATGAACGGCCGCATTTAGAGAATAGAACTCTGCCCACGTTCTAAAGAAATGAACCTCAGCAGAAAGGTCTGGAACGTGAGTCACTGCACTTTTAACATCAATTAGCATCTTTTCAGTGTTAGCGTTCTACGTCATGGAATTGTTTGGTCAGAGCATTACCACTGCTTCCCTACTGTAGCAGATTGATTGCCTAAATTCTGATCAATCATGCTACTTCCACGATATGTCTCCTTGATATGGCTTGGCCTTGGAAAAGACAAAACACTTGTGTAATTCGGAACTAAGATTAGCAATGATGTAGTCGAGTTCTCCAATATGGATTCTTCAGTAATAATGTTATTTTATTTAACTGAAACTTACTTTTTCTATGCACTTATGATAATGTAGTACATTTTATGCATTACTTTATACACCTTCATTATATACTACATTATCTACTTATATTTCAAGTATTCAATATTCAGATAACAAAAGAGTTATGCTTTACAAACTTAATTAAATATTTGGAAGATATATTTGTATGAGACCTAGGTGAATACTTACTTCTGCCTTTAACACAAGCTGAGAAAAGGAAATTTAAGAAGAAAAGAGAAAGTTTCTGCTCTTTCTTGTGTAAAACATTTATCTCACCCTTAATACTTTATGTACAGAATTTAATCTAAACATATACAGAACACAATCAAACATTTGGAAACATCGACTTGCTTCCTTTAGCTTATATCCAAAATGCTGTTTTAAATAAATTGCTGCAAATAAATATATGTGAGAATTAGAATGAGGTAACTCTTAAGATATGAGTACTGGTGCATTAAATTCTAGCCTAGAGTAATGCTGTGCGTTCATACATATTTTAGTTTACTTTCTTCTGTAAAGGATGATCACATTTCTATCTACTTCTACTTTATACTTGATTAAAATAGATAAACATGTGACATAAGAAAATGTCAAAAAAGAAGCCATCTCACGAGATTTTCGAGAGCTATTCAATAAATAAAGATGATAATTTTTGCAGCCATAATTTCTCGAGCTAAAATTTAAGTATACAATATTTTATTAACTTAATGCATAATGTACAGTTTGTACTAGTTTCATTGTTGTCACTTCCTGTATCCGCTTATGAGAGGTGTTCAAGTTGAGACATGTTCAGTTCTCCTACAGCAAATTGGAGGTGATATGCTCCTCTGAAATCTTGCTTTCATCTCAATAAATGTTAAGCTGGGGCCTATGGACAGTTTGTCCTAGCACAGCTCCGCTAGAAATAATATAGCGAAGAGGGGAGGCAATCAATTTCAAAGAAAGGTGGACTCATCGCTCCAGTTTGTGTTCTAACGGAAGAAAACATTAAACCGCTGCTCTCATTGTGAGAGAGGATCGTCGAATAACATTAAGAACACTATCAGAAATCCTGAAATTTTCATTGGGTGCCACCCACACGTTGGTAAAAGGTAATTATCTTGAAATGCTTGAATTGCTTGCACAAGAAGAACAGTTCATAAGAGAGAATTTAGAATCGGCTTCAAATTTAAAGGAACTTCGAGTGATATTCAAAATGAACTTATTGGCTGGTGGTAAATGAAGGAACTAAAAGAACTTCAACTTGTGAATTCGATCTGTTCAGGTATATGAAACATTGGACGTGTCTTGTCAGTCCCAGATGAACATTATATTTCGCAACTGTGTTGGGAATACCGTTCAGGAGAGATTTGTGGGATTTTATGATGTCTCAAAAGGTAAAAGTGCTTCCGGACTTTCAGCTGTTATTTTGGGTGTGTTAAGTGCGTGGGGTGTAGTTAAGAAATTAACTGTCAAACCTACGATGGAACTTCTATAGTGTCCAGTTCTGCAGGAGGTATGCAAAGCATCATAAAACAAGAGTGTCCATTTGCATTGTTCATTCATTGTTACACACACACACACACACACACACACACACACACACACACACACAAAATTAAATTAGGTCCTGCTATATGAATCAAAAATAATACAAGGTGCGACTCTTCATTTATGATTTGACTGCCTTTAATACGTATTTCAGGAAGTCATCAAAGAGAACTCAAGTCCTGAGAGAAGCAGGTTTCAAACTACCAAAAGCATGCACAATTAGATGGAACTTTCACTCCAGAGCACCAGCAACAATAACTTCTCATTTTAAGAACTTAAATAATTATCGATAATGATGCACAATAGGAAATCGAATCTGTTAATGGTGCTACAGTATTAGTAAGAGATTGAAGAACCCTACTTGTACAACAAGATATTTTGCTTCACAATAAAGTGTACGTCTAAAGTAAACATGAGCAACCACGAGATAAAACTAACCATACGAACTCTGAAAAATCTGCTAAATGAAGACACAGTCAATGAATGTACTAACATCAGCAAATCATTGAACAATGATGTGGCATCACAAACATTTCCTGTATAATCACTTAAAATGCTGGCATATGAAATAATGATGTAATAGTGGTTGAGATGCAAATACGATTTGGGGAATTTGAAAATTTCCATTTCGCAGAATTGTTAGATGAAAGGCAATTCCAGGAGTATAAAAATCTTTTCCAATAACAAAAGTGAAGCAGCTGCTGGAAATGTATCCTTTATTTGAGAGTGAACAATTGAAGAACGAACTTCTGAACGTGTACTCTGATGAAACCAAACACGTATCACCACAAATGCTACTTAAGTATTTCATGGATAATGGCCTTGATACGGTTTACGAACAAACAACGTGTCTATTTCATTTAGTCTTCATATTTCTAATGACAACTTGTTCCAGTGAAAGAAATATGAGCACATTAAAACGCATCAAAACATTCTTAAGCAACTCCAGAAAAACGCCAGATTAAGCAATTTAAGTACACCTGCAATAGAAAAGTCTCTATTGAATGAACTTTCCAAGAACCATAGCTTCAGATATCGTATCATTAGTGTATTTGCAGGCAGAAAAGAGCGCCATAAGCAGTTAATCTAAGGAAAATTTACGGCAAGTCTCAAACTCACATTAAATTAGAACTAGCTTGCTTCGTCACTGAAGGCCATCTCATTTTTCACTTTTCAAGAAATGTTTTATCAGCATGTCGTATCTGCACATACAACTGTAACTGGGCAACTACAGAGTCCTGAAAACTGCAAGGCCATATCACGCGCAAAAGGAAATGTGTTTCCTAGCAACAGACTGAATGCTGCACCACGATAATGCACAGTCGTACATCGCAAATGTTGTTTTTGAATAGCTCACAAAAATTAATGTGATGTGTGACCCTCACCTATAGTCCAAATTCAGCCCCGTGTGACTTTTTCCTTTTCTCCATTTGAAGAAACACCTTCGTGGGAGACATTTTCCATTATTAGAAGCAGTGGTGAAGGCTGCGGAGGTTTTTGCGATTGATTTGTCAAAAAATGGTTTCCAGATGTTTTTGAGCCCTGGCAGAAACGCTGGGACAGGTGTATTACTTTGATTGATTAATTTATTTGGTTTATTTATGGACGTTCTTTAACATCTCAGGTCATCAGCGTTCCATTTAAATCAGGGCGTGAAACGGCCGACAAATTTTGCTCAGAGGTCTTTTTTTTCAGGCTTGAGGTTCTTTATCGTGCCGTAAATGTACGACACGGGACCCACGTCTTTACATCATAGGATTTTTACGCCCGAAAAAAATCCATCGATCCTTGCCGGTATCGAACCCGCGATCTTGGGCTTAAAAGGCAAGTATGGTTACCACTAGACCACCAGGACCAACAGTATTGCTTTGAGAAATACCATCAAAATTGTAAGGATGAGTAAAGGGATGTTTTAAAAAAATATTGGTTTTTTTTTTATTGAACATCCTCGCACTTTTGTAGATATGTAAGAATTTAACATGTATCATGCACACAACTGTAATAATAATAATAATAATAATAATAATAATAATAATAATAATTTTCGCTACTAAGTTGGATTCTGTTTTGTTTGTTGAGAATTAAAAAAATATTTAGGCTACTTAAACTTATCTGCTTATGTTGTAAACTGTAATGATACAATTTCTGTGTATTAGATCATACATAGTAAGATTAAAATGCTATCAAACTTTTAAAAAAGCTAGCATGACCAAACACAAAGCCATAGCTCAAGTAAAGAAATTGTTATATTACTTTAAAATGAATTTCACACATTTTCTGAGTATAGCTGTCTTCACATGTGATATGCCGGATGTTGAAGATACCTTAAGTTCCAAATAAGGATGTGTCTCTTGTATTTTTACTTTCCATTGTCCCAAACACTTGGATATCTTCCAGAAGTACAAGTTCCCCGAACTCGACTTTGTGTTAATGTAACCATTGTTAACAAGCAGGAAATACTTTGCTGAATGTAAGAGTGCTTAGAGAAACAACATCATGACAACTTGCAGATGCATACGCTTGCTGCCCGATAAGAATTGATTAATTAAAAAGCATAGCATGTGGAATAAAGTATCCACACAAGCTAGCTCTACCAAGGGTTGACCTTGAATATCACACATGTGAACGGAGTTACAAATAGTACGCTCATGAGCACGTAGTGTGTTCTTTGTGACGACAATGCTCCTCCTGTAAAGGCTGCAGGATTTCCTAAAGCACTTAAAGTTGGAACATAAGTGATTATAAGAGCTCTTCAGATGTTAGATTGACGTCATAGTATGTTGCTAATAGATTTAAAGTGATGTGCGAAATTTATTAGGCAACTGTGCAACGTACTGTACCAGTGAGGTCTTTAATTTACTTACTGCAATAACTTATTGCATAAAGTGTGAAGAAGTTCCTAGTTTCCATCCCGATGTCGTTATATTCTGGAAAATTCTCCTTCTTAGGAATCTTAACAATAGTAATTACATTTGGGGTGCCTTTTTATAATAAAATTTCCCACCTTGTTAAAATATAGAGCTCAGTCTTTAAAACAAACATCGTGCTTTAAACTGGAGCTGAGACTATTTGCATAAAACATTGAATTTTGAAATAATTATTTAAGAAGAAGAGCGTTGACTGATTTTCCTTGAGCACAAAAAAGATATATGCATATACTCTCAAATCATAGCACAGCAAAATGTTTACTTATACAAGTTTCGCTATTATTTAACTATAGTGAGGTCATTTCAGTTATGGGCCGCTTGAGAGTTTCTCCTAGTATCCATCTGCCCGTCCTTAACTGAAATATCACACTGTATAGGCTTTAAATCGCCCTAATAAGCAGACACACAAAGTTCAATAATGTAAACATAATTAACATTTGCTTATAATCACAGGGGTGTTTAATTACTCTCAGAGTTCATTTGATTATTTACAAATTGTACCAAATAATTAATAGTAACTAGAAAATTGGACGTTTAATATGTTTCTAAAAATGCAGTATATCAACAGTTATATATATTAAGTGATTTTTCCCCAAGAAAAGTTGCACAAATTATTTTTCTTCAGAAATATGAGACCCCTACTTTGTCTTAAAATTGTTTTCCTTTGCTTATTGACAAACATTAATTTTAATAAGAGGAATTTGCTGTTTTTGTATTGTATTGTACTAAAATTGGATCTACGTTTCATATATATCTCGAAATAATCGATTAAATAGGCGTAATCAAAAAAGGTAAGAGTGAAAGTACTTAACTGTTTTACTTGCAGAGTCTCAGAATAATTGTAAGAAAATAGAGAAAGAAATGAAAGTTTCTCTTCTTATTTGTTTCCTATTTTCTGATGTTTTCTAATCAATTTAGGTTATCACATTTTACACTTACAGCTTATAAATAGTACAGTTACCTTGTATATTTTATATTTATCATACAAATTATATGTATCTCATTCAAAAAAGCAAATATTTTTAAAAATGTGAATATTCCTATAGCCTTTACATAGACCAGGGATATAATAATAGTATCCAGGAAATAAAGGTCTCTTTGTAA
Organism: Metallyticus violacea; assembly: GCA_030762175.1. NCBI lineage: Eukaryota > Metazoa > Arthropoda > Insecta > Mantodea > Metallyticidae > Metallyticus > Metallyticus violacea. The sequence goes on along the minus strand of CM060838.1, from coordinate 48,722,269 downwards.
CCTTACTTATCCTAAATGTTTAATATTTATTTCCTAATTACTTTTATTTACTTGTTTATCTGGTTTATTTACGGATGCTCTTTAACATCTCATGTCAACAGTGTCACATTCAATGCACGACGTGAAATGGCCTATAAATTTTGCTCGGAGGCCTCTTCTTTCCCTTCCGAAGGAATCCATACTTAGGATTTTTACGCCCGAAATGCATCGATCCTGGCGGGGTCTTGAGTCTATGATGCAAGTACCACTAGATACCAGGACTGACTTTCTTAGCATTTTTTTTTTGATTAGGTGTTTATTTACAGACGCTCTTTACCATCTCAGGTCATCAGCGTCCCATTCAATTCAGGGCGTGAAACGGCCGATAAATTTTGCTCAGAGACCTCTTTTTTCAAGCTTGAGGTTCTTTATCGTGCCGTAAATGTACGACACGGGATCCACGGCTTTACTTCCCTTCCGAAGGAATTTCATAGCATATCTCACTATATGTAGAAATTACTTATTTCTTACTTATTTTTTCTTGTGGTTATTTAAAATACTTAAGTAGTTTTGTATATACTTTATCCTATATCAGATATCATTTGCCTATTTCTACTTCATTTTCTTATTTAAGTTAAATCATTGTCTAGCTATTTTTTCGTTTACTTTATTATACGATATCTCACTGGGTGTAGGCAACGTACGTCAAAACACAAAACACACTTGTTAACATAATTTTAATGGTAATTATTAAATTTTCACTTGTTTCTTTTATTATTTAGTTTTTAAATGTTTTTGTTTTCCTGCTAGTCATTTTCAATATAATTATGTGGGCATCACATGCCTGTTTCATATTATTATTATTATTATTATTATTATTATTATTTACAATTTTATTTGCCTATCTTACCATATATATTTTATATTCTCATTAACCTATATCTTCATTACGCATCTGTTTCTGATTTAATATTTTTCACAGATATTTAATTATTTTAAATATGTTATCTTTCCCATAGCTAATTTTACAATATATGTAGCCATTATATGTTATTTCAATTTTAAATTTTCTTACATATTTATTTTTAAAATATTTCTATCTCCACGTTAGCCTGTATTACATATAAACATGATCTGCTATTTCTGACTTCGCATTTTCCTTTATTAATTCTTTTTTTTTTTTTTTTTTTAATATTTTGTCCTCCATTTAGCCTATCTCACTATTTATAGGCATCACGTGTAGTTTTCGGACCTCAAATGTTTGTTAGATTTTTAAACATTTATTGTTTTGTCTTCCTCTTAGCCTGTCTCACTATGGTACAGAAAAATAATACAACTTTTTCTTCTTTTTTAACATCTCGAATTTGGTATGAATATGGATGCCTCTGTGCAAAAAAAAACAACAATAGGTGATGACCGAGAATGATAACATTACTAAGGTTAGTCTTTTTGGCATGAATGTTATCTCCCCAGCTTATTACATGTGTGATTTACGCCGCGTTTTTCTGCCTAACACATTTTTACAATCATGTTAGTTTCGTTAGTTTCCCTCCCCCATTATCTACGATAAGGCTGTTAACTTGCCCTTGATTGCAGCATTGGCTCTTTTGAACGTGCATTTTAGTGTGATAAAACTACATTTTTATATTAATGGAATTTATTATCTGCTCTTCTGCAATAGAGCTCATGAAATATTTGCGTATGTTTGAGATTTTACAGCTTTTGTGCACTTTAACAGATTTCTCATTTCAAAGGGGAAAGTGTCTTAACAAGGCCTTGATATGTTACAGCTGACTGTATGTACATCACTGCAGTAATTGTTTCTTTATGTAGGTGTAGCGCAAGTGGTGTGCAATAACTCTCTCGTTAGAAAATATCAGCCAGCCTACATACGAGTACATCATCTAAGGAGATAACGACTGGCACGTTTTATTATATTCATATACCGTCTGTGCTCAGATGTTGATCCCATATTGAAGATGACAAAGAGAAACGGTTTGGTTCGTCAGCAGATGCAATATGATTAATGAACTAGCTTCAAATAAAAATGTGAAGCATAAAAGGTGATTTATTGTACTTCCATTAACATGATGTTTGTATCATGGTTTTTATAGGTAATCTATTGAAATAATGCTTCGCATTAAATAGCACTAGACGTCCAAAATATGGTACACGAATCTTGGATCAGGGCTTCAGTGCTTGCTGAAGTATATAGAATTACGAAAGATAAGTCCTTAACTCTAGTTGCATCGTCCATTATAGGCACTTATTTCAATATTGGGTTTCTTGTTGATTTTCATGAAATTCGTTTAATTTTATACCCATCATAGTGCGTACAACAACAAAAAGAAGACTCCTATTATCGTGCAAATGTTATATCGCAAATATATGATTCAAATATGACTCATTCTACACACTGAAAAAAACATAAGAATGATAAATATTCCTCTTGCATCTGAAGTGCATGTAACTTGTCAGCAAGCGGCAGTTTTATGACGCACTCTTCGGCTCAAAGTTGACTGGCAAGAAGTTTGATGACACTTTTCTTTTTCTTTTTATTTTTCTTTTCTTCTTCTTCTTCTTTTTTTTTTTTTTTTTTTTTTTTTTTTACTTCGCAAGCACTTGATCCGGATTTTTCGAACTTGGAAAACTACACTGGTAAACTTACTAGTAAGCATTGAAATTAAATAATACGTTTTCGTATTAGATTAAGATTTGGGACTACGCCCGGAACTATAAAGGTTGGGTCTTAAATACTCGAGGGTTTCGAGTCGCCTCTTCGGGTTAACACTTCCGTAACTAGACATCCTTAGAAATTCAGATGGGGGAAATTTGCGGTTGTGCCACACAGCCACGATAGCTCAGATGATCGGAGTATAGGTATAGTAAGCGTGTATCGAGTCTTAGCCCTGACCTGTAATTTTTCCTATTTGACTCTTGATTTCAAATCTTAATAATGAGAAGCCATACAGTGAGAACTGTTAAAAATGTTCCGCAACTTAGAACGATCGACCAGCAATCCTATCCCTCCTTCAATCGCTGAGGTTCCCCACACGGTGCCATTCTCTGTTCCAGTTAGTTGATGTCGGGCAGTTGTGTTGTGCAGTCGAGAGTGCAGTACATATCATTGTGCAATGGTGAGATATTCAGTGTGTCGTATATGCATATTCAAGGCACACATCAGGTAAAAAGTCTATGACAGAACGAGAAAGACATTTAGGCTAAATATCCTGGAACACCAGAAACATTACAGTTTAATGAAACAGGTTCTATGACTGACCAGGAAAAAAATCGAAAACGGCGTGTACTCACAGAAGAAAAACTTGATGAATTAAAGCTTCCATGAAAGCTCTACTCGTTCCCAGAGTTTGTGTTTTTTCCCCCATTTTTATCTCTGGGGACATTTAAAAATACAGTACGTTCAGTTAACCCTCGAAAACTGATGGAAATTAAAACAAACATTCAAAACGAAGTTGGGTCCATTGATGGGGAACTGGTGTGTGTTTGTGATAATTTCCTAAGAAGATATGGATTGTGTGTCAGGGAAAAGAGCAACATTTTCAACACCTGCTGTAAGGAGGATGAATATCAAAATCTTATATACCTAAATTTTAAAATGGTGAAGCGAATCTAGGTAAGAAAATACCAGCAGTAACACAGGTTCTATCCGCCGACAGACTGAACTATATACCAGGACTTTTAAGCTGCTCTCGTTGTACGTGCTGTACACAATATGTCTTGAACAATAATTTGGTATTATGCAGATACTTCATTATTTACAAATATTCTGTTCCACATGGATATAGAGCGAAATGAGTTTAAGGATGAGTGGTAAAGAAACTAAAATGCATCAGTGTTTATATAGGACTGAGAAGAACATATTAAAATAAAATGTATTTTATTGTTTCTTATTGATTATTTATTTATATGTTTTCTTTGTCTTATTCTAAAGTAATTAAAAGCCACTGAACATGTTTCAAGCGAACATGTCTCAAGAGAGAATTTGAAGGTGAAAATTTATTACGCTCCAGGAAAAGGAGTGGTTTATTAAATAAACGTGTCCTTTTAACAGTTCTTGATTACAAAAGAGCACAAAAGCCGATTAATTGTTTACAGTTTTCTCTAGCACAATCAAACTAGAATAAATGTATAAGGTCCTTAAAAATTAATTTAAAAAAAATATGTAAATTCTGAAGGAATAAAACTGCTTTGAACTATTTCTGAAATATTTTTAACTTTTGAAAAAAATTCTTATAAGATTTTTCAATAAAATCTACATGGGAGAGAATATTTGAAAACAAATTTCTATGTAAAATACTTAATTATACCATTCCTTGAAAAACTGTAATGCATATCTTTAAAATGAAGGTATAGCACTAAAACGAACAGATAAAATATTATTAAATGTTATGATGTCACGGTACTTGATTAATAAATGAATATGCAGCAAGCTTTTGTTTAAGCAAATAAACCAGTATAAAATTTTTAACAACAGGTCAATAAGGATTATTTGTAAGACATTATACGATGTGCCGTTATGGGGGAGTTGGCAGTGATGTTTTGTCTCACCTTTTGCTACATTAAATCAAACGTTTCATGTTCGAGTAATATGAAATTACGCGAGGAACGGCGGCACAATGTAATGCGATACAGTCAGGAGGAACAAATATCGGTTGTCAGTTGTTTGAAGGTGATAGGGTTTATGCTGGCGAAATGCGCTATAGAATGTACCTTCACTGTGAGTAAAACCTTTTAACACAAAAAATAACCGTAGTATTACGCTTAAGGAGATAGAAGGAAAATGAAGATTTTAATATACCAACCTGTGAGAAAAATAATTTTATTGTATTCAAAATGCTTCTGCGTAAGGAAGGATTTTGTGACAATATAGTAGTCAAAAATTTTCTCATTAACTTATTAAGCACATCATTATGATTGATTTTCTAACATTTTTACTAGTATATCTTTGTTATGGGTTACTGTATTAGAAAAAAATAACAATTTCAAAGTATATATTTTAAATGCATATGTAACCACATCAGTTGTGTTAGATGATGTAATAGATTTGAATTCCAGAAAAGCTGTTGGTTTCGGCTAAGGTCGTCCAACTAAAGTGTCCCACTAATGCGTGGGTAGTGCACCTGCCTCAGAAATGTCATTATTCGAAGCTCAAGGCTAGCACAGAACTGATCTGGGCACAGCAGGTATCTACGAAATGAATATGTATGCAGTAATAACGTCTGATAAAGGTTTAATATAGCTTAACGGCGATATGTATTTCTATTAAATAGCTACACATGTTGTATTTCAATTTCTGTATTCATATGTAATGATTCTGATATTTTATACAGCTAACGCTGCCAGTAAAGTTTGTTATAATTTATTTGGTACAGATTAAAAGTTACTATTGATCAAAATGTGTCCCGGTGAAAACTACTTCCCAATTCTAATGTCAATCTCAAAGCAGGTCACATTGTGAGGAAAATAATACGCTGAGAAAGAATAAAATTACAAAATATGGTACCTATAGAAACCTATCATTTGTGTTCTTCTAATACAAATTTCAAACTGTGATATAGGAAAGAATAGGTAACATTGGGCTCATTTATGTGTGTGTGTGTGTGTGTGTGAGAGAGAGAGAGAGAGAGAGAGAGAGAGAGAGAGAGACTACGTATTTTACAATATAAAATAACTTGACGATCCGTTTCTACCTCATATTTTAGAATGGAGAGAATAATTTCTTATGGGTCTACTAAATGCGGTATCACAATAGTTTCCAATGAAATACTTCAGCATTATGAAGAAATCGCGTGTTAAATTTACAACTTATTTCAAGTAAAGTAATTTACGAGCTGTAAGCTGCAACAATAAATTCATATCACTAATATTTCCTCTACAAAATGCAACTTATGAACGGTGTAAAATTGAGATTCTTACATGAATAAAGCGCAGCTTTTTAATAACGCATTCTGACATCGAATGACTGGCTAAGGCTAAAATGAAATTAATAATATTTCTTTCGTAAAACCAACTTCCAGGGATTGAAATCTTCGACTTCACTGAACCAATTACATTACAAAATATAAATGTTGTGTTAGCAATATAGAATGTTAAACCAGACACTCTGCATCATTTTTATTTCACCATCCTCTTTATAGATTCCTTAAAATCTAGTACGTAACACAATAGTTTATCTTATATTACCCTCGTGAAATGGTGCGAAAAACATGAACATTTTGAGTTTACTGCTTGACTTTATACAGTTCATTCTTATGACTTAAATTCGACTTTTGCGTCTATTACAGTTATGTTTTAATTCACAAGATTCAGCGTTTCTCCAGAAGTTAAATGTTTGTTTTCCCAGCGTCACTACTCATATTCTCTTCCATGGAATTCTCCCTCAACATGACGAGTGTGTAATCAGTTTCTCGGGGACTTGGTGACCGAATTTCTCCATACATCCATCCACTGAATGGACCCGGGGCAGCCGCGTGCACGAATGCTTCCATTACACTACGGTGGTGAAATGTTAATTGTGGGATTTGATTATCTTTCAAAATACCTACCTATTCAGGCTATTTCATAACTTCGCTTCAAGTTGTTATTAAGCTAATGGCGAAATGTGTTATCATACTCAGAGATAGGAACCTTAATCATAACACTACCGACACTTTTTCCTCATTCATAGCCCACTTGTGACAATGCCCCTCTTTCTTTGTGTACTATATCTAGCAATAATCATGTATTGACAAAATAGTAGAAATATATGATAGCGAGCAATATTCAGTAGTTTTAGTTTAGTGAAGATGTAGATACGGGCGATTCCATGCGAAATCGGGTGGAAAATTAGAGAAATTAATCTTGCATTTTTTAAATGATACGTATTTTTATACTACAACAATTATAAGGACAAATAAGTTTGTGAAATATGACATCCTAAGTCTAATGGTTTCCATGCTAAAATTCACCTAAGTTGCGGTATTTTATTAAAGTCCATCCCCCTCCCCTTTTTCTTAGAGAGAAATTGCTCATGAACTGCTTAAAACAGAAATGTTAACAATAGCTCATTTTAATGTTCATATCTTGCTGAATGTAGTTATTTGTAAAACATATTTATCAACTTATAAGTGTAGTATACAATATTTGAACGATTTCCCCCTCAAAAATAAATAAATATAATGTAAAATTGCAGATTATTAAGACAAATATATGTAAGGTTCCATATTTGTGCCCCAAGGTAAAGGAGCAAAGAAAATATAATATTAACTTATAAATAGAATACTTATATCTGTTTTGCATGCTGACAGAGGTATCAGACAGCCAGCTCTCTCAAGTCAAAATAGTACAGTTGACTTCTCGCTGGGCTCCGCAACTAGCAAGACCCACGTGTCCCAATTTTAATTTAACAAAATTCTTTTAAGGGTGTTTTTCTTAATGAAACATGGAAATAATATTGCTTTTTTTTTGTTATAAAAAGCAATCATCCGGTATTTTTGCTTTTTCTGTTTTCAGTCAGCTGTAAATTGATTGATTTGTGCCGTTATTAAATTGTTGTATTAACTAAGTCATTAATTTTTCCGGTTTATATCCTTGGAAAGTTTTCATTCTCACAAATAGTATAGGATGCATTTATCGCAAGCAAACTAATTAATTTAAAGAAAAACGGCCTTCATATAATCATATAACTCTTAAATCTCTTTGTATATAATTATTTTCAAGGCATTGCTAATTTTTAAGATTTGTTGGTGTACAATTATGCTGTGATTTATTGCCAATTTTCTGCCCTGTTTATTCTCTCTCTTCGTTTTCGTTATTATATAGATAATGAATTCCGCTATTTATTGTACGAGGTAGATTGAATGCTGTATTAATCTTTCTGTTGTGCAATTATTTGAGCAGATTCAAGCTTCATAGAGGAATCGTTGTATTCAGAAATGTTTCTGCAAACCAAGAATGCGAGGTAATTTTCAGCTTCCCACTTCTAAACTCTGACTCACATTCACTATATTTATGGTTTTAAACTTCTTTGGGTCGGTCCTGGTGGTGTAGTGGTTACCATACTTGCCTCCTATACCCAAAACGCGGGTTCAAACCCGGCCAGGACCGATGGATTTTTTCGGGCGTAAAAATCGTAAGTATGGCTTCCTTCGGAAGGGAAGTAAAGCCGTGGGTCCCGTGTCGTACATTTACGGCACGATAAAGAACCTCAAGCCTGAAAGAGAGGCCTCTGAGCAAAATTTGTCGGCCGTTTCACGCCCTGAGTTGAATGGGACGCTGATGACCTGAGCTGTTAAAGAGCGTCCTTAAATAAATCAATCAAAAAAAAAAAAAAAAAAAAAACTTCTTTGGATACCTTTTCCTAGTTTTGCAATGTCGTAAAATATGCACATAGCATTTGTTTACTGTCAATAAATGGCGCTGCATCGAAGTGGTATTTTGAATAAATAGTTTTAAGCAGAAAGGTGTGCTGTGAGAAAAGACCGTAGTTTTCAAATCATTGCCTCTTTATGTCTTTTTTTTTTTTAATTATAAATGTTATTTTCGTAGTAAATTCTAACATATTTCCTTTATCATGTATATATGTACATGTACATATGTGAGGCAACATTCCATACTTGCCTCCTAAACCCAAAATCGCGGGTTCGAGCCCGGCCAGGACCGATGGATTTTTTCGGGGGTAAAAATCGTAAGTATGGCTTCCTTCGGAAGGGAAGTAAAGCCGTGGGTCCCGCGTCGTACATTTACGGCACGAAAAAGAACCTCAAGCCTGAAAGAGAGGCCTCTGAGCAAAATTTGTCGGCCTGAGCTGAATGGGACGCTGATGACCTGAGCTGTTAAAGAGCATAAATAAATCATTCAAAAAAAAATGAGGCAACATTATTTATAAAAATCAATCTTGTAGCAAAATAAGCGCATATAACAAATAAAGTAATACATCAACATAATATAAAAAGAAAAGCATATATTCATATAATGAAAACCAACACCAAAACGTACCAAAAGAGTGCAACTCAAAAGTCCATCAAATTAAACACAATTATCACTCCAAATTAAAGCAACTGAAAAGTTAACTTCATTTAAAATGACATTCATTTGATCTAGATGAGCTTTTAAATAATAGTGATAGTATTTATACTGTGTGAAATAAAATTTATTTTATTATAGCAATTAACTACATTTGTAAAGATGTTGAAATTAATCTATTTATTTTTATTTTGTTAAATAATTTTCTATAGTGTTTGAACGGGTTTTAAAGATTTATTTTACAGTATGGTCTAGCATATAATAGCTTTGAGTATAATTACTAGCCTTATATGCTTTAAAATATTTTGTAAATTCAAATATTTCTGACATATCTGGCATTCTGTGCATTGTATGATATATAAGGACCAATAAACAAGCACGTAATGTAATGAGTCCTTCAGATGGTAAGTGTTTTCCACATAACTTCCCTTGTTAGATATTAACATTCAATGACGGAGAAAAATTAAAAAAAAAAAACTGGGATGATACTATAACTCATATTTACTCTTTCAGAATAAAGCGAAGTCAATAAGTAAATAAAAGCATAAGAATTGGAAATAGAAGTAAATTTCTTGCTGTAATCTATATGGGTGATGACCACTTTGAGAGGCATTACCAGCTAGCAGTATCTTCTGAAAACTTCATTTTAACTGACCATATTTTTTCTTTGTATAAATATATACTTTTATTTTGAATTTGTGCTACCCTTTGTTATTATCCTCTGTCGCTTGCATCTTATAACATTTTATATTAGTTTTCAATTAGCAATAATCGCATCTCAGTATAATTTCATTGGTTACAATATTGTCACTACAAACGTAATAATTAAAAATATAAAAGTTTGGTAAAAATACCGGAAACACCGCTGAGAACAATGGAGATGATGTACAGGGTCGTTGTGAGGTCAAGTACGAGGTACGGGGACAAAATCTGGGAGTGGAATTGACTCAGAAACAAGCGCAGTTTCTAAAACGGTTTCTACAAGGGGTACAGCAAACTGTGTAATTCTTAAAGCGTTTGGTATCTTTAACGAATGTGTGAATTTAAAAATAAGAACAATTAAGTACTGGTTAAGAATAATACGGCTGGGTCAAACACTTCTTCGAGCAGATTGTCTGAGGGAGCAAATAAGGGAAGAATGGGATACGAGATGGGCATCAAAAATAAGGAAAGGCTTAGACAAAATTGGACCAGGATATATTTGGTTAAGGGGAGAGGACATTACGCGAAATATTGGAAAACACTTAATAGACGTTTGCGAGATATAGATAGACAAAATACTGAGTCTCAATGTGCAGAAAAAGTATCACTTAACCTGCAGGCTCAAATACATCCGGTGTGGGGAAGAGAAGAAATAAATGGTCTCGCATGGTTCAGGTTAGGGGCTTGGAAAGGGAGGAGAAAAAAAACAACCAGTTATTGCTCTTGGGGAAAGAATTGGCCCTGTGCGGGGAAAGCGATATCTGGAGGCATATTCTGGCAGAATGCAGGGAAACGGAGATTTTAAGAAATGAGCATTTACCACTACACTTTCTGATTTCCAACAGAAGTGTGAACATCTGCCGGGGAGTACTGGTGCTCAGAGGTAAGGGCTGGTTTGGTTTATTTACGGACTCTCTTTAACATCTCAGGTCATCAGCGATCCCACTCAATTCAGAGAGTGAAACGGCCGATAAATTTTACTCATTTTTACGCCCGAAAAAAATCCATCGACCTGGCCGAGATTGAACCCGCGATCTTGGGTTTAGGAGCAAGTATGGTTACTACTACACCACCAGGACGACAGGGGTAAGGGTTCTATTCATATCTGAACATATTTATATACAAATTACTCATAGGAAACGTGTATATAAGCATATCGATGTGTACATTTATGTATGTATGAGGTTAGGTCCATAAGTTTCCGGCCTCGCCGATAAGGGTTATCGCCTTCATAAAACCATTATCTGGTATCATGCCTTATATGTTAAGTAAATAATTACAGCTGTAACTTCCGCTCCACTGTGTTCAGTTCAGATGTAGTTGCATAAAGAAGGCTATGTGTAGAAGATTGTGCCATGTTCAGAATGGAGTATACAGCTGTTTTTAAGTTCTTCACAAAAGAAGGACTTACTAAAATGGAATTAAATAGTGATTGGATGGTGTAAATGGAGAAGCATCCCCCTCATATTCTACCGTAAAAGAATGGGCCAAACTTTTTCGATGGGTCGAGAAAGCACTGAAGACGAAGAGCGTGCAGGCCGGCCCTTGGAGATGTTCACTCCTGAAAACATCGCTCTTGTGGAAGGAGAAATTATGGAAGACCGGCGGCTCAAGTTACAGAAATAGCACCAAAGTTGGAACTTTCTAAAACAGCAGTCCTTAGAATTATTCATGAACATTTAAATATGAATAAGGTTAGTGCAAGATGGGTGCCTAGACTTCTTTCCTCAGTCCAAAAGCAGCAATGAGTCATCTGTTGTCAGGCATTTTTGGAGCTCTGCCGTGGCAACGAGAGAGGGAAGTTCTGCAAATCATTGTTACAGAAGATGAAACTATGATCCTCTATTGTGATCCTTTGTCCAAATGAGAATCAATGGAGTGGCAAGCCTAAACCTGGCGAAGCACCGTCTCTAAAGACCAAGGTCACTCAGCCAACCAAGAAGATCGTGGCCACAATCTTTTGGGATTGTGAAGGAATATTCTTCATTGACTTCAAGGAGAGGAACACCGCAGTAAATAGGGAGTACTATGCTGGCCTACTACACAGACGACGTACTTCCATCAAAGAGAAAAGGCAAGGAAAGTTAAGTGGTGGTGTGCGCCTTCTTCACGACAAAGCGGCTGTGCACACAGTTCTTGTTGCAAAGAAAGCTGTGAAGAAATGTGACTTCAAGGAGATCAACCATCCACACTACAGCCGAGATCTAGCCCCCAGTGACTATTTCCTCTTCTCAAAACTCAAGAAGGACCTTCGAGGAAGGAAATTTAAGTGTGACGATGAAGTGATGGGTGAAGTAAGCCTATTTTGCAGACAAGACTTCTATTATTTGGGGGGGGGGGTTGAAATGTTATTCAAAGATGCGAGAAGTGTATTGCAATAAAGGGTAACTACATTGAAAACATATATAGAAAATGACTAGGCCGGAAACTTATGGACTTATATACATATATATATATATATATAAATAAGGATATATATAACATATATATATGTATATCTTGATTGTTACAAAGATGAATTTTAGCATGTACGGCCATAAGGCCCATGCGCCAGTTGTACTTATTTTAAAAGTGCTACATTAAAAAGTTCCAACACTACTACTATATTAATTGAGGCAAGGGATTTTTTAATATTTATTTCATTTCACTAGTTTTTAAAACGTATATTAAGCTCCTTAGTAATATGTTACTTTTCTTCCCCCTTGCCCTTTTTAATATAACAGATACCAACACGCAATACTTCTAGATATACAATTTACTTTTATAACTCCACAAATAAGTTATATACATTTTTGTTTTATTCACTGCTTTTCATACTCTTACGCAAATCCTCTCTTTACAAGTTCTGATTTATTGAGGTCTTCGATCTCATGCTTAATCTGATTTGTAACTGTCTTCTTGAATAAGTAATAAAGTGATGATTATTTTATTTGTGAAAAGAGATCAAAGTGAACCTTTCACTTGAACTGGCAAGTCTGCAAAGAGGAAGAAATTTCTTTCTGAAGATCAAAGTAACATACTTCTGAAAGTTTAAGTGACAGTAAGCGACAGATCATTTTGATTGATGTATGTAAAACTTCCTTTTTTAAAGAGCATTTCCTGGATGTTTACCTTTGATGCTCTCTTGGCGTAATATTACATATGTTATTCGGCCTCCAAGGAAAGGTTACGACACTTTTATTGATCAATAGATCGAGTCATATCAAATTTAATGGGAAACACCAACGCTGCAAAATATAACTATTCTTTTTTGTTAATTTTCACTTAAATTTTTCTTTCTTTCAAAGAGTGTATGTTTTTTAACTATTTAAGTATTTTTTGTCAAAGAAAAATTGCCCACGTTTAAAAAACTAATTTTTGAACTCAGTCATCACTCTAAGACATAAATATAGTGAGGTTATATGAATTATGGGCAGGCAGGGCGCCTCTGCATGCTGGGATAGGCCCCCAAATTACCCGCAACTCAAATAACCTCACTATATATCTTACAAACTTCTACGAATGAAAATCTTATTTCTAAAACTAAGATAAATTTTCAGGAATAAAGAACATTTCACTAATAATATGTACAATTAGCTTATTTTTTCGTGTTAATGTGTTATACATATATTTTAAGTGTAAATACACTTTTAATGGAATTCCAAAGTTCTCCAATTATTGTTGTCAAATTGCGAAGATTTCCTGAAATATTTTTGGGTAATCTTTAAACTGCTGCATTTCAAACATGTCATAAAAGCGAAGATAATATAATTTTAGGAACATTTAATTGATAACAAGATTTTCAATCAACTGCCTGTAATTTTCTACAATGAAAACGTTTGGATTAAAAAGTGTCATTCTTGACTGATTTACGAATAAATGCCTATGAACAATTGTGAACTCTGCGAAGTGATTAATACAGCTAACATACAAGTTAAAATTGTAATAAATAGCAACAGGTCAAGTTAACTTACAGATAAAAATCTATGGGTCATGTAATCATTGAGTAAACAGTTTTAACTGCTTAATATTACATAATCTTATCAGAAATTGATAACTGGGCTTCAAATTCAATGTGTTTGGTTTCACATGCAGAACATTTTGTTGGAATTCTACAAAGCTATGGTGGTATCTGATCTGAGACAGGCATAGAGGTGATTTAAGAAGAGCATAAGAAACGAAATACAACCAATAGTAAACATTTGTAATTTAATGCATTCTCGGAGTAAACAAAAATCACGTTTAAAGAGCGAACCTCATACTGAACCTAAAATATCAGCCAAGATGAAAAAGAAAGTAGGACGTTGATTAAAAAGGAAAAATTCCTTCATTACTTAAGAGCAGATTCCAGTTCCTAAACATTCCTTCTCGTTAATGTCTTGTATCGATTAATCATACCAAATGAAATCCTGACCTAACAAAAACCATTCAACTTTACGTTGAAAACGCCATGCATTATTAAACGTTCTTTTGTTTAGGTAAGCGGCTTCTGAGAGACAAGCATCGAGTTAATGTTTAAATGAAGCGTGCGGAAAATGTTTTTAACTGCTCATTGAGAAGCGTCTTACATTATTTACACAATGTTCATGACAAACAAAGGAGTGTTTTACGCTGTGCACTGTAACGTTGATTTTATGTTGAAAGGTATGGAGAAATTACTTAAGAGATTCTATTTATGAGAAGCCAGAATTAAAGATGACAAAATATTTTATATTATTTTATCAAAAATATGTTTAATATGCTCTTTTCTTTCTTTAAGAGCTCAGCAGATATCTTCTTCTTCTTTCTATCTTTCTTTATGATCAGGCAACGCTAGATGAGGATTGATAGATGATAATTTCACCCAATGAGTTCAGGGAAGTTTGAAAAAATACCTTTAAAAGGTAAGAGACGAACTGCATTTTAAAAAAAAATTATAGAACAGAAGCATAAATTGTCTGACAGTCCTAGTTTTGAGAAGCAAAATTAAAAGTCATTAAAGGCACTATTACCTGATTTAAGTATGTTTCAAATAAACGTAAATTTCCTTCGATTAATAGTCATGTCTTTATTAGGTTTCTTCGCAAAAAACTGAACTTCTGTACAGGGTATCCCAAAATGGTCATACATTTTTTTTTTTTTAAGTTATATCCTCATGTACTGTCATGGAATGCATGCCGTCTTGGTTGCATCTTGCAGAGGGTTTACATTTCACGTTATGTATGTTTCTTTCCTTTAATTCTCTGTATAAGATTTCCATTGCCCAATAAGCTGCATAACTAATATTCAATCGATGCACAGTTTTAAATATATGTTAATTTTCTCCTCCACTTATGTACCAACATTAAATATAATTTCATTTAACTGTTAATGATTCCGACCCGCTAAATTTACTGCCAGTTCACACGAATAAAACATTTAAGCAATGACTGACTGAAAAAATGTAATCATTTTTAAATAAAAAGACATACTAAGTTTCTGTAACACGTTCTACCCAAGTATGGACGATTATTACTTTTCCCAACACTTACAGTTCAATGCGAGTTCAATATTGCGAGGCTCGGGCCCTGTGTATGTACTAAATTTGCAAAATTTAACGGAATGGTATACTTATCTATATATGGTAGTGCTGTATACATTATACATATCACCCATATCCGCTTTAGAAGGTATTTTGTTACCTTTTCTCTTGATTCTGTTAACACAATTTCCGCCATATTTGTCGGTAACATAGCACATTGCGTAATATTTGGGGAGTCATTCTAAGACAAGTAGAATCATAAGTAATGAGGTAATTAAATTACAAATGTTTACTATGTGTTCTACATTTTAATATTCCTTTATTTAAGTTACCGTTGTAAAATTGTGGACAAAGGAACTTTCATAAAGGTTTTAGTACAATTAAAATTCAGCAGTTATATATTTGTTAACGCTATTTTTTATTATTTGATAAGTGTTTAAGGCCCGTTTTTACTACTGAGGCACCACAGGCGGAGACACTGATGACACATGGGATGAAATGATAAATAGGGAGAGAATTTTTTTGAAAGGAAGGAAACGTTCCAGGCCTAAGTTTTAGGGTACTTCTCCGGCATTTGCCATTTATGAGGACTGAGGAAAAAATGGAAAAAACCTCAGTCAGGGAGGGTGGTCCTGGCGGGATTCGAACCGCAGACCTCCCGCTTACGAGACTGCGCCTTAACGACTTCGGCCACTCGTGGCGGTGTTAACGCTATCACAAAATAAGCACGAAAGGGTTAATATTCTGTTTAGGTTTTAATCGTACACTATCACAAATTCTGTATCTGTCACTTAAAATCTATGACAAGGATGTTCCATTCCATTCAATTTTTCAAAGCATAAAAATAAATCTTCAGATACCTCTAGAAGTGCGGAAAAACAAAAGTTCAGGCATTAAATTATTGAGAACAAATAACACACCATGTGTTAGTACTAGCCGAATATAAGGAAGACATGACATAAATGAGACAAGAAAAGTATAAGGAGAACAAGAGTAATGCAGTTTAAAATATAACTTTTATGAAAATAAAGTACATGATAGTACATTTGAATTCGAAAATTTTATGTGCAGAATATCCAAGTGTTAAACGTTTTAAGATGTAACCACGAAAATGATAATTATAAATAACTTGTTTTTAGAAATAATTAAAAAAAAAATAATAACAAAATTAAACAAAATTTAAGGAATGAAGCAATCACAACAAAAAGGAGGATATATTGCAAAAATTATTAACAGTATGGTAACATCACTGTTCAGAAATCATTTGTTGTTGATTTGCTTTATTTAATGGATTTAACATCTCAGGTCATCAGCGTCCCATTCAATTCAGGTTTGGAAACGGCCGACAGATTTTGCTCAGAGGCCTCTTCTTTCAGGCTTGAGGTTCTTTTTCGTGCCGACAAGGGACTCACCGCTTTAATTCTCTTCCGAAGGATTTTTACGCCTGAATAAAAAATCTATCGATCCTGGCCGGGATTGAATCTGGGATCTTGGGTTTAGATGGCAAGTATGGTTACCACTACACCACCAGGATCGACAGATACCATTTGAAGTGAAATTCAGAGACAAACTTTTGCTCTTCAGATGAGGATGTTATGCGCTGTTCAGCAAAAATGTCAATGAAAGAAAATTTGACATACGATTATGAGATAGAGAGCAAGAGAGGGAGGAAGGGACAGAGAAATAGGGGGAGGGAAAGAAAAGTTTCTTTATAGACTCTAT
The DNA here is from genome assembly GCA_030762175.1 of Metallyticus violacea. NCBI lineage: Eukaryota > Metazoa > Arthropoda > Insecta > Mantodea > Metallyticidae > Metallyticus > Metallyticus violacea. Next base: position 48,705,363 of record CM060838.1, on the reverse strand, counting down.
AGTAACAAAACAATTAATACAGCATGGTGTTAATAGAGAATGGCAGAAAATAGGTTACCGAAGAAGCTACATGATGGATTTGAACAGGAATTTGAAAACAGTGAATAAGAGGTATAATTACAACAATGAGAAAAGAGCAGACTAGTAAAATTGGGTTCTTCAAGAGATAGAGAAAATAGAGGATGTGCAGGAAAATATCTGAGACAATTGTACTACCTGAAAATGTTCACACTGTGCCCGATATTAGAAATACCACATGATCTGAATAAAATATAGCACAAAAACACAAAACTTGGTGACCTGTTAATATAATCAAGGGGATATTTAGAAAAAATATATACTATGATTTCTAAATGGTAGGGTGATATAAGTGTGTAGACACGTATATCAAGAATGACAGTGAAGAAGACAGCGTATGGCATAAATTTAACAATGTATAAGCTGGAAAAAAAATAAATAAATAACTTCACCACATGTCCTTATTAAACAAGTAAATTTAAACATAATGCGGATGTTAAGCAAAATAAAATACATTACGTCTCAACGATTTTCCCAAGAGTAAGGAATAAGTTCAATTAAAAGGTAAATAAAGTAGTCTTTCTCTATATGATATCTTAAATAAGTATCCCTTATAAATTCTTTTGTAATAATTATACTGCCCATGGCATTTAAGATGTCAAACCTACGCATTTATATTTCAATTTCAAGCATTTATATTGGGATAAGGGAAAATAATTACTTTTCAAATGTTTGTATCGCTAATTATAACCGCACAAGGTACTTAATATAAATATGCATTTGCACATTCAGGGAAAAGCTCTCCATAGAAGTTGGCGGGTAACTATCTATGTGTTAAGTTTAGTACAATTTCATGTTTATTGTTCTTAAAAGTAATTACAAAAATTTTCATGCAATTATTCAAAAATAACTTAATTTCGCATTGGTACTCGTTTATGTATGTACCATTGAAAGAAAGTCGTATTTTATTTAATATTAATTTACACTAGAAAATTCACAATTAAAGAAATAACTATGAAGCGAAATAAAGAAAACATAATTATGTTTATTCGATTTATGATCAAATTTCCGCCGTTGAACTAAACATTAATACAATATTGCTTACACGGTACTCACATGACCATGGGTTTCCCCCTTGTTAAAGTTCTAGAGGAAGCCTTACTAAAAGCTTACTATTAAGTTAACTGCACTGTGCATTTGAACGTTCTTAGAATGTCAGAGAGCGGATTTACGAGAAAGGATTGGAATGTTACATAACCTTAGAAAATATGACCTTGTAGGAGCTGGAAAGAAATTAGATAAACTTGTCTGTCAGATATAATGCGATTTTCTTATTGCTTACGAACGTGGTGAATTATTATCTGAATCCATTATAGGAATTTCTTAAGTTTTTTTTTTCTTCTGAACTTTAGAAAAATTATAAGATAAAGATTTTTAATGAAAATATAACCATAAAAAGTTAAGTTCTCTGCTTTAGAATTGGCAATTTCTATCACTTGCTTTGAGCAATATCCGAGAATATAAGCAGAAATACCTACAAGGAGCAAACTATAGCGTACGATTTAAATCCTAAACAGAATATTAACCCTTTCATGCTTATTTTTTGGTCTATTTTAAAACGATTATCTTAGAAAGCTGTTTATTCCATTGCATTTGTTGCAGAGTTTATAAAAATCTTCTTGTCTTCAGTTTGAAGTTTTGATGATTTTCTTTCGTACATAAGAGTTTACCGTTTATTGTTGTTATTATTATTATTACTATTATTATTATTATTATTATTATTATTATTATTATTATTATTATTATTGTTGTTGTTGTTGTTGTTACAATTTGATAAATTATTATGTTGAGTTGTGTTATTCCTCAAGGTTAAAAGGGCATCCTTGCTTTAGGTCTAAAGGGAATTCGTTAAGTAAAAATGAGTGTGGAATTGGAACTTAAGTGGTATTAGGTAATATTTTCAGTATATCAGATGGCCAACCTACGCCGTATTTAAAAGAATGGTAGATTTCCCTGCAGTAAGGTGATGTAAGTCATCAAAATCCAATTCTCTATTTCAATGTCATATCTTCTTTCTTTGTTCGTTTGAAAAAGCTTGCGCAAGCTGGCCACCTGGTGTAGTTGCATGGCTATCGCATGCCTACAAATCTGCCTTACGTTAATCATAAAGTTGCGAAATTAATTTTATGTATGATGTTATCTTACAAAGTATTAATGTGTATAAAGCAATATTAAGAGACATGCATAGTAGAGACATGAAGTGAAGAACCACTTTCTTTTGCAACTATTTGGATTTTTTTTCAGGACCTGCCACATGGGCCAGTAAGTTTCCATCTGCTGCAGGAAGTCGTCAGTCACCAGTGGACATCATTACATCTTTAGCAACTTCTGATACATCACTTAAGTCCCATCCTCTTAGTTGGCACTATGTTCCAGAAAATACTCGTGCAATTGTTAACACAGGCTATGGTTGGCGCGTTGATATAGACGGAGAAGGCTCTGGTAAGTTCAATGGTTTAAATCTGCCAGTAGCCGGCGTTCACCAAGCAGTTTCAACTATTTCATTCTCTAGAACCTTGTTGCAAGAAAACACTTCAAGGAAAATATTTATTGTATGTACCTCAAGTTTTGGAATGTATATTCTGATACTTGAAAACGTATTACAAATAAGGAACCAAATCATTATGCGAAACAGCACAAGGAAATGCTCTTACCCCCATATTCTGAACTTTCTCGTTTAGGCAATCTGCCATACCTACAATTAAGCTTCAGTCTTTAGTTCAGAAGAGACTATCTCCTAATCTTATCAATGGGCTCTTCTTTGAAAATAATTGCACATTACTATTACTAAGAATGTTCTTTAAAATCCATTAGTATCTAGTAGTAATCTAGTAGTAATGCCATTAATGTTATTTTCTGTAACTATTTCAGATGTTATTTACAACACTGACTAACTTTTTCTATAATTTTCCCTGTATTTGAAAGGTACCATGTTGATGGTATGAACTTTAATTATTGCTCTATCTTTGAGCCAGCCATATGGCTAAGTTTCTATGCATTCTTACTCCACTAGAAACCTTGTCTTCCTCTCGAATCTTTTGAGATCTTCCTTCTGTTCTTACCAGGTAGCGCCATCTTTTCTTATTCCTTTTCTTTATTGTTCTGCTTATTGACTCATAGTAGTCTGTACTTATCTTTGATATAAACAATATTTGGGCTCTGAGCTTGCCCTTGCTCCAGGCTATTGTCCAGCTGGATAGGAAATCCTGTTACATTGTTCTATGATGACAATCTCCAACAATGCTCACCTACAAAATTTTTCTTTTAAATTTTATAAATCTGGAGCCTGGCTCATTTTCTGGGTAATGAATTATTTACTATATGCATAATTTTCTTCACATTTATTTTTTCATTGTCTTCCATAAAGTTCTTATTTTGATTGTATGTAGGCTTTTAACTTAGTTTACTCTAGTTATCTCCTAAACCCAAGATCGCGGGATCGAACCCCGCCAGGACCAATGGATTTTTTCGGGGTAAAAAATCGTTAGTATGGCTTCCTTTGGAAGGGAAGTAAAGCCGTGGGTCCCGTGTCGTACATTTACGGCACGAAAAAGAACCTGAAGCCTGAAAGAGAGGCCTCTGAGCAAAATTTATCGGCCGTTTCACGCCCTGAGTTGAATGGGACGCTGATGACCTGAGCTGTTAAAGAGCGTCCTTAAATAAACCATTCAAAAAAAAATTCAACTCTTATTATGTTTCATGTTGGAGCTGTTTTCTTAACAGAGTCTGTCACCAAGGTTTGCTTATATGAAGAATATTTATAAGAGAATTTTGTATGAAGAAATCTGATTGTTAAGACAGTGACTATTTTGAGTTGCTAATATCAAATGAAATGCATGTAAAATTAAATTAATGCTTCATTGATTTGTGATTTAAATTAAGAGTGTGTTATTAGGTGCATGTTTGGAATAATGAATATTTCATTCATATGCAAATGAATTATCTTTAAGATTAGTAATATCACATTAAATGTTAAAATCAACTAACATAGTAAATATATTTAGTAATTATTTATGGAAATCATACAACACTAATGGTTTCCATAAAATTAGTAGATAAATAATTAAAAAGTTTTAGAAAAAATAAAGATGTCAAAGACAAAAGTTTGCTATTACAAATAAAAGAATATATGCAATTCAAAATATCCACATACCATTCTAGTAAAATTTAAAAAAATTTAAAATACAGAAAATAATTTTGGCTCCTCAAAACATCCACAATATTATGAATTTATTACAATCTTCCTGTAAATATCCTATACCTTCTGAAGTGAGGTGTCTACCGAATCATTTGCAAAGACTGTGATCAGGTATATATAGGAAAATAGAAAAGAAATTTGGAAACATGTACCAAAATTTCAGATATATTCATTACAAACAGATAGTGAAATCAGCAGTGGCAGCCTACTTTTTTCAGAAAGCCATGAAATTGATAAAAAAAAAAAAATTATTGAATACACTTGCAAACCTTTGGAACTAATGACATGGAAAAAAATTTACACCTTCAAAAATAAACTGCATCTTGAATTTTGAGACACCATCATTTCTCCAGCTGCCTACAGAGTAGGTATCTACTAGTTGTTTTTCTGCTGATGATGGGAGCTAAAGTTCCCAAAACATGTCTGATTAAAAAATCAAGTAAGTGAAGTATAAGTGTCACCAAACCAACTCAGTTGGTCCTGGTGGTGTAGTGGTAACCATACTTGCCTTCTAAACTCAAGATCGCAGGTTCGATCCGGCCAGAACCGATGGATTTTTTTAGGCATAAAAATCCTAAGTATGGCTTCCTTTGGAAGGGAAGTTAAAGCTGTAGGTCCCATATCCTACATTTATGGCAGGATAAAGAACCTCAAGCCTGAAAGAAATTGGCCATTTCACGCCCTGATTTGAATGGGACACTGATGACCTGAGATGTTAAAGAGCACCCATAAATAAACAAACAACAACAAAAAATCAATTCACCAAACCAACTCTATTATCAACATTATCATTGTTTCCATTTATTCATGTTAAGAAATTGGTCTGATTTAGTTATTTACGCACTTAGTATTATTTTGATTTTCTTGTAGAATGATTTCAAGCTGTAAGGATTACAATCTGTTAGTTAATAATATATATTGCTGAAAAACAGCATATCCATGTCAAGTAAATAAAATTCTGATAAATACAACCTTTTGCACACATGGCAGGCTATGAAATTTCTTAATACTGCTTTAAGATCTTTCATTAATCATTCAGTTTTATTCAACAAAAATACTAGATTAAAATTTTAGAAAATATGAAAATTACATAGTTCATATGGACCCATTCATTCTTAAAAAGAAGGAAAGGAGGAGGAGAAGCTAGTAAGATTATCAAAGAGAGCATGTGGCATAACAGAAAACTTAGCCTTGTGGTGTGCACACATTGCTATTACATTCTTAATCAGGATGCATGGGATGTATGAAGTTAACAGCTCATTGAGAGATAGTGGCAATGCAGGATATGATCCCTTTCCCTTCTCCCTATGGCTCCCCTCATGCTAACTCACTACAGTTGCTAGTCTCAGCATGAGTTTGTTGTCTGGATGGCTATGAATTTGCTAGTAACTGAGGAAGTTTTATGAGATGTTTCACAAGCAATATAATGATGAAAAGTTCACAGATAAGTCCTGAAGAACAGGAAAATTTCTGATTCAAATTAGGAATGTTGTGATGATATTGGATTATGTGAAATAATAGAAAATATGTCAAGCAACTTCATAATTAAAGGAAGCTAGTAGGCAATGACTTTTTCATTCTTCTTGTAAGCTCAAGGAATAATTAAGTAAATCAGCTGGCTAACCATCTTGAAAGAACAAATGCTCTTAACAAATTATATGTGGTTCATTCACTTGTAAAGTAAAAACACCATTTGGAAAACAAATCTATTGTTTGTAAATGAATCCTCAAGACCTAAGTTTTGGAATTTTTTGTAATAATAATTAAAATAATGAAATATTGTATTAATAATCTTGACGTGTAAGAGAGTTTATTTTTTTATACACCAACATCTTAACTGGTTTTTACATTATCATCCTTGGCATCCTAAATCTATTATTGTTATTATTATTATTATTATTATTATTATTGTTGTTGTTGTTGTTGTTGTTGTTGTTGTTGTTGTTGAAGTTTTGGAATTTTTTGTAATAATAATTAAAATAATGAAATATTGTATTAATAATCTTGACATGTAAGAGAGTTTATTTTTTTATACACCAACATCTTAACTGGTTTTTACATTATCATCCTTGGCATCCTAAATCTATTATTGTTGTTATTATTATTATTATTATTATTATTATTATTATTATTATTATTGTTGTTGTTGTTGTTGTTGTTGTAATTGTTATTTTATTCCTGGGAATGAGTTACATTATTTTAATTCATTCCTCAGAATACATTTTCAGTTAAAGAATATTGGAAGAGAATCATTACACTTTTGGGATAACATGTACTTATTAAGACCTAAAAAGAAATTAAATATACAATAATTAGAGAACAGCACATTCAAATTAATGCTCCTTTGACTTGCCTATATTTTTTATATCCATAAAACAAATAATAATCCTTTTCATATAATGAAGCATACTTCTTCAGAACTAGCAGAGAGACAGCAACTTTAGCATAACTTAAATCATCTTCTTGCATAAACATGTCATTTTCGTCGGACATTTTCATTCATTAGGGTCATTCATTTATAAAGAATTCCAGAATACTTCCAGTTATTTATTCTGCATATCCATGACAACCACCATTATTGCCATCAACAACAGTTTGTTCTGATTTAAGCAATGGCAAATAATATATATATATATATATATATAATTATATATACAAAATAAGAATACAAAATATATGTAGCAAAAGAGTAAAGTAAGATTTTATTCATGAGGGGAAAGTTTATCTGCCAAGTACTTACCCTCAGGAGACAATTTCTATAATTGAATAAAATCTGTTTACTCTCATGATGCATAGAATATTTTTTCCGCTACAAGCATGAAAGTAATATTTCTTTCATTGAAATATTACTTTCATGCTTGTAGCGGAAAAAATATTCTATGCATCATGAGAGTAAACAGATTTTATTCAATTATAGAAATTGTCTCCTGAGGGTAAGTACTTGGCAGATAAACTTTCCCCTCATGAATAAAATCTTACTTTACTCTTTTGCTACATATATTTTGTATTCTTATTCTTTCTTTTTCTCTTTGTCAAGAAATGAAATATTTTCCCTTCTAATTCCATTTATTACCATAAATTTTACTAGAAACACACAGATATTCAGAAATCTTCTGTATTTTACCTATCTAATTTTGTAACTAAAGTAATATTTTATTAGATTATTAAAATTTGTCATTAAAGAATATATTTTAATGTATTTATTTATTAATTTTTTTAAGAGTAAACCTAACCAATGGTGTTTGGTGTTTCAAGTTATTTTAACATTGTGTACATTCACTTGCATCTGTTAGAATGTCAGTACCCTTAATCAGAAATACTATATGTATGTATTTTGTACTTCAAGTTTAGGAATATTTCTATTTTTGAGATTTCTGTAAAATACAACCTAGGTCTAAATACAAAATGCATTTATCTTTTATATAGACCTTATGCACATTTCTTGAAATAAATTAAAGGCAATTTATAAACAATGTATACAGTTTTTTTCACACTAACTCCATTCACTTACATATGTTCCAAATTTATGTAAGTGAATGGAGTTAGTGTGAAAAAAACTGTATACATTGTTTATATATATACCACTCCATTGTCAACAGCTTCGTAAGTAAACTTATTAAAGGCAATTTGTTTCATAATTTGGTGCATGATGCAAAGTTTATGTACACGAGGTAAAATAAAATTTTCCATAGATAGTATGTGTCATTTCTCAAAAGGTTTTGATTTTCAAGCTTTCAGATTTCAAATTGCTTTCATTAGAGATTGCTATTTATCAAAAAATAAATTGATTTCATTAACCCAAAGCTACCAAATTATTTGCATAAAGGTTTCATATAGAGCATAAAATAGTTTACTACAAATGATTTAAAATTTAAAAACAGTTTGATGTAATTTTTTATTATTTAAAGCTATCTTCTTTTCAAGTTGCCAATAAAAAAAGGAGTTAAAACCTATAAGCTATGTGTGAGATCCCAAAATTATAACATTGCAGTTTGCATGTTCTATAAATAAATAAAAAAGAAGAAAAATATAAATGAATAAAAATATGTTTCAGAGCTAAGTGGGGGACCTCTGGAAGACTTGTATAGGTTGGAACAGTTCCATTGCCATTGGGGCTACCACAGTGACAAAGGTTCAGAACACACTGTAGATGGAAAAGCATATGCTGGAGAGGTACCCACATTTACTTAGTTCATTTTTGCACTAAAATTTAACAGAACTAATATCAATATTAATTAAATTTGAAATGTAACACAGTGAAGCATGCATTAATAATCTCTTGTGAGTCAAACTATTTAAAAACATATGTTCTGACTTTACTTACTGGAACATACATTCTCTGCTGTTAAATGGCTGTTGGGTCATTCAATGAAGTAAGTGAAACCAGAAAAGACTGTTTTTAAATAGAATGACTCACAAGATTATTACAGCATTAATATTTGAGATTTAACATTTAAAATATTAAAACTTATAGTAGTTATGAAGTAAAATTAATTTATCAGAATAAAAGTAATTGCTTTCTGAAATCTTACTTACTTTATTAAACATTTCCCAAATCAGTTGTTTACTCTGTGTGTGTGTGCAGGTTTTTATTATTATTATTATTATTATTATTATTGTTATTGTTATTTTTATCATATACATGTACAACGTATAATGATATGGTCAATAGTTTCAAGGAGAGCCAGAGTAAAAAAAAAAAAAAAGAGAAAAAAGCATATATACACAAGGTTTGAATATGTACAAACCTATATATACAACATTACAATGAATCTGTAAAAGTTTGCACAAAATCTTTGAATTCATACAACATTCAAAACCATATGAGGCTAGTAATAATATACTAAGTTAGCATGTGTTACACCATACAATAAAATAAATCTTTAAAAACCTGTTCAAACACCAAATGATTTATCAGAATAAAAATGTATGGATTAACTTCAACAAGTTTATAAGTGTAGTTAACTGTTATAATAAAATAAAGTTTATTTCACACAGTGTAAGTACTATCAATATTGTTTAAAAACTCTATTTAATAAGTAGAAACAGTTATCAAATAAGTATGCCAGTGTTGCCCTTTTAAATAAGGTTAACTTTTCAATTGCTTTAATTTGGAGTGGTAATTTGTTGTATAATTTGATGGACTTTTGAATTGCACTATTTTGATATATTTTAGTATTCTCATTATATGAAGATCTGCTTTTCCCCTTGTATTGTGCTGATGTATTATTTGTTTTGTTATATGTAATTCTTTTGCTGTAAACTTGTTATAATTAATGTTTCCTTATATATAATATAAAAGAAAAATAAAAATAAAGTAACACTATTAACAATGTAACAAATTAACAGTAATTATAATAGTACAAAAGGATAAAACACTAAGAAAAAGTCACACTTGAAATCGCTATATTTTGGACTTGTGGAGTCCGAAATATAGCGATCTCAAGTGTGACATTTTCTTAGTGTTTTATCCTTTAGTACTATTATAATTACACACACGCACATGCACATGCGCGCGCGGCAAGATTTTCAGTTTTAAGAAAATTGGTTTGCAGGCTAATTTGTACCAGCCATTATTTGATTATATTTTTCTGCATTACAAATATTTTCTTGATGGAGAGTTACCCCAAAACAAGAAGCCATACTTAATCAGGTGTAAACATAATCAAAATGTATCAAGATTTCACAAATATTTGTTTATATTCTTGGAATGAAGCTTAATGCTAAATTTAAATTCTTTCATATATGATATTTACAGTTACATCTTGTACACTGGAACAGCAAGAAGTATAAAAGCTGCAGTGAAGCTGCAGCTCATCCAGATGGATTGGCTGTCCTTGGTGTGCTCTTCAAGGTATTTTTTTATTATTTTTGTTCTCTCTCTCTTTTGTTTTTCTCTTCTCCTCCTCAAGCTCTTTGAATTATTGCCTCTATGCTAGACATTTGTGTAAGAAATTTCATTATGCATTCTACTTTTCAATGAAGAATCTCATTAATACATCTACATTAGATTACTTTAATAACAATTAATATCAATACAAGTGATTGTTATTGATGTATTATTACAAAAAAGCACACATTTCCTTTAAAATTTCTTTGCTGAAGCAATGATTAACAGAAAGTTACATGGACATAAGCAGAGAAAAAATAATAAATAGTTATTTGAAGATGGCTATTTAAACATTCATTACAATAATTTTATGAAATATCTGAATAAGTGTACTTTTAAAATATATCGGGAATTTTTACATTGACATATACTATAATTATGCAATTTTAATGAGGAAAACACTCAAATTTTACTAATTTTGTTTCACTTACTTGGACATGTTTGGAATACTGTTGGCTTCATTATCAGCAGGATTCCACTATCAGCTTCTCAGCTTGGTATTCAGATGCCATCCTGTAGATTTTATGAATTTAGTGATGAAGTTACCATTATTTGGAAGATCAAACTTAACTAAATTTTCTTTATTAATTGATATCATTGTATGATTCAGTTGAACTACACACTCTTAAAGCTTCACTTACTTTTCATAAATGTATGGAACCAGTTTCGAGAACATTTAGTTCCAGGCTAAAGTTCAACTCAACTTGTTGAACTTTAGCCTGGCTGAAGATGGGAACTAAATGTTCTCGAAACTGGTTCTATACATTTACGAAAAGTAAGTGAAGCTTTAAGAGTGTGTAGTTCAACTGAATCATACAATGATATCAATTAATATGATTGGCTTCACTGTGCAAGTTCCAATTTACATTTAAGAAGTAAATTTTCTTTGTTTTTATTTATGGATATATTTTCCCATACTGTTAATTTCATTGGTTTTTGAAGAGCATTTAAGAGTTTTGGTTCATTTTGGAATTTGTGTATTTTTATTTGTGCCAGAAATACTATATATATAAAAATATTGTACTTACGAAGCTGTAGACAATGGAGTGGTAATATATATTAAACTCAGATATTGTTTTTTACACTAAACTCCACTTACTTATATAAAAATAAGACACGTTTTGGAAGAATTTCCCCCCTCTTCAGTCGCTCACTGAACGGCCGTTACTTGAAATGATGGCTAGATATATGGATGTTCCTGTGGTGACATCTGTTGGCTGAAGTAGGAACTTGCTGAGTTCATCCATAGGAGGAAACTCGAAGTTCATTAGGTTTATCCTAAACTTAGGTATTCATTTTTTACACTAAATCCACTTACATAAAAGTAAGACACGTTTCAGGAGAATCTCTCCCATCTTCAGGATCTGGGTGTCCAGCCATCGTTTCGAGTAATGGTGCTTCGGTGAGCAACTGAAGATGGGAGAGATTCTCCAGATATGCATCTTACTTTTATGTAAGTAAGTGGAGTTTGTTGTAAAAAATGAATACCTAAGTTTAGGATATATTACCACTCCATTGTCAACAGCTTCATAAGTACAATATTCATTAGGTTTTCTTTATTTTTTAATATGAAATTTTTTTTCCAAGTGGATAACTCCATTGGGTTGTGAAGATGTTTCAGCAGTTTAACTTCCAGTTTTATTTCATGATTTTTGGTCGAATAGTGAGCTGCTAATGCTGATTTATCTACCTGCTTAAACTGAATATTCCTAAAGTGTTCTTTCCTCTGAATTTCTAAATTTCTCTTTGTTTTGCCTATGTAGCTCTGCTCACAATCTGCGCACTCTATTTCATTCCTGATTTCTGTTCTGTTGGTATGGAGTCTTTTACTGTGCAACCTAATAAATTCTTGATATTATATCTGTTCTTTGGGGCTAACATTATCGCATGTTCTTTGAAAATTTTCTTGAACTTATAATGGTAAATTGGACGGTATGTGAAACTTTTGAATTTGTACCCTTCTTTTGTGCTTTCCATTCTGGAAACTTCCCTTATCACTTTTTGTCTTTTAGATTTATTAACAATTTTTATCACTGTGTCTTTGTTAAAACCATTGGTTATAGCTATCTTTGCTACCTGTCGGTATTCTATTTTGTACTCTGTGTCTGTGAGTGGAATATTCATCACTCTGTGTGCCAAATTGTGAAACACTGCATATTTATGTGGAATGGGGTTATAACTCTCATTTTTTATGTAATTTTCTATATGTTTCTTTTCTGTGAATTCCAAAATTCAAAAGTCTCCATTTTTTATAATTTTTAAATCTAGAAATGGTAGCCATCCATTTCTCTCTTCTTCTATGGTAAACTGTATAGGTGCATGCTGCAAATTAAGAAGTTTCAGAGCATCTATTGAGTGTTTCTTCGGTATTATTGCAAAAATGTCATCCACATACCTATACCATGTCTTGAAAATTAAAGGAAGGCTTTAATGATATGTATTTCAAATGAACTCATGAATAAATCTTCTAGAAACAGTGATAAAGGGTTTCCCATAGTTAGGCCTGAAACTTGTTGGTCATATCTTTTGTTGAAACTGAAGAAATTTTGTTGAATGCAAATATTAGTAAGTTTCAATAAGTCTTCTATTTCTTCTGTTTTTAAATTTATTGATGTTAACCATTTCTTTAACATAAGCATAAATTTCTCTAATTAAAATGTGAAATGGAACTTGTACAGAGAAGCCAATCATATAATTGATATTTATTGTATGGTTTGGATTTTAGCCTCGCTGATGATGAGAACCAAATGTTCTCGAAACTGGTTCTATACATTATGACAAGTAAAGCATTAAGAGTGTGCAGTTCAACTAAATCAAACAATAATATCAATAAGTTTCTCTGTTGGTATGCTTGAGAATAAGGCTTTTATGTCTTATTTTTATGTAAGTAAGTAGAGTTTAGTATAAAAAATGAATACCTAAGTTTAGGATATATGTATATATTTTGCAAAAAAAACAATCACACATTTAGAATGCAATATGAAATATACAGGAAAATTTAAAAGAAACATTACCCTATGGTTTAAGGAACATATGAGCAATGTAAAATATAAACACATGATAATATAAGCAATAGATACCATTTCTGGCAAAAAAAAAAAAAAAAAAGCAACAATTCCAAAATGAACCAAAACTGTTAAAGTTTGAAAAATAACCCATAGAATTAATAGTATGGAAAATATATTCATAAACAAAAATAAAAAAAAATTAGTTAAGTTTCATCTTCCAAACAACAGTAACCTCATCACTAAATTCATAAAATCTACAGAGCGATATCTGAATATCATGCTCAGAAGCTGGTAGTGGAACCATGCTTTTGAAGAAGGCAACAGCCTTCAAAACATGCAAGTAGGCAGAACAAAATTCATAAAATTTGAGTGATTTCCTCATAGAAAGTAGCATAATAGCTAAGTAGTCTCATAATTTGTACTGTGGTAAAATGTGGCCAAATGTGGAATTTTAGGAGGAACAAAGCCTAGGAAGGTTTTCTTCAAGCAGTTAAATTTGCCTTCTGCTTATTCTTGCAAATGTCCTCTATCTTCATCATCCTAGTGCAATTTTATATGTTCAATAAATACATGACTTCAATAACTACCCCTATTCATTGACTGAGCATAGATTTTTGATTAGATATCTGCAATGGCGAAGTTATTATCCTCATTGTTTAATTTTGTACTTTTTATTATCTCATTGTGCCCTACAGTAAAGACAGAGTTTAAGTATTGGTTATCTAATGGGGCCTTGTGGGTATTATAACATTTATGCAGGCTCTTAGCATATTTTTATTGAATTTATTAAGGATTAAAAGTATAATAAAATATCTATCCTAAAAGAATTAAATTATGTAACCATCATCATCATTTTACATGTGACCTATGATGGGAAAGAACAGGATAAAAGGATCAATTGCAAAACCAATTACAAATCATAATCAATTTCTACTTTTGCCTTTTTTTCAGTTTTTCTACTTGGCAGTGTTTTCGGCCATAGCCTTTGCTAAGTATGTGAGAAAGAGAAGTAGATGTACACTGGGATTTCCTCCCAGAAAATATTATATTTACATCAATTTTTATTCTCTATAATAATAATTTAAAGGATCTAGTGTGTATAAATTTTTATATCTATGTTTTGTGAAAATGCTTCTAAATTTGTTGAAAGAGATTGCTTGATGTACACTGGGATTTCCTCCCAGAAAATATTATATTTACATCAATTTTTATTCTCTATAATAATAACTTAAAGGATCTAGTGTATATAAATTTTTATATCTATGCTTTGTGAAAATGCTTCTAAATTTGTTTGAAAGAGATTGCTTTTTGACTAAGTTTAATTTGACATAAATCAATTTATATATCTTATTTCTCTTTCAACCAAGTGTTTTTGACCTAGTAGTTTGGTATTTGAGATGAAATAATAGTCTACTTAAGTTTTCTCCCCATCCCCTCTTCAAAATAAAGAAAACAAAGATGAGAACTAATTCATGGTTTGAGTAATTTTTATATATATGTATATATAATATAAAGGAAAAATAAAAATAAAATAAAAATAAAGAAACACTATTAATAATGTAACAAATATTAACAGTAATAATAAAAGTACACGAGGATAAAACACTTAGATAAAGTCACACTTGAAATTGCTATATTTTGAACTACTGGAGTTCTTCTATGGCAAGAAGCTAGACCAAGTCTATATTTTTTTATATATTTTAACAGGCCATTTGATAATAAAAACTCATTGGAATCACATAGAGGAGGAAAAGGAGCAGAAGAAAAGAATGCTAGTTGAACAAATACAACAGGCCAATTTAAATTAAACACAAAGCAGCAGAATAGATAAAAGGAAATTATATTGGGGAAAAATTGTTTGGTGCACAGAGTAAAGAAATATTCATATTATCCTACAATATAAGAATTGAAAAATGAAATGGAATTTTAATCTCAAAATTAATGGAATACAAAAAGGAAATTATATTTGGAAAAAATTGTTTGGTGCACAGAATAAGGGAATATTTATATTACCTATGATATAAAAGAGCTGAAAAATGGAATGAAATTTTAATCTAAAAATTAATGGAATACAAAATGTGTATTACAAAAGTGCTGTTAAATTTCAAAGGTATAGCAGGATAAATATGAAAGTAATTGAATGATTATATTAATGGCAATAGTAAATTACAGTAATTTTGAATATGTCCTGTTTCCTAATTAGGTTGGTAAGCCTCATCCCGAATTGCAAAAGATTGTAAACCTCATTTCTAAGATCCACTATCGTGGACAAAAGGCAGGTGCTATTGAACCCATTGATCCTGCTAAACTACTTCCAGGTAAGTACATGTACAATATGAGTATTCTCTTAATTGGGAAGCTAGAGAAAAAATTATAAATATTGTGGCTTATTCCGGGGGATGGGGGGATAATAATATGGAGAAAATTTAGGATAAATTGAATCAATTAAGAATTGGAAATGATGGCTGGGAGAGATTAAGTAAGCAAAATTGCGGTCTACACATGGGAAAATGAAGTGGGAGCATTCTTTTTAACGGCTTTTTGGGAGACAATTGATGGAGCTTGTGGAGGGCAGATTTATTTGCTAACTGTTCCAGGATCAAAACCTTAGTTGATGTCCATCATGACTGTAAGTAAGCCTTATTGGTTATAAATATAATACTTTTAATAATTGGAATATTGTTTGTGTTTTCAGTGAATATATTTCCTTATTTTGATTCCATTTATAGTCAGGATTGTTAGGATTTTGATAGATTAGTTAAATAATGACATTTTAAGTAATTGGAAGCAAGGAGTTGTGGCCACTAGCAACCAACCAACTTATCTTATATAATAATGATGCATGTTACAGAAATAATGAAAATATGCTTCTTTTAGTAGAATCTTTGCACTTTGAAATTATGAATAGAAATGGTCTCTGGAAAAAAACTTTATTTCTCATGAAAAACACATACATTAAACTACCAATATTGTTTGCTTACTTATTTATTTATACTTTCAATTCTTCATTTGCAGAGACACTAACTTACTGGACATATCTTGGCTCCTTAACAACACCTCCTTGTTCTGAGAGTGTCATCTGGATAGTATTTAAAGAGCCAGTGGAAGTATCTGAAGAACAGGTATGCATTGTATTTTTCGTGCAGAATGAAGGATATTTGTCTCTCTAATTACAGCTTATTTTGTAGTATTGTATATGCATACAAGAAGAGTAAGATGAATCCAAATGTTTCACCTAAAGCAAATAAAATCAATTTTACAATGTGCTATCTTCAAAGCATTAAGAAACATAAGTAGTATTCCTTTTCAGTTTTACTATTACTTTGGACAACATTTTTGGAGTAAAGGACCTAGGACTAAGTACCTGAAAATTAAATGTGAGGTAATTCAAGTCAAACTTTTCAGGTACAGAATAAATATGGGCTGCATAATGAAGTATATAAATGTGTAAAGTCAAAATAAAAGAAGCTATTTGTAAAAAGGTGATTGTCAAGTTTATGAATTTACTTTTTCAAAGGAAACATAACTTTGACCAAACTAAAAAACTAATGCATTTATTCAAGAATAAATGAAGAGTGTATATATTTCACAGAGCATAATCTTTGATAAATGATCATTTCATACATACACAAAAATGTGTATAAATAGAAAAAAAATGGGAGGTTCTTCCTTTTTTCCTTCTTATAAAATTTCAATAGATATTACTAGATTAATTAAGTTTTTAAGATTATATATCTAAATTATTCACAGAAAATATGTGCTTTCAACTCTATTCAGATATTTCTAATTATTTTTTCAGCTCTCAGCTTTTCGTAGTCTGCGATGCTACAGTTCAGGTGAGGCTTGCCCTTGTGATGAGCTACAAGGACTAGTGATTAATAACTACCGTCCCCCTCTACCTCTTGGAAATCGTGAATTACGAGAATGTGGTTTTGCTTAATTACAACCAAAAAGAATGCACCTTCCTTACAAGTTCCACATCACACGAGTTCCAGCTTAGCATATCTGTGATCACTGTTTAACACTGTCGAGAATCTGACAATAACAAATTGCTAATCCTATGTCACCATGTTTTATTTTTACTCGGAAAATAATTATCTATTATATTTATCCAGTCTTTGTTTTTTTTTTGGGGGGGGAGCAAATGCAGAGGCATGGTGTTCCAGAAATATTTGGAATTTTATGTTTTGTTTTTCTTAATCATCTTTCCAAATAATTTAGAAAGCTATCTAACAGGCAGAAGAGATGGTCTATCATAAACAAGAGGCTTTGTATAATACTCTGCAGTATCCTTATAAAGTAAAGGTGATTCCCTGCAATCATTTTTTTCTAACTAAAGCACTAGTCTATATCTATTCTGTAGTTATACCAGCTTTGTATGAACATTGTCTATTATATTGTATATAATTCTCATTCTAGATTATTGTAGAAAATTGTTTAACAATTAAAACACAAACAAAAACAATCTGGTAGTCCCAGTATAACTTTTACTACATTCCAGTCTGAGAATGAAAATAAAAATATAAGTTGCATATTTCTTATGTTTGGGAAAGACCCACTATATAAGCAAGTGAATTTGTGTTAGCACAATGTGAGGTAATGACATAAATACTAATAGAGTGTTCTGCTTAAAACACCAATAAAAGAATCTTAAGATATATATAATAGAGAAATAAATGCACCTAGGTTTAGTATTGCAAATCTTACAATTTATGTAATAATGGTAGTCATGGAGATTGAGATATAGAAATGAATTGATAATTACAAAATGATTCTATAAAGCTAGAGCTACATGGACGATTTAACACAAAACTGTACATTCTTTGGCTAGCAGAAACAAAGTTTGTAAAGCATTACAATGCCAATTTCATCAAGAATACAATCTTCAAAGACACAATCCCATTGCTATAAGAAAATAATGGACTAGGATATAAATATCAAGTAAATAGGAAGCTTATTGCCAAAAACTGGCAAGCATTCTATGAAAATATTTGGGAAGATAACATTGAACATATTCAAACCTGCTTTACAGGGAGCCCAAGAAAATCTGGTTTGCAGCTCCAGGTGTCCCTTAGTATGGTTCCTTATATTTTGCACAAAAGCCTTGAACTGCAAGCATGCAAAATTCAAATAACATAGAAGATCAAGCCTGATGATAAAAGGCCAAAAGATGACTTATTTGTGAGTGTCTTGGAAAAAGTTGACAAAGGCAAATTTTACTTAGATCATGTGTATTTCTCTGATGAGTTAACTATCCATATATTAGGAAAAGTTAACAGATACAATTGCAGAATCTGAAAAGGCAAGAAATGGCATTTGAACACAAACATGAATCATCCAAAATTACTCTACAATGAGGTTAAATGAAAGAACATGTGATAGGTCTCTTCTTTCTTGCTGAATCTACAGTGACTGCCATAACCTTGGACACTCTTGAGTTCTATGTTATGTCACAGTTTCCTGTATTTGTCAACAAAATGGGGCTCTTCCTAACTTCACATGCTAGATATGCAGTTTTCTTATTGACAACTTTAGAAAGCAATGGATTGACAGATGATTTAATACCATAGCTTGGTCACTAAGGTCACCAGATATAACACCCTTGAATTTAGTAAAGGATCATGTGGCTGACCTTGATGATTTGAAATGCACAGTTCACCTTGCAATTCAAAATGTCAGTAATGATATGTTGAGGAATATATGGATAGAGGTTTGAAATAAACTTGACATCTACTGTGCTGTAAGTGGCAGTCATGTTGAAATCTATTGAATTGAAATTGCAACTCTTAAAATATCAGAAAAGGTTATGTTTATATTAAATTAGTTTTTTATTTAACAGTTACAGCAATTTCTTTTATTGGTGTTTTAAGCAAGATAAGCTGTATTTAAGGTAATCAGAAACATTTGCATTATAGAGTTACTACTGATCTGCCTTATAAATATATACCATTAGATCACTACATTTTTTCCCCCACTAATTTATCTGGTCCTGCCATAAAGCCTGTCACATGTGAAAGAGGATCGGTAGGCAAACTTTAACTTCTTATACACTAGTTTTTAGCTATTTTTTTTTTTTTTTGTTTTGAATGGTGTTTAACGCCTGTTTTTACTACTGAGGCACCATAGGCGGTGAACACTGATGATACATCAGATGAAATGATATATTGGGAAAGGATTTTTTTTTAAGGAAGGAAATGTTCCAGGCTTAAGATTAGGGTACCTCCCCGGCATTTGCCAGTTATGAGGACTGAGGAAAACCTGGAAAAAACCTCAGTCAGGGAGAACGGTCCTGGCAGGATTCAAACCCCAACCTCCCGCTCACGAGTCTACACCTTAATGACTTCTGCCACCTGTGGCAGTGTTATTAGCTATAAAAATTTATAATAACCATTAGTTATTTTCACACATTTTCAGTCTATTAGACCATTATACAATAAAAGTACATCTGATATACAGAGGTATTTGCTGCCTTCACTGGATGTTTCTATTGTGAGGCCATACTCTAAATGATGTACATTACACTTAGTCCAGTAGACTAAGATATGGATTACCAGAAGTCTATATTTTGTAGAATTGAACTTAGGAACAATACTCCTTAATCATATTAGCATCAGCTGTGCCTTGCACACACTTGACATTACACACAAGGCTGAGAGCACTTAACTGCTGCTGGCACTTGGGCTGGCACTTGGGCATTGTGCTGCTAAATGCCCAAGCAGCTAGCCAGAAGTGAGCGACAGTGGAGAGAGTGGAACTTATACATATGCACTTCACTTTGTAAATATAAATGAATAGGGAGGGGTAAATCACTGTAATGAGGGCATTATAATGGTGGAAAATGTGCTCTTATTCCAATTTGCAACTAATTCATATATACACACACTATCCTAATCTGTCTGCTAACCTCAGGCAAATTCTAGGAATCACTGGATCCAGTGGTTTAGCAAGTAATTCATTGTAATTGTGGCAAATATCCTTTAACTCCTTCAGGGAAAAATAATGGTATGATTATAATCCTTTCTTTATATGTGCAGCATGACACACTAATCACCTGCACTATTGCACCATTGATTCTAAAGAATTATTATCTAGCTAATAGCTGCCAGTCCACTACCTTTGGCTCTCTCTCTGAGGTACCTTCGGCTCTCCACTTTTGCTCACTTCTCACTAGCATGTCTCTCTCAGGCATTTAGCAGCACAAGGGCACTTATCACCAGCACCAGCAGCAGTTAAGTGCTTTCAGCCCTGCAGTTAACGAAAACTCTTGAATACTAGTGCCGAGTCTCATTGGAAGACCTATGTTCATCGATCAGAATTGTTTTCAGGGATCTTGCAAAACCTTCCAGGATATGTTTTTGGCAAATCCTGCCTCCAATTTGTACTCTTTGTGAATATAAATGGAGGAATATCACTTTCTGATACAACATTCTCCTTCATGCAATCCCTAATGCAGGATGATGTACTCTTATGGCTCTCAAGAGATCTTAGCTTTATATGGAGCTCAGTAAGGGAATTTGACATTTGTTATTTTTCACACCATACTGCAAAATGTTTGTCAGTAAATGTATGTTTTCATGGTTATTTTGTGTGTGTTCTTCCATATGTATTATCTTAAGGATAATTGCTAATCAATAAACTCTCATATTGCAATCTCTGATACCGCCATGGGTGGCCAAGGTCATTAAGGCATGAATTCGTGAGTGGGAGGTCTGGGGTTCAAATCCTACCAGGACCGTCTTCCCTGACAGGTTTTTTTCAGGTTTTCCTCAGCCCTCATAAATAGCAAGTGCCTGGAGGTACCCTAAACTTAGGCCTGGATCGTTTCCTTAAAAAAAATTCTTTCCCAATATATCATTTCATCTCATGTATCACCAGTGTCCATTGCCTGTGGTGGGTGCCTCAGTAGTAAAAACGGGTGTTAAACACCATTAAATAAATCTCTAATGAGCTATGGCATGGTTTTAGAGAAAATCCTGGGATTTATATTTTCTTTTGGAGCAGATTTTTCAGGTTCTGTTCTCATACTGGCTCATCACTTTAAGTCTATGTTGTGCATTTATCTGTTCTCAGGCATTTTTCCATAGAAGAAAGTACCATGAATCTAAAAGCACCAGTTATGTATTTATACCTGAATTAAAAATCTTCTTAGAATTTCTACATAACTTACATAACTTACATAACTTAGCTTAATCACTATTATTCTATTTTCTTTATTTTCATTCCACATTGATAGAACAGAAATCCAAACTGAGCCAGTTTGGTTATATTATCAAGGTCTAGCAATAGCTCTTACAACATTGTCCCACATGCTCAATTCACATAGGAGATCTAGTAACATAATTACTGAACTAGTGGCAGAACTAGATAAATGAACATTTTTGCTGTTTATGAGAATTATTAAGGAGGGAAATTATGAGTAGCATAAATTGAAAAAATATAAATTAATGGAATTTAACATTATTAGGTCCTACTATTATATTAATAAAATTGACATTATAAATTTTTAGTAAAAATATTAAGTTTGGCAAGAAGATATTACTAGAATGCACAGGATGGTCATTACAAAATTTTGCTTCTTCCAGTTGCACTAGCTAATGGCGAAAAAAGGATATATTCATATTTTCATTAATGCATTTGACACAGGTTTTTTTTTCTTCCATAGCCCAATTTGATATGCATATTATTTTTTCACACATTTCACATATATTTCCATGATAATATTATAGTTGAGTGAAAGAATATAAAGGGATAGGAAGTTTTGAACACCTTTAATTTCAAAGAACACAGGAATATTAAAATCCAAGAAAATAGAAAAAAATTGTCTGAAAGTTTTATTATCAACTGAAACAGAATGCAATGGGAAAAAAAGAATGAATGTAATTTTCATTAATGAAATTATAGGAGAAATGCTGATAAAGGATGACTTTTGTACTGAACTAATGTGTGTCCTTAACTTAATTTCAAGTTTTATACTATTTCTATAAATACCAAGTCACAAAGACTCACACTAGCTTAAAATAAGCTTGAATAATTAATGGTAAAAATCTTCTCTGTGCTTGATAAAACCCAATATTAAAGGTAGCTCCAGAATTTATTTAATGAAATCAAACTATTCTTTCAGCCATAATATCAAAATTCCAAAACTGGATATTTCTTGTTTTTTTCTAACATTTGAATATGTACATTACTAGATGAATAAAGCCTTCAAGCATTTTTTCTAAATTATACACAAAAATTATGGTGCTTTTAACTCTCTTTAGAAATATCTAATATTTTTTTCAGCTCTCAGTTTATACAGTTTATATTTTCCTTATTTAATAATCTTCTATTATTATAATTATCTATTGACATATAGGCTGGTCACTGAGAGAACAAAATGTGGTATTATCAATTTACTGACAGATGGTTGAATGGGTGCACTGTATTTTTCCTTATTTATGTGTTTAATTAAAGCTTATTTATTAATTCTTCAAGCATTAGGCTAAGTCAGAGTCCTACTTGTACCAGCCAATTTAGCTGTCTATATACATTATGTTCCTACCCAGTCTGAGCATAATTTTCTCCCATCATAAGCTTTGTAATACCATGAGCGCCAGAAAATATATTTTTGACACACAAAAATTACCTCTAGCCTTAACATAATAAGGGTTCTGCAGATTACAAAGTTTATAAAAATACATAAAAATTATGGTGTTAAATTATATGTAAAGTATTTATTATATATAGATACATGTGTAATATAAACTAATATCACATTATTTTATTTTCTCATATGTATTATGCATATTAAAAGGTACATAGTGAAATGTTATGTATATGAACAGAATCATTTAATAATTATTGACACTATCATTCCAGCCTCTCTTTTTATCTCATTCTTTTCTGTGTGCTGACAATCTCTAAATAGCTATACATTATATGGTAGTTCATCTTGAAGTAGCAGATAAAGCTGCAAAAGTCCCTTTCTGATTCTTATAACACAATAAGAAGTTACCTATATCCTTAAATTATTGAACACTAAAATATATTCTTTATTAAGTTGAAAGATCAAAACTGTTCGCCATAATGTTAAAAATATTTTATAAATAATGTAAGTAAATGTCTTTAAAATATCAGCAACTATGACATTAAATCAAAATATTTTACACTGCAATATGATTGTTTAACTATGAGATATTCATAATGAAAAAAATGTCTAGCTATTCAAATAACCAGAAAAATGTGGATGTTTGAAAAATAAGTAAACTTTTTATTTATTATTTGTAGGTTTTAATAGTAATGCTGAAATGCACAAGAATAAAAATTTTTTGATAATAAAAAATGGCAATTAGAGAATGAATTCTAAATTTACATTAAGATATCAATAAAAGTAAATTATTTAAATTAAGGAAACAATTAAAATTATATAAATATATAGAGTCAGTTTTTAAATTCATAATTAACATGGAAAAGTCAACCATTTATATACATATTTTTTAACCACAAGATATGTTATAAAATTGAGCTACAAAATCTAATTCAAAGGCTTCTATTTTTGAAAGCATTTTATACAACAATTTGAATATTCAGGAAAATGAAAGGAATTTTAATGTTGTATGATAATTATACTTTTTAAATGAACATTGGTCTGCAAAATATTACAAAGTTAAAAGAACCATTCAATAATTAGTAGTTGTTGCATTTAAGATTTGCATTCTTTCATAGTGTGATGAATTAAGAATTTTCTTAAAATTACTTTTATAGGGAAATTATATTAATTAGAGGTTATAAACAATATTTTGAGTGCAATAGTGTCTTTTAGCACTACTGAAAAACATAAGAGAAAACAGCAGTTTTTTTCTGCTTAACTTAGCTTTATAGGATAAGGAATATGACAACTGTGCTTATCTTGTTACACTGGATATTCTTTAGACAATTTTATGTCGGCTTAATAACCAAGAACGTAAATCTAATTGAGGTAAAAAAAAAAAAAAAAAAAAAAAGCACAATATAGTGAAATATAAAATAAAAAGTTATGTTTATTATGAAGTATAATTATAATGAAACACTGTGAATAGAAATGTATATCAGATGATCCCTGTAATATTAAATGTCAAAGAATAGGTAATTTGTGACAAAATTTTAATGACTAGAACTGCTTTGTATGTAATATATGTTAAAATAAAAGCAAATTGATGCAACAATATAATAAAATAAATTTATTTTGTAAGTTTAATTTATGCATGATGTTACTTTAGTAAACTTGTATATCAGCATTATTTTGTTAGTGATTCATGGTGATGAAGAAATATAAATAATTTTTTATTATAGTGAACACCACTCAACAGCTTTCATAATTTCAGTAGCTTTATGTAACTTTGTCCTGTCATACTTTTGTATGTTGCAGATTGCATACATATACTTCATCTTTGAGTAACTATATTTAAACAGAAAAAATTATATACCAAACTATTTATGAGGAAGTCACTCAAATTTCACTAGTTTTATTCCACTTACTTGAACATGTTTCAAAGGCAAATTTCCTCATGTCCAAGTAAGTGGAACAAAACTAGTAAAATTTGAGTGACTTCCTCATAAATAATTTGTTATATTAAACTATGTTTCACTGTGAAAATCCTAAACTATTCAAATTTATAGAAAAAATTATATTTTAAACTTTTTATGGCATCTGAATAATAAGTAATAAAACAGAAAATATTTACCTATGAAATATACGAAGCTTTTAATTCAGTACAGCACCACTTGTTTCAACAATCCTGTCCACTGTTCCAAACTTTCCCAATAATACAATGTCCCCTAAAAATAAATTATTGTTTTATTTATGACATCATTTAAACTTGAGAACTTTCTGTTTCATTAACTCAAGGTGATTTATGCATCTGCAGTGAAAGGAAGGGCAAATTCTTGAACATTCAGCACACAAAGTAAAGCTCAAAGATTTGTATGCGTACATTCTTTGTTCTGTTTATATAATTCTACTCAATAATTTGTATAATATAGTTTCTAATCAAACAGCAGGTACATATTTTACAACTTTTTTTTTATCTTAAGTTCACAATAATTTTCAATTGTTATGTTTAATATTAGATTCATTTCCACATTTTGCAGTTTCTGTATATTCCAGGGAATTTAGGATGCATTTTGAAATAAACCTACAGTATTGAAAGTAATTTCTTTATAACATAGGTTTTCATTTAGTCCAGAGTTTTGATTATAGGTTTTACCATATAGAAATTAACTATATAAAAGAATATGTAATATATAATTACTAGAACTCACCTGTTCTAAATATTTTTGTTGCATCCCTAGCAGCCACTATACAAGGTATTCCAAATTCTCTTGCTATTATTGAACCTAAAAAAGGTTGAACAAAAAGGAACAATTTCTTATTATTCAGTTAATGATATCTTGTTGAACTATGCCCCTATATTAAGTTCTGTAGGTACATCATTATAGGTCACTTATGCATGTCCTTTCTGCAAGCTGCTGAGGAAAAACAAAATTGCTACTGTTGTAGAAAAATGAAGAAGTGTAATGCAGGAAACAGATTTAGTAACTCAGTAAACACATATTCCTATTAATGTAAAATATTTAAAAAAATATTTTCATGAACCAGCATCTCCACCAATTGTTTATGATTGTATTATCATTTCATTAAGGAGTGCACTCAGGGGAGAGCACAGAGTAAAATGTTTTAATAAAAAATTGACCAAATGATTTAATAGTTAACACTGTAAGAATTTAGAGTTGATAATAAAAGATAGATAAGATTTGCAAATAGCAAAAGATGGAGCAAAAGGAGGCTAAGAATGGCAATTGTTAAGCTCTAAGAGTAAAAGCAGGCAAAGTATGATGATTGTTAAGCTCTGGAGTAAAAAGAGGCAAAGATAAGCTATTGTTAAGCTCCAAGCGTAAAAGAAAACAATAGTTAAGCTGCAGATTAAAAGGAGTCAAAGATAGGCAATGATCAAGAGCTGGAGCAAAGATGGGGAAGATGAACAAAGAAACAAGCATTAATAGCTGGAATAACAGGAAGTAAATACAAAAGATAAAGATGGGCAAACATTAAGAAACAGAAGTCTCAAAAAATAAAAATGAGGCTGAGATATACAAACAGTATGTACAAGGAGGCTGTAGTCAAGTCAGTAACTAGGGATGAGTCAGAAATCCCACTCCCAATTTTTTTTCTCTCACCATAAATTTTGTTCAAATAGAATAAACAAATAATCATTAAAATGTTTAAAGGAAAGCTTTGCAAATGCTTTTAAATAGAATGTAAACTACAGGATCATTCTAGGGTAATTATTGTATATGAGTTTTTGACCTTGTTTGAAAGCTAATATTGGATGTGATGACACAAGCAGTATAAGCTGTAGTTTGCACTGTCACATCATCTACAATTACATTGGGTATGTATGACTTTATAAGTGAGCTAAAAGCAATAAATATATCCAATGGCAAACCTAAGAAATCATTATCATTAGCTCCTATTTTGATTATATTGCTGCTATGTAATTGTGAATCTAAGAATGAGAGAGAATAAGAGAAAGGATTTGAGTAGCCATCTCAAACTTTAATTCACCTGACCTAAATTTGATCTTATCTGCATGCTTCAAGCTATAAAATCACCTGATTTCAGTATGTGTATAACAGTAATTTTATAAAGTTTTAATTTAACTAATTTCATAATCTATTTAACTATTTTATTTGCAATATCTCTTCATTTTCATTTCACTACCCATCATACCATGATCTTTGGTTCATCAGTAATTAATTATTCATTGGAATTTCATGAAGACTCAGGTTTGGTTATATAAAATATTCATAATTTATATCAACAAAACAACCACTATTATTTAACACTTTTTATTTAATAATCATTTATGAATATTTAACAAATGAATGCCAATAAGTCGCTATTAGGTAACACTAAACTGCATTAACTGATTAATTTATCAGAACATGTTTCAAGAGTATTCTCTCTCATCATCAGCTGGTGATCAACTAACGCTGGCAGGTGACGAAGTGACCTCTTGTGGTTCCAATAAGTAATGGAACAGGAAGTCTATTGGTGGGATGTTTAAGTTCATAACACAAGGTTTATTTTTTAAAATATAAATCTTCTCCCATATTGCCAATTCCTTGGGATTGTTGGTAGCTTTCAACAGTTTAGCTTCTTTGGCAATGTCATGATCATAAGTCCAAAAATGGTCTGTAACTGTGATTTATTCACCTGTTTATATCATACATTTCTGAAGTTTTCTTTGGTCCTTGTCTCCAAAGATCTTATTGTTTTGCCTACATATGTCTGGTCAAAATCCAAACAATCTATCTGATACACCCCTGCCTTTTGCTGGGTGGAATAACATCTTTTATAGTGTTGTTCATAAGATTTCTGATGCTAAATTTATTTTGTGCTGCCAACACAATATGACATTTTATAAAATCTTCATGAAAGCCTTGTTGCCCATGGATATACCAATTTTTTAAAAACCAAGTCCTTCTTTATCATGGAGAGAGTGGTGATGTTTTTAATATCTTTTGGAGTTTTGAAATGTCTTATCATCTTATCAACTAATGAAATGCTGAATCCATTGTTGAGGGCAGTCTTGATGATGTAACGATATTCTGCTGTATATTCTTCGTTGTTCAGTGGGATGTTTAGCAATCTACGAGCAAGGCTGTTTATAATGGTATGTTGGTGTGGTTTATGGTTGAAACTGTTATTCTTTATACCTGCATGTGTGGGTTTCCTATATATACCAAACAAAATTATGTTGCTTCTCCTGTATATTTTTAGGTCTAGGAAGGGCAAACAATCTTTCTCCTCCAATTCCATAGTGAACTTAATACTTTGGTATATCATCCACATAACAAAACCATGATTTAAAAGTGCGTGGAAATGCCCTTGTAATGTGTGTTTCTATTGTACTCATGAATAAATTTGCTAGAAATGGAGAAAGGGGATTACCCATAGCAAAGCCAGAGATTTGTAGGTAGATTTTCCCATTGAACATAAAAAAGTTTTGGTTTATATAGTTTTGTGAGATTGGTATAATGCTCAATTTCCTCTACTGTTATTTCCATACTTTTTAGCCATTTCTGGAGATTCAGAAGCAGGAGAAGTGGGGATACTCGTGAACAAAGATGCAACATCAAAAGAGACCAGGTAGTAGTTTGGCAAAATCATCATATTGTTAATTTTGTCTGCCAATTCATATCAATTAGTGATACTTCTACTTTTAAATTGCTCTAAAGCTCCAAATTTCTTTACCAACCACTTAGCCAAATTGAAGGGTGGTGAATTGATGTTGTTGATTACACTGGGCAACAATGAAAATGTTTCGGGCTTAAAAATAGTGAATTTACATGTATTTGTATCTGCTGAATTAAATCACCATAAAAATGATAGATTAGCTCTTGTTTTGAAGATAAAGTGACATTTCATTTTTTAGAGTGAAGATTTTAAATTTGGGGGAATTTTTGGGGGGAGTTGGCACACCTGTCAAATAACAAAACACAAATGCTCTTCAGCTGTTTGTAAGTCATAAACATAGATACTATTGCTGTGACTGTGAATTACATGTAGTTTCTACTCAAATTAATGCAAAATTTCTAGTTCGCGAGTGCTTTTTTAGTGTAAAATTTGTAAAAATGCCACGAAAATGTATAAATATGGTGAATAACTTTTGTTATATTTGTGGTGAAATAACATTTTCCTCACAAAAATGCAATCTGACGCCTCTTGTAAAGACTGCCTATCAGTATTATTTCGGTATGAAAGTAGGGGACCAGGATAAGTCTTGGGGTCCACATATATGTTGCAACACATGTTCAGTTACACTGCGAGAATGACTGAAAAAGAAGAAGCGATGTATGGCTTTTGCTGTGCCTATGATTTGGTGGGAGCCTACAAACCATACAGATGACTGCTATTTCTGCCTGACTCTACCTATAAAGGCAGGATTGTCTATGAAGAAAAGAAGAACAGTTCAGTACCCGAATCTTCCATCTGCTATTCGACCCATTCCACATTCGGATAGTTTACCAGTTCCTACTCCACCCAAAAATTGTGTGTTTGAAGTAGAAGATGAAGACAGTGTGGAACAAGAAGAACCAAACAAGCCTTCTACATCCCATGACCCTGATTTTGAGGGAAAAGATGATAAACCGCACAGATTGAGTCAAGCAGAATTGAGTGATCTCATTACAGACCTTGGCCTGTCAAAGGAGAAGGCAGAAATTCTTGGGTCTGGACTACAGCAATGGAATCTTCTCCAAAGTGATGTGAGAATCTCACAGTACAGAAAACATCCATGGAACTGCTTCCCTTTTTTGAGAAGAAAAATAATCATATTGTTTGCTGAGACATTAATGGCTTGATGAAGTCTTTAAATTTTAACCTGATCCAACTGAATGGAGGCTATTCATAGACTCCTCTAAGCTTAGTTTGAAAGCTGTGTTACTTCATAACAGGAACTTTGTTTCATCTATTCCTGTTGGTCATGCTGCTCACATGGAGGAGACATATGCAAATATGAAAGCTCTCTTGGACTCAATTAAATATCATGAACACAAATGGAAAATCTGTGGTGATGTAAAAGTCATTGTCATACTCTTAGGAATGCAACTGGATTACACAAAGCATTGCTGCTTCTTATGTATGTGGGACAGTAGAGATAGGAAATTGCATTATATTAAAGAAGACTGGCCTGCAAGAAATCTTCACCCTAGCGAGAAAAATGTCGTTGCCAAGCCTCTCGTGGACCCAAAAGACGTTCTTCTTCCACCCCTGCATATCAAGCTGGGTTTGATGAAAAACTTTGTCAAAGCTATGAACCAAGAAGGACGGGCCTTTAAGTACATCAGAGAGAAATTTTCGAAATTAAGTGATGCAAAAGTTAAGGAAGGCATTTTTGTCGGACCACAAATAAGAGAACTTGTAAAGGATCCTGCATTTGACCAAGTTTTGGAGGGGAAAGAAAAGGAAGCTTGGGAAGCCTTCAAGGGTGTTGTTCATGGATTTTTAGGCAAGAAAAGAGATGACAACTACAAGCATTTGGTGACAGTGCTCCTGCAAAAATACCGTAACCTTGGATGCAACATGTCCCTTAAGATCCATTTTCTCCACTCCCACCTAGACTTTTTCCCTCCTAGTTGTGGAGCTGTTAGTAATGAACATGGGGAGAGATTCCATCAGGACATTTCTGTAATGGAACAAAGATATCAGGGCCGTTGGAATGAAGTAATGCTTGCGGATTACTGTTGATCTTTGTATAGGGATTCTGCGGAACTCCATCACAAGAGGCAAGCTAAAAGACGACGAAGTCAATAGGCCGCCACATGATTCTCTTCAGACACGACTATCTGCGAAGTATTTTTCCAGCAATTTAGAACTCTTAGCATGTAATTACCAGTAAAAAAATCAAATGCACTTTCATTGTTGTTAGCATGTATGTAATTAAAATGTATCCTTTTCTCTCAATCCGTTAATATGTAATACTTCCACCTTGTGTATATTATAGAAACTAGAGCTAATAAAAATTTTTCATTGTCATATTTGTTTTTCTCAACCCAAAATTAGTAGGAATTGCCTCATGAAGTGCTCGAAACATTCAAAAATTATTTTTTTGTTGCCCAGTGTTATTGGGCGCATGTTTTTGCCTGATTTATGTACTTTCAGAAGGCCATAAACCCTAGGCAAACTAGGATAATTACTTTCTAGTTTCCATTTATCAATTTCTGTCAAGGTTTTGGTCTGTCTGATGGGAGAATTAAAAGCTTTTATATACACTCCTTCAAAGGATCGTGCCTTATTACAGCATGTTCAGAATTACCCAACAAGTTCTCCATTCCTTCAATATAATCAACTTGGTCAAGTATTACTAACTTGTTCCCTTTATCAGTCTTAATATATATAACTTGTTTACTGTTAAGTGATTTAAGTACACGTTTATTGAGGTGTTGATGCTGATGGTTCATATTATATTGAATATGACGGTTCATATTATAAATATTTATTCACATTGTTGTTTTTTTAATGGTATTTAATGCCTGTTTTTACTACTGAGACACCACAGGCATTGGACACTGATGATATATGAAATGATACATTGGGAAATGATATTTTAAGGAAAGAAACGTTCCAGGCCTAAGTTAAGGTACCTCCCCGGCATTTGCCATTTATGAGGACTGAAGAAAACCTGGAAAAAAAAAAACCCTCAGTCAGTGAGGTCGGTCCTGGCGGGGTTCGAACCCTAGACCTCCCGCTCACAAGCCCGCGCCTTAATGACCTCGGCCACTCGTGGCGGTACATTGGTTTTTGGTGATCGATTTTTTTAGTCTTGCAAACTCTGAGTAGCAATGTGTATATCTATATCCAGATTGGTTAATTACATTGTCAGTGCTGCATTTTTGAGGTTGGCAATGGTTTGCTTCTTGTTTACTAAACAATGTGTTGACCTTTTTCTTTAGTTTGATCGTTTTATTTCCTATTAATACTTTAATTTATTGGAAATTTGGAGACAAGGTCCAAAGAACACTTCAGGAATGTAAGATACTAACAAATGGAGTATTCAGCAGTTGCAGACCATTTTTGGACTTATGGTCATGACATTGCCACAGAAGCCAAACTGTTGAAAGCTACAAACAATCCCAAGGAAAGGCAAAATGGAGAAACATTTTATTGTAAAAAATAAACATTTTAATATAAACTGTGACATCCCACCAACGGACTTCCTGTTCCGTTACCTATTGGAACCACTAGCGGTCACTTCGTCACATAGTATCGAAAATTGGTCCCTAACGGAGTATTATAGGGAATGCTCTTGAAACATGTTCTGATGAATTAATCAGTTAGTGAAGTTTAGTTTCACCTAATAGTGATTTATTTGTATATTTAACAAACTTCACTATTAATAAATTCTTGAAGTTTTCAATTGCGTACGAGCACACACAAGTCATTGAGAAGTACCATTAGGTTAAATAATTTGACAACACATGTTTGCAACAGAGATACAAGATAACCGTCAAAGAGGTAGGATCTAACTTTATCTTTAATGAAATCCTCTTAGGCAAAAAATACATAAAGTCCTTGAAATTACAAGGAAACAAGAAATATAACAGCGAACGTACGTTTTCTAAAACTGTGTGCTAAAAACAAAATAGCTCCAAGTTTAAAGTTCGTTAAATACCATTATAAGTCACTCAGAAAGCGATCAAAAGAAAGGCATTAGTATGTAAAATTAATAATAATTACAAAACTCTCAGTCAGTTGGGTCTAAAGTTATATGCTTTACAACTGAAAGTATCCAAAACATTACGACATAATTTGGAATAACCTGGAAGGTAATATCCGCAATAAATTAAACATTTTAATGAGAAATAAAATGCTTAAACTAAAGAAAATAAGTCAACGCATTGTTTAGTAAACAAAAAGCAAACCATTGCCAATCTCAAAAATGCAGCACTGACAATGTAATTAACTAATCCGCGGTCGGTCCTGATGGTGTAGTGGTAACCATACTTGCTCCCTAAACCCCCGATCACAGGTTCAAACCCGGCCAGGATCGATGGATTTTTTTGGCGGGGCGTAAAAATCCTAAGTATGGCTTCCTTCGGAAGGGAAGTAAAGCCGTGGGTTCCGTGTCGTAGATTTACGGCACGAAAAAGAACCTCAAGCCTGAAAGAAGAGGCCTCTGAGCAAAATTTGTCGACTGTTTCACGCCCTGATTTGAATGGAACGCTGATGACCTAAGATGTTAGAACATCCGTAAATAATAAACCAAATAATTAATTAGCCTAACTGGATGTTCTTTCGATGAATGGAAGTTACAGTTTTTAAAGGTCTTAAAAACATGCGTGGATTACTCCAATAAATTGGAAAATTACATAGTGGATATAGAGATTGAAACCCAGGGTTTGCAAGAGTAAAAAATAGGCCATCAAAATCCAATGTGGACAGATATGTAATAAAATTAAGCAATAAAATACGAACCATTAGCATCAACTTCTCAATGAATGTGTGCTGAAATCACTTAACAGTAAACAATTTTTATATATATTAAGGCTGATAAAGGGAACAATACTGGACCAAGTTGATTATTTTGAAGGAATGGAGAACTTGTTGGGTAATTCTGAACATGCTGTAATAAGGCACGATCCTTTGAAGGAGTGTATATAAAAGCTTTCAACTCTCCCATCAGACAGGCCAAAACCTTGACAGAAATTGATAAATGGAAACTAGAAAGTAATTATCCTAATTTGCCTAGGATTTAACGCCTTCTGAAAGTACATAAATCAGACAAAAACATGAGCCCAATAATCAACAACATCAATTCACCACCCTTCAATGTGGCTAAGTGGTTGGTAAAGAAATTTGGAGCTTTGGAGCAATTTGAAAGTAGAAGTATCACAAATTGATATGAATTGGCAGACAAAATTAACAATATGATGCTTTTACCAAACTACTACCTGGTCTCTTTTGATGTTGCATCTTTGTTCACGAGTATCCCCACTGCTCCTGCTCCTGAATCTCCAGAAATGGCTAAAAAGTACAGACATAACAGTAAAGGAAATTAAGCATTATATCAATCTCACAAAACTATGTAAACCAAAACTTTTTTATGTTCAATGGGAAAATTTACCAACAAATCTCTGGCTTTGCTATGGGTAATCCCCTTTCTCCATTCCCAGCAAATTTATTCATGAGTACAATAGAAACACCCATTACTAGGGCATTTCCACTCACTTTTAAAGCATGGTTTTGTTATGTGAATGATATACCAAAAAAAGTACAGGATACCCTAAAATTACTTAATGCACAACACCAAAGTATTAAGTTCACTATGGAATTTCGCCGGTCCTGGTGGTGTAGTGGTTACCATACTTGTCTCTTAACCCAAGATCGCGGGTTCGAACTCGGCCAGGACCGATGGATTTTTTCGGGGCGTAAAAATCCTAAGTCCTTCGGAAGGGAAGTAAAGCCGTGGGTCCCGTGTCGTACATTTACGGCACGAAAAAGAACCTCAAGCCTGAAAGAGAGGCCTCTGAGCAAAATTTGTCGGCCGTTTCACGCCCTGAGTTGAATGGGACGCTGATGACCTGAGCTGTTAAAGAGCGTCCATAAATAAATCATTCAAAAAAAAAAAAAACTATGGAATTGGAGGAGGAAGATTGTTTGCCCTTCCTAGACCTAAAAATATACAGGAGAAGTAATATAATTTTGTTTGGCATATATAGGAAACCCACACATGCAGGTATAAAGAATAACAGTTTCAACCATAAACCACACCAACATACTGTTGTAAATAGCCTTGCTCATAGATTGCTAAACATCCCACTGAACAACGAAGAATATACAGCAGAATATCGTTACATCATCAAGACTGCCCTCAACAATGGATTCAGCATTTCATTAGTTGATAAGATGATCAGACATTTCAAAACACCAAAAGATATTAAAAACATCACCACTCTCTCCATGATAAAGAAGGACTTGGTTTTTAAAAAATTGGTGTATCCATGGGCAACAAGGCTTTCATGAAGATTTTATAAAATGTGATATTATGTTGGCAGCACAAAATAAATTTAGCATCAGAAATCTTATGAACAACACTATAAAAACTGTTATTCCACCCAGCAAAAGGCAGGGGTGTATCAGATAGATTGTTTGGATTTTGACCAGACATATGTAGGCAAAACAATAAGATCTTTGGAGACAAGGACCAAAGAAAACTTCAGAAATGTAAGGTATAAACAGGTAGATAAATCAGCAGTTGCAGACCATTTTTGGACTTATGATCATGACATTGCCAAAGAAGCCAAACTGTTGAAAGCTACCAACAATCCCAAGGAATTGGCAATATGGGAGAAGATTTATATTTTAAAAAATAAACATAGTGTTATGAACTTAGACATCCCACCAATGAACTTCCTGTTCCATTACTTATTTGAACCACAAGAGGTCACTTCATTACGTTTGTTAGTTGGTCCTCAGCTGATGATGATAGAGAACACTCTTGAATCAGTTAGTGAAGTTTAGTATCACCTAATACCAACTTATTTGTATATTTAACAAACTTCACAGTTCCTAACTTCATTTAAGTTTACAATAACATACTTAACTTACATTTTGTTATTCATAAATCTAACATTCAGGTATATGAGGCCTCATTACATATAACCCCCAGGTTATCTGCATAATAAAATTAACTTCTTGTATTACCCTTGTTAGCATTATTTTTCAATCATACCCCAATTCTCTCATTCTTCTTTACTATTCTATTCCATTTCTACCTTACTTTTCCCAAATATTCCCCTGTCATTTTATTTCTCTTTTTCCCCATATCAGCAACATTTTAAGTGCAATAATTTGTGTAATTTATCCCGTTCTGCTTCCCATTTGCCGTCCTAAATTTCTTTACATCTTCACACTGTGATAAACAATGAAATATTCCTTTGGGCTCTTTACACACCCTTCCCAATTATCTATTCTGAAACCCTTTAAAACAATGCTCTTGCTTGCATCCAGGCCAGTTCTTATCACAACAATCTACGTATTTCCCTCTCCCCCACTCCTTTTTAATTATTCTATATCATTTTAGAGAACTCTTAAAACTAGCGCAAAAATCTTGCCTCTCTATATCTTCAATTCTTTGCCTTACTTCCTTCCAAAAACCTTATCTACTTTTATCTCCAAATTCCCAAAGTTCCCGCATACCAATTTCTTACAGTATTTCTCCCATCCATCTGTTGCCTCTCATTTGTTCCCTTTGATATTTCATACGTTCTTTTATAACATTGTAGTCCCCTAATTTGACAATCCTGTTTAAATATTTTAAAATTCTTTTCACCACCAAACCCTTCCTCCCTTCTCACCCCAACTCAGCAAAAGCTACTCCTTTCAGTAAAGCTTTAGGCAATCTCAATACCTCTGTATAAAACATCCTGTGAATTTAATCAATTTCCACCACCACTTTCTACAATTTCTCCGACCAATTAGTTGACTTATTTGGACTTTTCTTCAAACATATTCTAATTGCACTCATAGCTACTTTACCTTTAATAATAACATTCTTCCCTTGTGTTCACTACCACTACTTGACAACTTCACCCCCAAATAATCAAATTCTTAACCACTTCCAACTGCTCTGCACTCAAGAACCATTTCTCATCCCTTCTTAGTTTATTCCTTTTCTTAAACATCATTATTTTTGATTTCTTAACATTTGCTCTTAATGCATATTCTGCACAAAATCTACTTATCTCTACAGGGGAATTGGCTTGCTATCTGTATTTGGTAAGTTATACACAGGAGTTTTAGCAGTAATAGTGCAAATGAAGAGAAGAATAAGCTATCGAAATTTCAGTCAGGGTTTAGGAAGAATAAGAGAGTGATTGATATTATCTTTGTTATAGATACATTGGTAAATAAGTATTAAGCAACAAAGAGGGGTGATATTATCTTTGTTATAGATACATTGGTAAATAAGTATTAAGCAACAAAGAGGGGAAGATTAATATGTTATTTGTGTATTTTGAAAAATCTTTTGACACAATAAACTGGGAAATGAGTAAAAAGGGAATGACTAATAGGTTCATAAAAATATTACAAAGAATATATATTGATAATGGGTTTAGCATAAAGATATCAAGTAGCAAAGTAACTCAAGTTATTCCAAGTAATATAGGGTTAAGGCAAGGCTGTAAATTAAGTCCCATACTATTCAATTTTTTCATTGATGATATCCTAGAGGAAATTAATGCAGTAAATATTCATGTTCTAATAATTAATAACAGAATATCTGGTTTGTTATTTACGAGTGATCTTGTTGCAGGATCAATATTTAAGATTGGGATTAATTAAATAATTGAAGCATTAGATAACTTTTGCAAGAAGAGGGGTTTGCATATTAACCTAAGAAAATAAAAAATTGTGATTTTTAAAAAGGGCAACAAATTAAGAAAAGATGAGCAATGGTGTTGTGCTTAACAAATTTGATTACTTAGGAGTAGGATTAAGTAGTAAGGGTGGATGGAGTGATCAAAAGATGAGATACTAGCTAGCTAAAGGGAAGCTTCTGAAAGCTATAAGGGCATTACTAAGAATTTAAAGTGATTGAGTCAAATTTGTAACATTTACATCACTAATATTTAAAAAAGGAAAATAAGTTTCTGGGGCTAATCCCTCTCATCATCAGTTCCAGATGGACTGCCAGCCTTGTTCTTTGTGGTGGTGATTGGATGAACTTTTGTATTAAGATGTCACTTGGCAGTATTTCAAAGCTGAAAACATGATTTTTGTTCTTCCAGATATAAATATTTTCTCAGTCTGTAAGTTCTGTTTTTCCTATAATATTTTAAGTAGTTTGGGATTCCTGTTAACACTATGTTGTTCCTTTTAAAATTGCCAAGCTACCGCTGATTTTTCTTCCTGTCTTTGATTTATGTTCCTGGTGTGTTCCTTTGCTCATGTTTTTATGTTTCTTTTAGTCTTTCCAATATAAATTTTTTCATAATCATTACAATTTATCTGAATATTCCTGATTTGTTCTCTTGTGGAATATCCTCTTTTATTTTAGAATTAGTATATTTTTTATAGAGTAACTGTTTTTTGGAGCTAAAATAATGTTATGTTTTTTGAAAATCTTTTGGAAGGCTGATGGATGGCATGTGATGGTATGGTATGCAAATTTTTTGTACATTCTATTTTCTTTCTTGTTAGGAATAAGTGTACTGATGTCTTTTTCTTTTTGTTCCTTGCTCTGTTTGCTTTCTTATATACCACTTCTTGTTTGAAACCATTTTGTTTCCTTACAATTTGACAGTTCACCTCTCTTTACTTCACTGATTAATTTATCAAAACATGCTTTAAGAATTTTTGCTCTCATCAGCTGGGACCGACTAATGCTGGCAGGTGACAGTTCACCTGTGGTAGTTCCAATATACAACAAAACAGGAAGTCCAATGGCAGGATGTCAAAATTCATAACACATTGCTTATTCTTTAAAATGAAATTTTTTTTTCCACATTGTTTCCATGGGATTATTGGTAGCTTCGAAGAGGTTGTATTTTATAATGCCATGATAGTAAGTCCAAAAATGATCTACAAATCTGATTTATCCACTTGTTTATATCTTACATTTCTAAAGTGTTCTTTTGTCCTTGTCTCCAAATTTCTTATTGTTCTGCCCATATATATCTGATTACAATCCAAACAATCTATCTGATACATTCCTGCATTTTTGTTGGATGGAATAACATCCCTTACCATTCTGTTCAAAAGATTCCTAATGTTAAATTTATTTTGTGCTGCCAACACAATGACCAATTTTGTAAAAATTTTCAATGAATGCCCTATTTGCCCATGGATAGTATGTGATTTTTTTTAAAATTTATGTCCTTCTTTATCTTGGAGAGAGTGGTGATGTTTTTAATATCTTCAAGTCTTTAGAAATGTCTATTCTTATCTACTAATGAAATGTTGAATCCATTGTTGAGGGCAGTATTTATGATGTACTGGTATTTTGCTGTATATTCTTCCTTTTGAGTAGGATGTTTACTAATCTATGAGCAAGGCTGTTTATAATTGCATGTTGTTGTGGTTTAGGGTTGAGGCTAATATTCTTTATGTGATTATATGTATGTGTGAGTTTCCTGTATATACCAAACGAAATTATGTTGTTTCTTCTGTAGATTTTAAGGTCCAAAAAGGCAAATATCTTTCATATTTAATTTCTATAGTGAACTGAATGATTTGGTCTTGCAGATTTAGTAAATTTAAGGCACCTCTGGTTTTTTTTTTTTTTTTTTTTTTTTGTAAATATCTTACCCAAAAAGGAAAACAATGTTTTACAGATAAATGGTAATTTCTTGGTAATGTATGCTTTTATTGCACTCATGAATAAATTTGCCATAAATGGAGAGAGGGGATTACCCATAGCTAACTCATGAACTTTTGGTCTATGCATAAATTTGTAAGATTGGTGTAATCTTCAATTTCATCTCCTAATATGTTCATACTTTTAAGTTATTTCTGTAGTTTAAGGAGCAGACTTTTTTTTGGAATGCTTGTGAACAAACATCAAAACATCAAAAGAGAGGAGGGAATCATCTGGCAAAATTGCTACATTGTTAATTTTTTTTCCACCAATTGATAGAACAGTTGATAATTCTGCTTTCAAATTGTTCCAAAGTTCTAATTTTTTTTTTTACCAATCATTTAGGCCAATTGTAAGGCTGGTGCATTTATGTTATTAATTATTAAATGCATCTTTTGCCCAGTTTGTATATTTTGGGAAGGCCATAAATCCTAGGAAGCATACAGTTGTTAGTTTTAGCTTACAAGTTTTGGTCTGTCTGAGGTTAGACCAAACACACGTATTCCAGGGATCGTGCATTATTGCTGTATATTCCATACTAGCTAATAGGCTCTCCATACATTTAATAAAGTCACCTTGGTCTAGAATCATTAACTTATTCCCTTTATCTACTTTTACTGTAGTTTATTGTATATTGTATTTTATTAGATTATTAGGCAACGTAATGTTATATATGTAAACATTTAGATCTGATCTATTTTGAGGTAGCAGTTTGTGAGATCTACAAGGGAGGTCCATAACTATTTTCTAGATATGATTAAGACAAAATCTATATTTCACTTTTCAATATAGTTACCATTTATTGCACATCGCACATCTCTCACATCTTTGAATTAATATTTCAAACCCTCCCCCCTCCAAAATACTCAGAAGTCTTGTGTGCAAAATGGGCATAAACAGTATCCATCACTTCTTTGTCACACATAATTTCCTTCCTGGAAGGTCCTTCTTGAGTTTTCAGAAGAGGAAACAGTCACTGGGAGCTAGATCTGGGCTGTAGGGTGGACGGTTGATCTCCCTCAGGCCACATTTCTTCACAGCTTCCTT
Source organism: Metallyticus violacea (assembly GCA_030762175.1). Lineage (NCBI taxonomy): Eukaryota > Metazoa > Arthropoda > Insecta > Mantodea > Metallyticidae > Metallyticus > Metallyticus violacea. Next base: position 48,665,262 of record CM060838.1, on the reverse strand, counting down.
TGCAACAAGAGCTGTGTAACAGGCACATTGTCATGAAGAAAGAGTACACCACCACTGAGCTTTCCTCACCTTTTCTCTTTGATGGAAACACTTAGTCTGTGCAGTAGGTCAGCATAGTACTCCCCATTTACTGCAGTGTTCCTCTCCTTGAAGTCAAAGAAAAATATTCCTTGACAGTCCCAAAAGATCGTGGCCATGATCTTCTTGGTTGACTGAGTGACCATGGCCTTTAAAGATGGTGCTTCACCAGGTTTACGCCACTCCATTGATTCTTCTTTGGACAAAGGGTCATAGAGGACCACAGTTTCATTTCCTGTAACAATGGTTTACAGAACTACTCTCTAGTTGCCACGGCAGAGCTCCAAAAATGCCTGACAGCAGATATATCTTTGCTGCTTTTGGACTGAGGAAAGAAGTTTAAGCACCCATCTTCCACTAACCTTATTCATGTTTAAATGTTCATGAATAATTCAAAGGACTATTGTTTTAGAAAGGTCCAACCTTGCTGCTATTTCTATAACTTTGTGCCCCTGAATCTTCTATAATTTCTCCTACCACAAGAGGGATGTTTTCAGGAGTGAGCACCTCCAAGGGCTGACCTGCAGGCTTTTCTTCAATGCTTTCTCGACCCACTTGAAAAATTTTGGCCCATTTTTTTATGGTAGAATATGAGGGGGATACTAACCTGTATACACCGTCCAATTGCTGTTTAATTTCACTTGAAGTAAGTCATTCTTTTGTGAAGAACTTGATAACAGCCCGAAACTCCATTTTGAACACATCAGAATCTTTTACATAGCCTTCCTTATGCAATATATCTGAACAACTGAACACAATTGAGCAGAAGTTACAACTGCAATTATTTGTTTTACACATAAGGTGTGACACCAATAAGGGTTTTGTGAAGGCGATAATCCTTATCAGCTGGGCTGGAAACTTAATTCAAATTAGAAACTTAGTGGATTATTCATATAGAGGTAGAAATAAGTGAACATGGATAGCAAAAAATTAATATCTTGTGTTTTGTTAAATTAGTTTTAAAAATGTTGGTACTCATATAATATGTTTAGGGTTGTGTAATAATTTATCAGCAAATGCTGCTTTGAAATAGAGTAGAATATGTAAAGTGTATTTTGTGAATAATGAACTCAAAAGGAATTGGAACAGAGTATGAGCTTAAAAGAGAGCAATAATAAAAAAAATAAATCAAGAGAGTAATAGAAAGAGAACCTTCTGATGTGAAAGAATTACCTTGAACCTCTGTCTTCTGGAATTTCAGTAGGTGACTACTGATGAACCGAAGACAGAGGTTAGCAAGGATCACAGATTTATGTAGAGGGTACTCTAATAATGTAATTATTTTATTTTGTATTGTTTCAGGAATTGGAATAAGAATACTGTAAAATTTAATAAAGAAACTAATTGTAAAACACAAATTGTATTTATGGAGGCTACACCTAAGAATGATAGAGTCAAATAGGTGAAGACCTCTTGTAATTGCTTTTTGTTTTAGCATTTCAATAAATATTATTATTACATATCTTGTTAGGATTCCCTCCACCCAAAATGTCTTAGGCCAAGCTAACCTCCTTCACCATTCATGTTTCATGGATAATCTGTCCATTTAATATTAGCATCATATAAATAATATATAAGCACCATATATCATATAAGTGAATATAAAAAGAAACATCAACAAAATACTCAAAAATAACGCATTTTAAGGGAATGTACAATTTAAAAACCAATAAAAAAAGTCTGTCATGCAGGAGCTGTGTAAACTAAGCAAATTACTCCTCTAACTTTTAATAAAAATGAGTATAAAATCCAAATAAGGTCTTATTAATTAATGAAATGAAATAAGTTATGGCATTACATTGTAGTATAGGGTAACAAAATTGGAATTCTTGCAACCAATAAGTATTACAAAAGAGAAGCTATATTTTTAGAATTATCATTAATATTAGTAAGACTAACCAACAAAAATTAATGGTATACTATTAATTAAATGAAATACATGGCCACTGATAGACAGAGCTATTCTGTGTGCCTATTTTTAAACATTTTTAACTGTAACCATGAGCACTTGATATTATCTTTACATTCACTAAAACAGAGAAAAATAACATAAAGTTTAGACTTATATTGTGTATTTAAAATGTTCATATGTTTCAATAAAACAAACACATGTTACTATTTAAAAACAATTACAAATATACTGGGCAATCAACAATAATCAAAAGTTCCACCAATTTTCATTAGCTTTGAAATTTAATTTAAATGTTATTGTAATAAAAACACGTAACACAAACATTTTTTTGAAGGTTATTACAGAGCGATGGGGATTTGAAGAAATTTTTCAAAAATATTTTTATGGGTACAAAAAAAATAATATTGAAAGTAAAAATTAGAAGAAGTCTACATTAATGAAAATAAATTATTTATTTTCATAAAAGATACATGTAACATACTGCACTAAATATTCAATAACAGAAAATTTATTATATGGAAGAAGACACATAATGTCTGAGTACACAAACTGCTCAATTTTCATTCCTCACATAAGGAAGAAAACACATTTTGCAACTTACCAGGAGTAGCAAATCCACCTAATTCTGTGACAATTCCCTGCAATAGAGGAAAATATGGGCTCCATCCAAAGCCTGTACTGTGGGTAATAAGAATATCTCCTTGCTGTAGCATTTCTATGTCATTCAAACATCTAACTACACATGTTCTTCCCATTGCAATTCCAGGAGATACAGGTGTTCCTTTGACATGTATTGTTGAGCTCTCAGGTCTCAATACTCCCTGAAAAAATTTTATATTTCTGCACATTAAACAATATGTATTAATACAGAAATATATTCTAGGACACTCCAAAATAAAACATTGCAATATTGGAATATTACAGCATTTTAAGGCAATGTCCAAAAGTATATATTCGGTCTATCCATTCAAATTCATGGGTACTTATTCAGGACTTAACTTACATGAAGTGGCTGTGGTAATCCAACATTTATTTCTGGAAATGACAATTTAGTACATTGAGGATAAAGTTCTCTGCGCCTTGTAGCTCTAGAAAACAAAGTATTCATCAGCAAGTTAAAATAAATGGTTTAATGTGACTAGACCATTATAAAATAAATTAAATTTGCAATAAGCTATGTGCATTTAAATAAAAAAGGGGTTGTAATTAACTACCTACTGTATTGGAATCTAATTTGATGATTTGAATTTTTTAAGTGTAGCATTCATTTCAAAGCTAGGTAGAATAAAAGAATATTTTATTTTCAATAAGTACATTTGCTATTTTATTATTAAATGCAGCTGTTAATAATGCAAGAAACAAAATTAAGAAATGAAATTAAAAAATATTGTGCATTAACCTATATACATGTTCAAATCACATAGAGCATTACTCACTTAAAAATTAGTGCACGATTTTGTGATCGAATGAGAGTACCAAGTTCATAGTGGGTGAAGAAGAAGATTAACTCTTGATTTGGTATGAGCTCTTCCCTTACTAATTTCTCTGCCAGAGACCAATATGCTAATCGTAGTTTGTGGATGATAGTAACATAGCTGGCTCTGCATTTCTCTTGATTTGCAATGGAACTTTTGCATAACTTTAGGAGCCACCTAAGAATTATCCTACAGCATAAGATAAATATATAATGAATTAAAATACAAAAACAATATGAGTATTGATTTGCAATATTATTGATTTGAAAATAACTGCCTTATAACATAGAGCTAAATATGAGGATCATTTGAAAAGATCTCAGAATGAAGCGCAAAATTATGGCATAGTTTTTTGAAATTATTCTTAATTTTCAACATAGTTTCCCTCAACATTAATGCACTTTTATCTAGCAATGCCCCAAGCCTTTATTCTGACATGAAAGTCAGATTCCTCAAGGCCTGCAAAATATATCTCAACAAATGATTTAAGCTCTGCACCGGATAAAATGTCTTCCACCAAGATATATTTTCAGTGTAAGGGAACACATGGAAGTCTGATGGAGCCAAGTCAGGGAAATAAGGTGGGTGTGGCAGCAAATCATACTCCACTTCATTGATTTTTGCCATTGCAAAGTCACATTTGTGAGGGCAAGCACTGTTTTTATGTAAGATGACTTTGTTCTTTGATAAACTCAGCCTTTTCTCATTCTTTTTGTTTTCAATAGATCCAAAAGGTTAGGATAATAGGCTCCAATGAGATGTTACAGTGGGAAGACAATCAATTAGCCCAATATGCCCTGGCATCCCAGAAAACGAATACTGTGATCTTTCCGAATGTTTCCACACACTTGGCCTTTGGCAGTGGAGAATCATGATGCTTCCTTTATTTAGATTGCTGTTTTGTTATAGAGAGATTTGCACTCTGATTCACTTTTGATCCCGAGTCAACAATCTTCTTTCCTCAAAATGTAAAATACATGCTCCCCTGAAATGCTCAGAGCTTCAGCAATTTCTGAAACCTTAAATTGACAATCTTCCACACCAGTCATATTCCTTATCAATAATTTCATATGTCGTGATGGATTTTGTTCATTTGCTACATGGGTCATCTTTCAAGCTTTCACGGCTGTGTTTAAACTGCGTTGTTCACTTGGAAATGGTTGAAAATGATGGTGTACAGTCCCCTAGAGCAATGGTTTTCAACCTTTTGAAGTTCCAAACCCACCTTGAAGGATAAATTCCATTACAGAACCCTAATTTTAAAGTAGTACACTGTAATAAAAAAATTTAATTTGTTATTCAAAAAACTAAATTAATATAATTAAGTGCACGCTGAAATATTATACTAATTGATGTGACTTCTGCAAAAGTCAGTGTATGTTGGGCTCATTTTTGTGAGCTCTTTGCCCATTGGGAGACTTAGGGATTCTCCAAATGACCCCTCAGGATCCACAAGTGGATTGGGACTATAGGTTGAGAAACAAGAGTATTATCAGATCTGTATGAATTTCTGTTGCATTCATACCCTGCTTTACCAAGTTCTCAATAGCTCAGGTTTGATATATTTTGCTATTTTTCCCATATATATACACATCTGCGCTGCAACAAACAGCTATAACTACTATGATTCTTAACCAATCCATGTATTGTTGCACAAAAGTTTCTATTAAATATGGCGGGTTTTGATAACAGAAGTGCTTTGGAACTGCTGCTGCAATCTATGGGTCATTCCAAGCACTTTGCAAATGACCCTTATATTCATTTTTAATAACATCAATTTCCCGGCAAAAAGAAAGGCATTACTGTGTTTCAAGCAAGCTTGTCAAGGCAAAATCCTGCTTATTACATAGTTATATTTTCATCCTTTCTCATACTCGTATAACGAATTTTCTAAATGATATTAAGGCATTTTAACATTGTTGTGCTTACCTGGTTCCATTTTTCAGTTTCAATTGTGACAATACCTCCTTTTCCTTTAATGGAACTTTCATACAGCTGCTAGCACCATTACATTGTGCAGTTTTTCTAATAATTAACTGCAAAAACTTTATTAGAGCTTTAGGCTGCATGCTCCATGTTTTTGTCATCAATTCAAACTAAAATTAAACAGTAGAGCAAAGATTAAAGTGTAATGGCATATGGTTAGTAGCTATTATTTAAAATCATGCTAGATGTACACTCAGATTTATTAAGGTAGTTCAGCAATACTGCTGAGGGATGATAATGAAGAAAATTCAATTTAAAATTTACAGAAGGTATAATAATATTGCATACAGAATTAATTATATATGCTTAGGATAGAGTATGCAAAATTATCAACTAGCAAACTAGTATTTTTAATTATTATTGCTGGTGCTCATTTGCATGAGATAATAATAGAAAATCCTTTATGCAATTAGTGTGTTTACCACAGTTTATGAGAGAAAAATTTAAATGGCAAACTCTATTATTTTTCACTTAATTTTAGTCAGAAGCAAAAAATGCATACATGCATATAAAAAACATATTTATGTAAAAATATATTTGGAAAAATATTTCATTTAGTTACTTTGATTACTTCTAGAGTGAAGTATATCTGATGTATGGGGAAGAGATTGGAAAATGGAAGTAAAGATGAAATATGCTAATATTTTCAGTAGTTTTTAAAGCAAAGTGAAACTTTTTCTGTGTCCCTAAGAGTGACACAGAATATTGGTAATGATTGAGCTGTGTATTTGCCATGGTCATCGCTCACAGTAAGGACAAACCAGTTTAAATTAAATATCCGTGCAAGACACAAGTGCCCAGCTGCAACAGTATCTAAAGAAAATGAATCATTTTGGGAGAACTACATTACTACTCTTTCCAGTGCTACTTAGTTATTCATGTAATAGAAGTATACGAGAAGAGAAATTTTATTGTGTCAACTGTGTGTTGAATAATACAAGAAAGCCATATTGGAATTAATTCCAAAGAGTAAAAAATATGCAAATTCATTTTTTGCAATTAGAAAAACTCCAGATATCATAACAAAATCCAGTTCTTGCGCTCTGGTAGTAGCCCATCCACTCAAAGTCATTGCATGTGAGTTAAGAAACTAACAATTAGTCAAGACCATCCTCAATTTGAAGTGGGGGGGGGAGAAGCATAGTATATCCAAATTGTTGCCTTATAACCAGAGATAGATTGATACCAAATTTTCTGAATAATCAGTACTCAATTTCTAAACATTTTTTAATCACAATAGTCTTTGGTCCTGGTGGTTTAGTGGTAATCATAGGTCTTTCATAGACCCAAAGATGCAGATTCAAACTCAGCCAAGATCGATGGATTTTTAGAGTCTAAAAACCCAAAGTATAACTTTATCCTGTGTCATAGATTTACAGCACATAAAAGAACCTCAAGCCTGAAAGAAGAGGCTTCTGTGCAAAATTTATTAGCGATTTCATGCCATGAATTGAATTGAAGGGATGCTAATAACCAGAGATGTTAAAGGGCATTGTTTAATAAACCTAATATCAATAATCTCAAAATAAACACTTTAATACTTAATATTTTCATATATTTTATCAAATAAAATACAAATTTCTATAATTGATATCATTGTATAATTTAGTTGAACTACACACTCTTAATGCTTCACTTGTCATAATGTATGGAACAGGTTTTAAGAACATTATGACAAGTAAGTGAAGCATTGAAAGTGTGTAATTCAAACTAAATCATGCAATGATATCAATTATATGATTATCTTCACTGCGCAAATTCCAATTCACGTTTTAATTACAAATTTCTAATTTTATTATTTGAGAGTAACATCTGAATTTCATTACTCATGCATTATATTTTTATTATGATTTATTATCTTTGCAATTATATTGATGGGCCCCTAGAGTGGTTCAAAGTGCGGAATCAACTCCTTAAATCCATCATCTTCAACAATAATAAAATAACGACTGCTGTTTTTGCATTTCAGTATGTTATTTACCTAGTAATTAGCTCTTAATAAATGTCCTCTAATTTGAATCTGGATTTATTTCCAGAAAAAATGAAAGTTAAGTTGATTCATACTTGAGTTGTATAATGATGCTGATGATAACAATAATGATGAATGATGACTGCCAAAGATTACGCACATGCTCATCCACTGCTACTTCTTCACTTTTTACAGTTTTATAATATTAAAATTTTGGGGAAAATATTCAGTAAAACTAGTTTTATAAATAAAGGGGACTTTTTTTTTTTTAGATTGCTATTGTAAGATTTTCTGCCTTGAAAAAAACCTTTTTTTTTATTAATGCAGCAATGGTGTGATTATCACTCACAGAATCCAATTTACAATAGTTCCAAATTCATTCATATTGTCCAAAAAAGATAGACCATGAAAGGTATCATCTTCAGTCACTTCAAAGTAATGACTGACTTGAAAATTATATAGTAATATAAAATTAGCACATGCTAAAAATAATGCAGTACAATGTTCCTATAATAATTATAATCTCTTTTTGGTCCACTTGACTGACAAGAGATTGAATCACTGTGTTTAATTCCAAATTAAATTAAAATTGAAGTTGTTATAATAAGTTTAACAAATCACATATGCTGATCAAAAATCTTTTTTATTATTTGTCAGATTTCGAACTCATTATTTTGTAGGAAGAGCACACTTTTTCCATAAGTGAAAAACATGCTAGATATTGATACAATAGCATATTCAAAAATATGTACTTCAAACTGCAATTCAATAGATTTTATTGACTTGATATCAATTTTTAAAAAAAAAAAAAATTGTAGCTTAAACTGTAATTCAACAGATTTTATTGACTTGGAACATATTTTGAAGTAAATTAGTAGCTCAAATTATCATCACAGCCCATCTAAATAAGGATAGGGACCATTTTTACTATGGGGATCATCTTAGAAATGTATTCAATTTCTTGGTACCTGCTACCTGTTATTTAGAAGCTTATGAATGAAGCTTGTGTTTCTGGCAACCATTTTAAAATGTGCTACTTGCAGTAATATCATTTAGGTGTCAAAAAAAGTATCAAGCTCATATACAAGAGTATCGAGAATATCAAGATATCAAGATTATCAAGAATCTCTCTCTCCTTGTAACAATTCAGTATATTGCACAAACAATAGGGAGCTGCATGAGAATCACCTGGCAGGAGAAAACTGGAAATTTTTGTCACCTTTTATGAGGCATAAATCTCTCTTACTGACTGTAACAAACTGTGTGTTATTTACTCTTGTTCAAGGCAGAAAAAATAATTTTGAAAAGTGCTATGTTTAATGCGGAAAGCTTTCTGCAAGGGATTCATAATTGTTACAGAATGGATTTATAGTGAAAAGTAAAATTCTAATTCTAATGTATTCAGAAAACAACACAGTGCAAACGAGTATAAAATATCCAGTGGATAAAATATTTTAAAATGCTTAAAAACATCTTCTTGGCCTTGCTCTTAATGAACAAGGAAACAGACTTAGTTAAAAACATTTAAAATAGTAATATAATAATAAAACACTCTTAAAAATTCAGGACATGTTTCGTGAGACCTTTGCTCACATCATCAGCTGTTAAACAACTGGCAGATCATGCTAGGTTGGAAAGGTAGGCAACTGTGAGGACTCTGGTGGTCTATTAATGAACTGGTAGAGAATATTGTCTGCTTCCAGAATATCAAAATTCATGAGTTTATGTTCATATTTCTTTATGAAAATCTTTTCCCATTATGTCAAGTTCCTTGGGATGTTGAACAGCTTTTAATAAACTGATGCCTTTTTCTATTTTGTGATGTTCATTCCAAAAATGTGCTGCTATGGTCAATTTTTCTATCTGTTTATAACAAATATTTCTCCATTGTTCCTTCAATCTGAAGCCTTTATTTCTCTTGGTTTACCTATGTATATTTTTTCACACAAATTCAAATGGCTCACTCAAATGGTCCATTATGTCCCATTACAGGTCTTAGACCTATTTTATGAATGAATGAGAACTTTATTTCTACTTAATTCTTTTACATTAACTTTACACATTATACAGCAATCTTGGAGTGCTATATAATGAGTGCTATTTCAATATGAAATAGATCCTACTTCCCACTCTATATCCATTCCACTATTATCACATAACTGTCCTCTTCCTTTACTTTATTTCTGTAGACCTATTTTAAGTCAATGGGGATGATTTTTAACATCCAAATACGTATTCTCTTGTCCTTGTACTGTATTTATAATATTGAATAAAATTGTGAACAATGAAATTACAAACTTGTGAAGGCTTACCCTATTTATGCAAAACATTTAAAATTGCAATTTTATAGCAATTTCCTTATCAGGCACTAGCTTCTTAGTATGTCATAGAAAATATTACATGACAAACTTTTGTTATTGATCTCTTAAAGCAGCTGCAAACCATTGTATCAGGATCAATACTGATATTCATATTTGCTGATTCCGAAGCAGCACTTCATATAACAGCTGAGAAGTTTTCAAATCACATTAGACACATTAAATGGTATTAAAAACTCGTAAAATTAAAGACTTAAAATTCTAGTGGATACCAAGTCATTTTAACATATCAAATAGGCTAATAAAGTGGTCTTCAAGTATCAGTAGAACTCTACAGTTTTAGTTATTTGCTTTTGTCATAATGAAGTTGAAAGTGGAAGCAGTTTAGGAAAGGTTATTCAATCTTTTCAGTATCAGTGACTTACAAAAAAAATTATACTAAATTTAAGTACCTCTGTTATTGAGCGGTGTCCTTGTTCATGTAGATATTCTTGCAGTTTTGCTAAACCAACGTGGCAGTTACTCTCCAGCCACTGGAGAGCCTGCTTTGGATTTATTTTGCAGAATCCAGATGCTTTGCCTGAAGTAACAATGGCAGATACAAATTCCTGCATATAAATAAATAAAGCACTATTTCAAAGTTCAGTTTCTTACACTTTTTCTTTGTAATAACATCCAAATCTTGCTTATATATATATATATATATATATATATATATATATATATATATATATATATATATAAAAAGTAAAACCAAATGAGAAAAGAAGAGCAAACAAATATATACCTTTACATAAAAGAAAAAGTATTGATGAAAATAAAAATAATACACAGAACAAAATTATTACTCCAGTTAATGAAAAATACATATTATACTGGTGATATAACCATACATATAACATATTGAATAATATTATTTTAGGCAAATATGCACAAAATGTATACTCTAAATATAAAATTTTTATTGTACAGAAAGGAAGAATCAACATTAGCCTAAAAATGTAGGTGTCCTGAGGATCCTGAATTTCAATACAGCATACACCGGTAATTTGGAATAGTACTATAAAAATTTGTTCACACAGTAAAGATGTGAGGTGATAAAAAAATATAATAATAGTACAGCATTAACAAAAGAACAATATTAAAAATTATAATAAGAATTGTGTAAAATACATAAAAATTCCTTAAGAATATTCACAACAATTTCTTCTAAAATTCTGTGAGAGACATCAAGGTTCTTCAAAATATTCACAGTATGTACAGAAAGTTTTATCTCCTTGGCTACCAAAATTCTCTCACAGACAAACTCTCTGAATTGATATACTTCTAAATGAAATATACGGAATACACAGTTCTTAAAGAAATTTTCTGTCTTGGCTTACGTATAAAGCATAATTAACATACTGTTCAATCATAATAGAAGGATCAAGATTCAAAGCCTTTCCTATTGGACATTAAGGGCATCAATATCATTTTCTACCACTTGATAAAAGAAGAAAGATATGCTGAATAGTTTATTATGTCTATTTCTTTTCTCACTATTCTTATGCATTTTTAACAGTTTAGTTAATTTGTAATTAAAACAGCAATGTATATAATACCATGAAGTGCTTTCTTGTATCAAATATGAAAATTGCTAAATTAATTAAAAATAGTTCCAGGGCTAAAAAACATAAATACTTATAAGCTATTCACACACCTTCAGTGCTGCAGGAATTTGAGCTGAAACTCCACCGGAACATACACTTAGCAAAAGAGCCATCTCATATTGGTGTTCAGGGGTCAAATCTAGGAGGATAAAGAAACATTTTTTATTAAATTCACTATATAGATTACGTGTAATTTATTACATATTAATTACTTTCAGTAATTAAAATTTAATGCAGCTCATTTTAAAATAAAGTTTAGTAATTGAAATTTATCCTAACTGATGTTCTGAATCATAACTTTGTTGCTGTATTTTAGGAGATCATTAGCATCAAACATAATTTAGATTTTCTCCTTTTTACTCATCAAGAGTTATCCATACAAAACTAGAATACTCATCATTTAACAGTAGAAATAAAACCTTAATATATTTCTGTCAATAACATAAATTTAGCTGTACCTAACATTTATTAAAAATTTTTCTCTTCCCATTTCACAAACCACAATTTCAGAAATTTTGAAACTTGTGTACACTCGCTCTTACTGCCATGGGTGGTCGAAGTCATTAAGGCATGGACTCATGAACGGGAGGTCTGGGGTTTGAATCCTGCAAGGACCGTCCTCCCTGACAGAGGTTTTTTCCAGGTTTTCTTCAGTTCTCAAATGCAAATGCTGGGGAGGTACCCTAAACTTAGGCCTGCAATGTTTCCTTCCTTAAAAAAACCTTTCCCAATATATCATTTCACTTCATGTATCATCACTGTCCACCACCTGTGGTGCCTCAGTAATAAAAATGGGCATTAAACACTATAAAACAAAACAACAAAAAAATCACTCGCTCTTATATAATCTATAATTCTCACTATGTATAATATATCAAGGAATTGGTGTTTTTCAGATTAAATGTTTTTTTTTTAAATAATATCAAATTACTCACATAACCAAAATTCCTGACATAGAGTAAGGGGGATACAAACTTCCTCTTCCAATTGCAGCAGATATGATCAATAATATAGCATGTAATTTTTACTACATACTTACATCATAGTTGAAATTGTCATCTAATAAGTGATAACTTCAGTCTTAGGTATATTATTTATTTATTAATTATCCATAATATATTATATAAAACTGCATATACTATGGGAGTGGTCAAAGGTTTCTATTAACAAATTAATTATCATCAAGTATTTAAGGACAAGAAACATATTCATAAATATAATGGGCTTAATAATGGGTATAATGTCTAACAAATTTCAGAACACAATGAAGCTTAATAGTGACAAAAAATAATTTGAGTAGTATCATTTCAAATAAGTTTTCTGCACTTATTTTAAAAACTGAGTTTTCAGTGTTTCCCTTACATTTAATTTAACCTGTAGTCATAACATTACAAAATGAGTTTTCTTTCATCTTAATATGGTGGTCCAAAATGTGACTACTCCATGTGGAGTTGGTGGCAATAATAGTTTCTTTGCTTCTTCAAACTTTGTCAGGAACCAGTGTGTAATACATGAGTTGAGTGAGTTGTTTGTTAGCCCTTATAATTGCAAAAAAGAATCCATAGCATCATCAGGATTTAAAGAAAGTTTATAAAAAGTATAGTTTTAAAAAATACAATAATATTGTTCATGTTTGTACATTTTTGGCATATGATATTATAAATGTCATAATTTTATTACATTATATGCAAGGTCTCAGATGTGTAATCATTTCATGTGATAGACATGTGGTGAACTCCTCCTTTTCCATAAAACAAACAAAATACAGGGTAGTATCTTTATTAAGGACTATTGACTTTAAAACTAATTTAGTATTCAAAACTTTATTGCAAATAATCAGTGAACAGAATGCCATATGCGTTTGCAGAATTTCTGATTTTTTAAAGCCTTTGTTTGACATTATGTGGAAGATGATTATAAAACTTGCTAATGTCGCAGCATTCACCATGTACCCAGCTAGTATCAAAAGAGGTTATTACTTGATATCCCAATGATAAAACTATTAAACTCTCCCACAGCTATAGATATATCTGCTGTTAATCTAGACTGCCATTGGCTGAAGCTATCATACCCCTCCTTGTGAAATTTATTTAATTTTAAATTGAAGACTGTCACTGGCTGAAGCTAAAATGTTATTTATGTGCTCAGACAGAGAATTTCTGTTGCTATACTAGCAAAGGCTCTGATAAAAATATGGCAACTGATTACATGCCATTGTTACCTACTCAAAGCTGGTTGGGTGCATGATGAACATGGCTATAATATGAGATGCCCCATGCAGACTTCTGGTAATTGTATGAAAATAGTAATAATTAATTGATGTTCTCATATTATACTCATGAAAATTTGAGTTTGTTGGAAGAGATCAATATTTTGATGAATGAAATAAATTCTAAAATATACATGCAAGGGACTGGCAATATTCTAAGTTCTTTGAAAACTCTTTTACTTTCTGATAGTAAAAACAATCATAGTGTTTACTATTCATTTTTGTAATATTAATATCTTACAGATTTCGATATATTCCCCATACAATTATGCCATATGATAATAATGTGTGAACCTGTCCTTAGTACACTGATTTTAAGGATTCAAATGGCAATACTTGACAGGATTTAAACTGCATAACATCATTTTGAAGCTAAATGCTCTATGTGGTGATCCCATGATAAATTGAAGTCAATCCTTACACCTAGAAATTTGTGTGCTCTACTTCTTGAATTGTAGTTTGGTGTAAAATTATCTAGATTTAGCTTTCTGAAATGCATAAATTGACATTTAATTTCAGTTTATTATTTAATAACCATTGTTTCAATCTGCTTGAAGTTTATGTAATTTTTAATTGCAGGTCATTTTTATTGGTGTCATTAAGCATGGTATCAGTGTTGCCAGTAAATAACACAGTTTTTATTTGAGACAACTTCAAAGGAAGGTTGTTTATATATAAAAGGCAAAGCACAGGATCCAGTGTTGACTTTTGAGGTACACCATGTTTATGACAATGCAGTTTGATTTCACAGAATTGATTTCAATGACTGGCACTCTGTTGCTTAAATAAGAAATAAAACAAGGTATTTCTATCCCGTTTATGCCAAAGTGATTTAGTTTGTTTATTAGAATTTCAGATTTACCATGTCAAATGCTTTACTTAAATCCAGCCAATGGGTGCTCCCTGTTATCTTTTGCTGAAATATTGACTCAGTATAGAATTATATTGCATTATTTAGTCCCTTGCCCTTTCTAAGATTTTGATAGTATTTTATTAGATTCTAGGAATGGCATTAGTTTGTTGTACATAATTTTTTCAAGTATTTTAGAGAATATAACAGAGAAATATGCATGTAGTTTTAAGACATTTGTTCTGTCACCTTTTTTGAATATTGGACAAACTCTTGCTATCTTTAGTATTTTTGGAAATTTATGTGTGGAGAGCGATGAATTACTAATTTCAAAATTTGTTAATAACATTGCACACCTTTAAACACTGCCATGGCTGGCCAAGGTTGTTAAGGTGTGGACTCGTGAGCAGGAGGTCTGGGGTTCCAATCCCGCCAGGACCATCCTTCCTGACTGCGGTTTTTTTTCCAGATTTTCCTCAGACCTCATAACCGGCAAATGCCAGTGAGGTACCCTAAACTTAGGTCTGAAACGTTTCCTTCCTTAAAAATAAACCCTTTCAGAATTTATCATTTTATTTCCTGTATCACCAGAGTGTCCACCGCCTGTGGTGCCTTAGTAGTAAAAATGGGTGTTAAACACTATTTAAAAAAAAACACATTTTAACAATAATATCTGTTATACCATTAATACCATGTGCAAAGAACTTTTTGGATTAAAACTTGTGAATTTTTTGTGAGTCATAACTGCTAAGAAAGCAGTATTATTGTTTTCGTTCTGATTATATGAGTATATGATATTGCATTTCCCAAATTTCCTATAACATTTGCAAAACAGGTGTTAAACATTGCTGTAACATCATATACTTGCAATTAATGTCCCCTTAAGATTGTTTTGTTTCATATTATTTTGGGTGAATGTTTTCTTAAAATTTTTCACATTCTTTATTTTTCCTTTATTTTCAGCTGCTATAATGAAATCATTATTTACTCAAATATTTTAGGTGATACTTTACTCAAATATATTGTGATATTAAAATATTTTAATAGGAAGTGCAATTCAAAAATAATATTTTTAACATTCATGATTTTCAGTGATTTTTCATCTAGAATCATGTTTGCTCATTACATCATTCCAGTTGTCTTTCTGGAGAAAATATTTAAAATAATCAATATTTTCTGAGATAGAGCTTCTTTTGTTACTATATATTTTTAATAGGAAAAGAAATTCAAAAATAATATTTTTTAATATTCATGATTTTCCATGATTTTTATTCTAGATCATGCTTTCTCATTACATCATTCCAGTTTTCTTTCTGGAGAAGATATTTAAATAATCAATATTTTCTGAGTTAAAGCTTCTTTTCTAACTGACAAACTTATTGTCATTTTTCATTAAATGTAGATGAAAAAAAAATTTGCAATTTGATCTGAAATACCCAAGTTTTATTTTCAGTTCTATGCAGAAAATATTCACTGTCAAATATTATTTCTGCAGTGTTATCTCATTGTTGTTTATATTATTGAAATGTAACAACAATAATAATAATTCATTACATAAAAACATGTTGCAGAGTACAATATAGAGTTTTTTTTCCTAGCTGAAAACTAAAAAAGTAAAAATTCTAGTCTATATTAAATATATACAAATGGTAACTTAACAATTTTGTTGAAAATGGGATTTTGATACTGGCTAATTCTATAATCTTTGAAGGACATTTTTGATTTATTTTTTCAGGGGATATTTTGTCTTAAAACAGAAACACTTTGGCTATTTTATATGGTACCTAAGTATGTGTTGTTTTCATGAAGAACAAGATATCTGCTCAAGATGGCAGCTAAAAGAAGGCTGTTTGCAGAAGACTACAAATAAAACAAAATGTGATTGTTTTAGATGTGATTGTAGAACACGATTATATATAAGTCATGAAGATCAATATTCAAGTTACAATCTACAATCATTAAATAATAGTGATTCCTTAAAAGTCTACCCAAAAAATGCAAGAGCAAAAATATCCCTTTGTTTGAAACTTTGGCTACATAACTAGGTATTTATGAAGTTACTACATTACTCCCCCAAGCTTATGATGCTATCTTACATTATACAATTATTTACTAGGATTTAAATATTACTGTGACTAATTTGATAGAATGTATTTTATCCCACATAGAAAAACATTTTATAGCTAAATATAGTGAAGAAATACAGCTTCATTAGCATCTATTTGTCTTTGTTCATTATTGGAAATTTATATTAGGTTATAGTATGAGGAATATTCCAAAAGTTCTCAATCTAACTCATAGATGGTGTGAAAATGGCCAAATTACTTTGATAGTTCAGGTATCATCCTTTGGATGGTGCAATTTAGTTTCAGATGCATGAGTGAATTACTTGTTTGTGATGATCGTGTAAACAAACTAGTGTCCACATTTTCTATAAAATGGATAAATTGAAATATGAGCTGTGATAAAGTACTTTGTTTTTAAGAGTTTAACCCCAACAGAAATATAAAAGAAGTTAGATTCCCCATTGAATGATTCTTCCATTTGTTTCCTACGATTAAATAGAGGGCTGCTGAATTTAAGCATGGTTGTACATCCGTTTATGGTAACCAGGAAGTGTAAACCTAACAAATAATGCAACAGTATACATTTTAAATTGTATCTTAAAAAGTTTTAAAGCTATCAATATGAAGGCAGGGGATAGGGATGAAGAAAGTAATGATGTGGTTAACAATTCAAGTAAACTAGAGAGAATTTAAAGATATAAATGAATTAGTGATAGGTAAGGTGAATTTCATTTAATTTCATTACATGATAAATTCTACAATAGAAAGGCTGTCGTCTATGTATGGAATAAAAAACATGGTTACTGAACATAAAATGATAAAAGAAGTGGGTATATTGAACTAACATTTTTAAAAAATGGAGTCGAAATTGTAACATACACACCACTAAAATTCAATAAAATGGAAGACTAGTTTCGGGAGCCATCACTCCTATCATCAGTGACTGATCAACTCTTGTATGTTACAACTGAACATACGAAATTGTATGTTATAATTTCGACTCCAGTTTTTAAAAATGTTAATATTTGACACCACTGTTACAAAAGTTCATTATATTTTATATATTGAATTAATTTTAAAATTGGGCAGGTAGTAATATGAGGCTGAAAGCTAATAAGGCTTTCAGAGGATATAATTATTGGTATGATAAGGAATGAGGAGACTTAAAATGTCTGTTAAGAAAGAGTGATTAAATGAAGAGAAAAGAATGTAAAACTTATATTTATAGATAATTATACCAAATAAAGTAAATTAAATTTTGAACAAGAAATTTAATAGAGAGATAATGGATTAGTTTATTATTTGTATGGCTTGGGGTAGAACCTGGGTTAGCTCCAAGCCATATGAACTTTAAAATGAGTTAGTGCAAATAAATAAACAAAAAATATTTAATTGTTATAAATGTATGACAGTTTTACTACTGAACTACACTATATTTGTAATCTTCATTATTTTATTGAATTAATTAATGTTCATAATTTGTGATTATTGATTATTACGGAATAGTTTGTATACAAGGAATTGTTATTATCATTATAATTACCATCATCAATATAATAATAATTATTATTATTATTATCATCATCATTTTGTTATAATATTTTAATTATTAAGAATTTATTTGTATATGATGAAGCCAAGAAATTGTATCTATAATTTCATACAGTAAATAAATAAATAGCATCCATTTTTGCTTTAATCTCCTAGAAGAATTTGAGGAATTTTTGAGGAGTTTGAGTAAACTTTCATTTAGTGCATGAGAATGGAGACTTATCACTCATACTATCATGATCTATATTTATTCCTTACTCATTTTGAATTGTTGCACTTCAGATTTATAGTAAATTTAAGCATCAAATATTAGGGTGGTAAATGCTGGATAAAACATTTTAATAAATGTTTCATTGCATAAACATTTGTTTTTATCATTATTAGTTTAGAAAAACAAATATTAACAAATAGATTCAAATTTTTGTGATAAAATACAATCTGAAATTAGATCAACTTCTGTGTGATTAGAGTTTCTTTATGAGAGTAATATCAATATTTCTCAAAATAGAATTAATGAACTTACTGGAGCACCCTTTAGTAAGCAGTTCCATTAATAATATTTGTAGAAATATGCTTATTTTTGAAGTGTGTCCATAGTGTTCAGCAACCTGAAATGAATAGCAATTATTTTCATATTGCATTTTGCACTGTGCTTTTAATTCATGCAATTAAAACTAGAATATACATTTTTACAGTATTAAGATGTGAGGTATTTATGAATATAAATGTTTCTGTTTATTATCATATCACTTATTTGTGAATTCTAAACTCTGCTCCGGAAATTGAAAAACAACAAAATTTTTATTAATTGATATCATTGTATGATTCAGTTGAACTACACACTCTTAAAGCTTCACTTACTTTTCATAAATGTATGGAACCAGTTTCGAGAACATTTAGTTCCCATCTTCAGCCAGGCTAAAGTTCAATAAGTTGAGTTGAACTTTAGCCTGGAACTAAATGTTCTCGAAACTGGTTCCATACATTTATGAAAAGTAAGTGATGCTTTAAGAGTGTGTAGTTCAACTGAATTATACAATGATATCAATTAATATGATTGCTTCACTGTGCAAGTTCCAATTTACATTTAAGTAAAAAAAAAAAAATTATTATCATTATCTAAAAAGTTTACTGGAAAAAAAAAACTTTTGTAATCAAGACACTATAAACATACATAAAATCAACTACCTTAATTATAATCAGGAAATTAAAACACTTTACAGTAAGAAAAAATCTTACACTTTTATATGAGGAACTTAATCTCTACTTACTTGTGCCAGATGCTTTAAACTGAAAGAGATATAAGAATATGTTTCTGAAGCAGATTTAGATTCTGTTTTGATTCTGAACTTGGAAGCCAAATGTCTTGCTTGCTGAGCTGCAGATTTACTTAGTATTATATCCTTCAAAACAGGAAAAAGAATGTAAGATGCAAATTTATCTCATAAAAGCATAAAGCCTGAAAAATTTAAATAAGGTGTATTGTTTATAAGAGAGTAGTATCTAATTGATCTATTCTTCCAGCTCTTAGACATGTTCTTTAACACATCTAATTTGAATTATATTAAATCTTGTCTGTTATATGTAACATAATGGCATAAAGTATAAAATAGTATACATTAAAAAAATAAGGGAAAAAAACTGTATTTGACACAGCTTACTTGAAACTATTTGTACACAAAGTATTTGATACTGGTGATAAACATATTTTAAGGAATATTTATAAATGACAAAAATACTATGTGAAGAAAGTATTTGAAAACCATTTTCGTGGCAGGGTTGGTTCAAACATTTCACAAAAACAGCCGAGTTCTTCTGAGATCTACATCTATCCTAAAATCTAATCTAATTCCATTAGCCCAAATTACTGTACACATAAAAGAAATGCTGACATTATTATTTACATACTAATTTACTATTTACAAATAATTTTTAAAGTTTGATCTAATGATGATACTAGAAGAAAATTACGGCTCAAAATTGTTTAATAAAATATTAGAAATGAGGAAAATTCCTAAGATGTGAAAAATAAGTATGATAGTACTTATACACAAGGGGATAGGAGGCATAAATAATCCAGTTAATTATAGGGATAGATATTATATATTATAGAATATTATATATCCTATACCTTTCCATTTTAGGAACGTTTTTACTAAAATTTAAGCAAATAGATTATAGAAGTGGATAGAGAAGGAGAAGAAAATATCAGAGTTTCAAGATGAATTTAGAAAAGTTAAAAGAACATCAGACAATATTTTTATAATGAAAACAATTATGGATAAATATTTAGGTAATAAAAGAGGCAGAGTTTGCATGGCATTCGTTGATTACCAGAAGACATTTGAAACTGTAAATAGAGAAGCACTATGGAAATAGCTAAAAAGTAAAGGGATAAGTGACCGGTTCATAAAGTATTGCAAAAGATATATTTAGATCATTTTTTTTTTTTATTAAATCCTCTGATGATAAAATAGCTGAAGATGTGCTGAGTAAAACAGGAGTCAGACAAGATGTAAATAAACTATGATGTGATCTAACTTGTTTATTGATGACATCTTGGAGGAGATACAAAGAGGAATTATAATAATAAATACCAAGCTTACTTTTTGCTGATGATTTAGCAGTTGGATTTATATCTAGTGGATGATTGAAAATGCAATTAAAGTAATTCATAATTTTTATAAAAAAATTGAGATTGAGAATAAAAGAAAAGAAGTCCATAATTATGGTTTTTAAAAGAGGTTTCAAATTGAGAAAGAATGGGAAATGGCAGATGACTGAAAGAGAAATAAAAGTTGTAAGAAAATTTGATTATTTAGGAGTGAGATTAGTTCCAAAAGAAGCTGAATGAGCAGAAAAAAAAATGATAAAACAGCTAGAACTAGTAGCTACTGCACTAAAATTAGGATTATTGAATGATCTATAAAATATTTGTGGAATTACAATGTAAAAGAGAATAACATTATTAAAGAATGCTTTTGTATACAGCAGAAGAGTGTGTGAAAAGGAACTTGTCTCTTAAAGTACAAGACAAGGGTGATAAATGGATTATTAAGAAATATCAAAATAGAGGGTGACTGGAAGATAAGGAAAAACATGAATTTTTTGATAGTTTGAAAGAGGCTATATTAGGAAATGAAAACTGTGTGGGGAAAGGAAATGTAAATAGAACTTTGTGCCAGATTAGGTCAGGAAGGATATGCCTGGGATAGAACTGTAGTTATGAATCTAAAAAGTTTAAGGAATGGCAAAAATGTAGAAAAGTGCCCAATGTGTGGAGAGTCAAACATGAACTTCTGTTGTGTGCTATATTGCAATCAAACAAAGATATGGAGAGAGCAGTTTTGCAATAAAAATGAAATAACTTAGAGAAATACTAATGAAAAAGATCTTGACTGGTAAAGGAGAAAAAATATAAAATCAGTGGGAGATTATTAATTGGGCAAAGTAGGGGAAAATTTAAAAGAGAAAGAATTTTAGAAGATTAGTAGTCTAGGTAATTAAAGAATGAAGATATGACTGTAGTGTGAAATTATGATGGCCACTAATACGCTAATAACTCAGAGTTATGTGTATTAGAACTAAAACAAGATATGTAAGTAACTCTAGAAAGAAATATATTTGAAGGGGATATTTAGAGTATTCTTTTTTGCTTTATGCTACTTGAAAAAGAGATTGAATTTTAACAGGTTAATATATTTTGTGTAAATATTTATATAATTTTTGTATCTAATTAGTTTAAATAGCAAATTAATAAAGAGAATAAGAGAATATTTAATGCAGATGGCTGAGTCTCTTGGAATTCCAGTAGACCACTGCTGATGAGCCAGAGTCTGGGGTCCAATAGCAGTTAGGAAAATTTTTAAAAAATTATTCATTATTTACTTATATATAGTATTGTATATTTGATTGTATTACATTATCATGTAGCTTGTTATATATGCTTCCAATTAATGTAATTCAATTTATAAATGTTTTTTGGTGATTCTTCCACAGTCCTCTGTCTCTAGCATGCCTTTTTCATTGGGAGCCAATAAATAATAGCTCTTAAATATTATCTTGGAACACTATGAGAAACTTTACTGGAGATGTCATAATAGAAAAGTTGTGGAATTTCTGAAATAAGAGGTATAGATGAATTAACTGTCAAGAGTATTCAAAAATAATATTCACTATATACTGTATTGCCATCTAGGAAGAAATAAGATAAAATGTAACAAATTGTAAATTAAAGGAAAATTAAAGGAGCATTGGCTTATTTAAGTGAGTCTTTATTGTATAAAATAATGTGCATTTGAAGCTAACAATGTTTAAGTGAGGTTTTTATTGTATGAAATAGTGTGGCATTTGAAGCTAACAACTCAGTTAAAGAAGTAATGATTTGATGTGTATAAAACTCCATAAATCAATAAAGATCATTAATATATAAAAATTTACACAATTTCTAATTAGCTACAATTAAAAAAATAAATGCTACTGATAATTCTTCCAGATTAGAAAAATGTGTATCTTTAGAATTCACAAGAAAAATAAATTTCTTTAAAAATATTTACCTTCATCATACCAAAAAAAATAAAAAAATTCTGAAATTGCCCCATTTTTCCATTTCTCTCTGCAGAAAGATGGTGGATCTTGGTTGTAGTCACTTTGTGTCCATAAATAGCAAGGTCTACAATTCTGTCTGCCAATGGTTTTTCTTTTGCCTTCCTTGTGTTTGTTATGCTCTTGTAAAGAAATAATAAAGACTCTTAAGTTTGAATGCAAATGACAAAACAATAAGGCATTATGTTCCCTTCTAGCAATAAAAGAGACATGATTGGAAAAAATATGAAACATTAATTTAACTTACTCTGACTCTTTTATTCCATTCCTAAGAGGTATTGCAAATATTATTTTCTAGTTTTTGTTGAAAAAGTGAAGCTAAATTGGAAGACTAAATATTTAAAATGTTTACTAATGTTTTACATATAAATGTTATTGATTATAACACTGAACAAGTGGAAAGAAAAAGGATGGAATTCACATTTTGATAGAATATAGAGAAACTGGTGAATGGAGGAAAAGGTAAATAGAAGAATACTTGGATTGGAATGGGAGATATCTGAATTAAAGATATGTTTATGGAATATCGGAATCCACAGTGAAACTTTTGTTAATCTTATTTTGATTTAAAGTAAAACACTAAAAATCATGTCATCATATTAAAACTCTCTTGAAGTTTCTCAAACACACTTATAAAAGCAATTTTGGGACATGTTTTGTGAGGTACATTCCTTAGATACTTTTACAATTTTTCTTTCATTGTACTTGGAAACAGGGATTTTACATGGAATGAAACCAGAGAGTCGGTGGGTTCTAATTTTCTGTTTTTTATTTTTTTCTGTTAGTTCAAATGTGTTCTTTATGCTGAGAGTTTCAAATTCTGGTAGCAACTGCATTCTGAAATTACAGTCCACTTACTTTTGGTTTCATTTGATGTAAAATTCCTGTTTCCAAGTACATTGTAAGAAAAATTATTAAAGCATCTAAGAGAACAATGGCTAAATTCAATTGACATTAACTGGAGTGACACAGATGAGTACATAAACTATCAGAAATATGCATTAATCAGGTGTGCTTTACATTTAATGGGAACTTCTACTATCAGACCTACCTAGGGAAACCCTTTATTCTCCTTCTTGGCTGATTTGTTTATGAGAGATTTGAAATCCACATCACAAAATCCTTTCCATACTTATCCAAAACTTGATACAGGTAAATTGATGACATTTTTGCAATAGTAAATGAAAAATACATTAATGAGGCCATTAAACTGCTCAATTTACAAGAGCCAACCTTAGTATTGGCATATGAAAAGGATACAAATAATCTGTTATCATTTTGAACCTCAAAATAATTAAAAAAATGAAAAATTTGAATTATGAATACACAGAAAGTACATTCACATAGACAATTATATAAAAACAAATAGCTTCAAACTCAGAGAATAAACAAACAATAATTAAGGTTTACTACATACACTTGTGAACTTACCTTTGAATGATACAGAAGATCAATAGAACAACCAAATAATAGAAACAGCAGTAAATAATGGATTTTGCAAGGAATTTGTTTAAAAAAAAAAAAAAAAGGACAAAAATTTAAGAAACTAAAGCATCTAAAAGAAATCTCATCTGTCTTGGCAATAAAAGAAAAGAAAATTTATAAAAACTTTACTTATCATCTGGACTATACAAAAAATTCAGAAAATCATTAAGTTTGCTAACATTACATTCATACCTAGGAATAAGTTTAGCATAAAAAACAACAAACAGTTAGGTAGCATACCACCAGAAAAGAAATCAGGAATTTATCATATAAATTGGGAAAATTGCAATAAAATGTATATTATAAAAATAGCTATTAGTACCCAACAGAAAGAGCACAGAAGGAACATAAAGTATAATCAAATAATTAAATCCACTGTGGCAGCTCATTTTTATACAGAAAATTAAGAAGTTGAAGAAAAATTATAATTTTTAAACTCAAAACCTGTTTTAGTAAGTAAGTGAAGACTCAAGGAGTTTAGTGAACTAACCAGAATATATTAAATGTTATTTGCTTTACTGTGATAGTTTGAATTGTATGTTATTTTAAAAATAAATATTCATATTTAGCTTCAGCATTAATGAGGTTAAATATAATATTTGTGTGAATTTTAAAAAATCATGTAAGAAAAATTAAATTTGTTTTACAAGGCATATAGCAGTAGACTTACTTACATTAAGGACATTAACCATGGGATGATAGCATGTTGCACTCATATTATACAGATAATGGTAGTTTGCTCTATAAGAAAGTCCTTGTCTCATGGCTATCTCTGCAGAACTCAAGGATATTGAGTGAGACAAAGGAGTTATGGCTCTGGGAAACATTTCCCTGTGGGGAAAAAAATGAAAGATTAGCTAGCTCAAGCCAATCAATTTATTGTTCCTATCTTGGCTGAAAAAACCTGGTATATATGCAGAAGCAGCATGGTGTAATGACAGATGTGCAATGGATAGCAATAAATGTTCCCTTTTGAGAAATCTTGGACTTAACATTACATATAGGACAAGTGCACAGGGAACCCTAAGAACAAAGAGCAGTGGATGTTAGTGCAATGGAGCTTAGCAGTAGGAAACGTCAAATGCTGATCTCACATTCTTTGTTTCTTTTGCTTTGTTCAACACATGTTGCAGAGCTTTCCATCTGGGATGGAACAGTACCTCCTATCAACTTAGATTAAGCTTGTTTCCAATATTGCAATAAATAAAACATTGCATATATCCTGCAATACACAAAATTTGTATTTCTGTATATGTTATTATCCAGAGTCGACTGCCATGGCTCAATACTATTACATTGGCTTGTTAATAGTGGCTAAGTTTGATTCCCAACTATAACACGTTGCCTGAATAAGGCCATTTCTGAAGTTTTTCCTTACCCGGAGAAAGTAATTACCAGTTGACTTTAGGTGTCAATCGACTCCAAGTTCATTTGCACCATTTTTTCATTCATTCCATTCATCTCAAAAGACCTACCTACAGCAATTGTGAAAGTAAAATACTTACATATAGAAAGATTATCCAGATTGTAGTAGCATATCATCCTGAAACTCATTATTTCCTACAAGAAAACGCATTCCTAACAATTCCAATGGCTAACATATAACATATAATGAATGAATGAAAACTTTATTTCTACATAATTCTCTTACATTAACTTTACACATTATACAACAATCTAGAATGCTTGTCATTTTAGGATCTGTGCATTTAACTCCCTGGTTGTATATGCAATAGATCCTAGTTCCCACTCTCTACCCACTCCACTACTCACTCCACTAATCTCACATAACTGTCCTCTCCCTGTACTTTATTTCTGGTCCATGCTTCATCAGTCTTATGATGTAAATCTTATCACCAATAATACCCCTCTAAGTCCTTATTTTCCATTTCTTCCAAATAAATTGCTCTAGTTTTGATTTTCTCTTGTAACCCTTTTATCTAATCCTGAATTTTTATCATTCTCTGTTTCAATCTAACTCCCCTTGGGCAATACCCCACACTTAAATCTCTTGATCATTGACCAGCTGATTCCTCCCAACCATTTCTCTTCACCATATCATTTACCCTAATCAGCTGTTTTGCACTCAGTGATGTCCTTGACATGCTTGTTGCTATAAAATCCTTTCCTCCTTGCCATATGCAGTTATTCCCCTTCCCTCCTCTACTCCTCCCTTCAGTTCTTCATTCCTTGACCTAGATGCTCCATCTACAGGTTTCCATCTTTAATCCTCCTCTCTTCCCCTCTAGCCAGCATTTCTTGACCTTGCTGCTGGGTTGGCTTGTTTTCACCTGTCTATAAGTATATATCACACAAAACTCCTCTTCTGTCTTTGTTCCTGGCTTCTTTCATCATTTTTATTAAAGCTGCTCTTATTTATAAATTTTTTTCATTATAGTTATTTTCAATAAGAATTCTTGTGCCTTTTAATTTCCCAGCTTGGTTGAATGCATTCTGTTTCATATTCATTTAGGCTAATTGACCTTAGGCTAAAATTGACCTTGAAGTGTCATCTGTTTGTCTAATTTTCCGGGATTCTCTGATTTCTCATCCCTCCAATTTATTGACAGTATTTCTTCAATCATTTCCTCTACTTCTTTCCATGTCTTTTTCTCTCTTCTTTCTTCTACTCCAAATATCACTATATTCAGCTTCCTGCTCATATCCACACTTTTTCCATTTTAACTATTCTGTTTCTGCATTTCGCTAACTCTCTTCCTGATTCCTCTTAGACCTGTCCCATTTTCTGATTTATCTCATCGATGCTCTTTTCCAAATTTCTCTTCAATTTTTGCCTCTCTACTTTTAATCTCCTTTATATCTTTAGTTATTGACTTGAACATAGCCTTTACTTTCCACATATATTCCACCCTTTTTTTTCTCCATGCTTTAGATTTTCCTACTGGACAGCTCACTCCTTGCTCTTTAGCCTTCAACACAACACCACACTCCACATACTCATGAGTGTTCACTCCACACATCCTTCCTCTTTACGCTCAGGCAAACAACTCCATACAACATATATAAAAATGAGTACATCAAATTTATAAACAAAGTATAAACTTTACCTGAAATTTAAGGTTGCCATTAGATGTGTTTAAATGTACAAGTATAGTTTGAAACCAAAACCATACCCAGCCAATTCTGTTACTGTTACCATGTATGATGATATGTATATCAAATTACTTAAGTTTAAAATCTGACTGGAATTTAAAGCAGTAATGAAATGTGCTTTTACTGAATATACTATTTTATGTAAGCAAAATCATACCTGGCAATTTCTGTAGTTAGTAGATCATTATCTGTGATGATGGGTGCATCAAATTCATGAAGAAGCTCAAAATCTGACCAGGAACTTAAAGCTGCAATTGGGCGAGCTTGTAATAAATATACTATTCCCTATTAAAAATAAAAGTAATAAGGAATTAGTGGAATGCAAACCATGTGATTATACTTATTAAACTAATTATATAAAGTAAAACCTGTAATGGAAATAAAGGGAATGACAGGAATGAAATCACAAAATAAGCGATTATATAAATTTTATTAATGAAGTCAAATTGAGCTTCAGCTTATAGCACATCTGAATGTAAAAGTTATTCTACCCCAATTCTTTTTTATCATAAACATGTTTATTCTTTTTAATACATTATGATAAAAATTGCTCTTTTATTATATTAAAACTTAAATTGTTAACTTATATAATTTATTTTCAGGTCATTCAAGTCTACAAAAAAAAAAGCTACATAATCCAACAGTTTTGTTTTGTTCTTTCAGAAACATGCAGTTTCTGCTATAATATAAAAGTCCATTATTTTGGCTGAGATGTTAAACAACCTACTTTCCACCCAATTATCCTCATTCTAGTCCCCAGATTTGAGAAGAATGGATTTCTCTCCTGCTCTGGCACTTAATATTTTTATTTTGCCAAAAAAAAGGGGGGGGGGCTCATCCTATAGTGTACTTGCTCATTCTTATGCTCATTCATTAATTATTAAGAAGCAGCCATATCACTTCTCAGTATCTATAGTTTTCAATTTAAGTGAATATACTAGGCACATCTCACATAAAATTATGCCACCAAAATTCCTTATCTGCTTGTAAATTTTTTCTAATGAAATATCTTTACCAAATAAAAATACTTTTGTAAAAAGTATCATTACTTATTTAATATATATCCTATGGATTGTGTTACCCCTCTAAAAACAACAAAACCAAATTGTTAGATAAATGAAAGTTAAACAAAAATGAAAGACACTTATGTAAGGATAGTATTAATGTATTGCTTTGTTAAGACCTTTTACTGCTTAGAACAGTTATCCTTCTGACTCTGTTATTCTGTAACTGAAGTTAAAAGTTCAAAGAATTATGTGCTGATATAATTATTAATATGCTGTACCTGTACCATGTTTGGAATATGCATGGAAATGATTTTTAACGTGTGCTTCAAATCTTCTCATAAACAGATTAGTCCAGTAGAGGGATAAAGGACTTCCCATATTTAGATCTAATTCTTGCTTGTAGAATTTTCCATTAAATGTAAAGTAAGCCTGATTTATGCAGTTTTTCATAAGTTTTTTGTATTCATCTATATGTGTACAGTAAATATCAACTGATTACTTTACTGCTACAATTTTAACAGTTTTATCTTTTGGTGTACTTGGAAACAGGGGTTTCACATCATATGAAACTAAAGAGTTGGAGGGTTGTAATTTTTATATTTTATTTTTTCTATTAGTTGAAATGAGCTGTTTATGCTGAGAGTTTCAAATTTTGGCACCAACTGAAATCTTTTTAAGCCACTTTGCTCATTAACATGAAGGTGTACTGATGTTGTTTATGATGGGTCATATGGCATTACCAGGTTTATGCCTTTCGGGTAGGCTATGTTTTTCATAATTTTTAATTGCCCTGTTTAATTTTGTAATGTTCTACTTTTGTCTAATATTGTCACATTTAAATTTATATTTATGGAATATATGCACTCATTCAATGGATCTGTCTTTATTTCTACAAATTCTTTGCTATAGACCATGCATCCTAGTAATGTAATCCTATCTGTCTGATATAAATGTATTGTTACTAATGTTGTCTTTTATATAAATTATATTCCCTTTCTTCAATGATTTAATAATTTTTCTTTAAACACAGTTTCTAGACTTTTTTATATTTATTTTTCTAATATTTTTCCTGATTTCTTCTTAACAATATTTTTTTTATTAAAATTTAGCCCCTCTCTTGCTATCTTTATACCTACTATATGATCTTCTACATCCTTGGAGTAGGTTACATATGTTTAAAAGCCTTTGTTTAATTATTTAATAAGAAGAACTGGAATCCTTGAAACTTTCCATGAATAGAATTAACTATCTTTTTATCCATAACATATTGTTCAAGATTATAGAAGATGTTGACAACTTATTGCTTAACAGTAATGGCAACCATTAGTTAAACTTATGTTTAACTAAGCAGAATAGTTAACTAAGCAGAATATCTTACATTTTGAATAGCCCATTCCACTTCCCGGGGCTCTCCAAAAAGGTCTTCAAGGCTTATTCCAATTTGCCCCAGAGTGAGCATTTCTTTTTCAGCTAGAGAGATCTGTGAAGACCGAATGATTTCCAGAGGCTCCTTAATAATGCCACCTTTATCTAATAAGAAGAATCACATTTATAGCACACTCACATAAAAATAAATTAAGATGAGTTGAGAAATATTTTAATAAAACTCCACTAAAATCCCCTTTTTCTAAAAGCATTTGGAATTAAATATAATAGCTCAATAAGGACCTCATGTGATAATAAAAAGAAACTATTGCAGAACTAAACATTTGCCCATGTAATAGAAGTTTGAATATAGTGAGTTTTCATCAAATGTAACAACTTCGAACTTCAACTAATCCCTGTTTTAAATAATATATTTGAATGTTTAATACTGTCAAAATTTACACACCCCCCTATTTTTCAGTATACAAATATTAATATAGTTGAGAATTTTTTTTACTAAGATATGAGAGTGAATCTACCTAAAGATGGAGAAGAAAGATAGGTGATAAAACACATAAGAGATAAGTGTCTATCTTGTGCTATGTCAGAGAAGAAGAGGCTTGGGGGCTCCTGTATGTGTTGCATCATTCAGAAAAGTTACAAGTTCTTTACAGCCTGTAATCAGAAAATTTAAAAAAAAAATCTTACTGCCAGACTATTCTCATATTCTTGTTGCTTTCTGCCAGAAAGTTCAAAGTTTTTTAAAAAATCTAACATTATTTTCTTATCCACGTCCATAATCACTTGTCTCCAGATAGAATTTTTGACTTTATAAAAAGGTACTAAGAAAACATGAGTAAATTACCCTGCCCTCAGAGTATTATGATATTTTTGGAAACTTTGGAGAGCTTAAAGTTTTAGGTAAATATTGGTATACTTATGATTTGAAATCAGTCTCCAAAATCATAAAGAAAACCAAACTGTCATTTAAAACTAAAGGGGCAACAATACTTAACATTAATGTTTAATGCCCGTTCAAAATACCTACTTTGCTTCAGCACTTCACAGTTGAAGTGCTGAAACGTGGAAAGAAAAGTTGTTCATTAATTATTAAGAACATTGTATGATTGAGTAGATTGAGTGGATTCAGCAGTTGACAGTTAGCTGAGAATGTGGACGATGGTCCACTGAACATGTCCTATATTTAAACAAATATGTGGAGCCAATAAAAAGTGTGTAGTTTGATCCAATCATAGAATGTTCTTTAGCACAAGTTCCAATAAGCATTTCTTCATTGATGTTTAAAACACCTCAACTTGTAAGCAAAAATAATGCTAATCATATGAAGAAGATGATGCCTTACTTCAGCAATAAATTAAATGAATGAATGAATTTTATTCTAAAGTATTCAAGAAAATGTCAGTAATACTAAAAGAATATTTTTTTATTTCTAATATCCTCTGTAATAATATTAAAAGTATTTCTTTATTTTTGTGCACTGTTTAGGAATTCATAATCAGGAAAATACACTAAATTATGATAATTATGTTTGTGCACTTATATATAGTATTCTTATAATACACATTAACAAGTATAGTAATATTTTTGCCTGCTTCACATTTTTTATTATTACACAAACTTATACAAAATCTTAGGGAAATTTAAAGTAAGACTATTTAAAATCATGTTAACACATTAAAAATATTCTTGATGTTCCACTCTTAAAACTTTTAAAATTAAAACTAGTCATTCTATGGTTGACAATGTGAGTAAGGACTCACAAAACATGTCCCAATTTTAATTTTAAAAGTTTTAAGAGTGGAATGTCAAGAATATTTTTAATGTGTTAACATGATTTTAAGTAGTTTTACTTTTAATCTACCTAAGATTTTATGATGTTGTGGATTGTGATGTGGATTCCTACATTCATCATTAATTGGAATTATACACATGTATGTATTTACTTACATGAAGATTTGATTTGGCCACCTTTGTAGTTCATTGTTAACATTCTGTAGTAGGATACTTCACATAATTTAATAAATTTAACACTTTATTAACTTTGCAGATCTCTAAAATAATTAATTATATAAAATATAGTACTAAATATAAGTAAATATATATCTTAATTGGAGATATCAGGTTTTATAAAAATTTGCAATTTTCTTTAATTCTTTGCAATAAGGGAAGATGATAATATTTCATGAATTGTGCTGCATAGAATTAAATTAAGAATTTTGAGTAAAAAAATATAAACCTTTCCTGTAAAAATTTGAAAATGTTGTTTGTTGACTTTCATTACAGTAGTCCTCAATTAATCTAGATCAAGTTATAATCTAGATCAAGTTATAATGCATTTCACTATAGTTTGTGAACACTTTAAAAGTAGTTCTGTATATTTAATCCAGACTTTTACCTCACCTGAAATTACTACTTTATATGACTTTTTGCCACATATATGCTGTATTATTTTTAGTGTTCTTTCCTTTCCTTTCTGCAAAATAATAACATCTGGCTCCACTTCGGCAGACACAACACTCTGCAATCAAATTATGAACTTTAAAAATATATGTGAAGGAATGGCAAATGTTTCTGTTTTGTTTACCCGTGAGAAAACTAAAATTTGAAAGTAGTTTGTGGTACAGATACACTACTAATTTTCTAGCACTCTTTGTTCCAGAGTCCTTTTGGATTGAAATGCTTTGCAGGCAACTGTGATCGTATTACAATAATCTTTAACTGACATATTGCACTCTTTTTAAGCCTCTAAAGTGATTATTAAACAAATTAATGTAAACTAAATAACTGAATGAAACACTATTATTTGCATTCTGGTAGAAGTCAGTGAAATTGAGCAAGAATTCGCAAGATATTACCACCAGCATATATAATGTAAATAACAAATGAGCATGGCTACCCACAAAGTTATTGGAAAAGTGTAGGATTTAAATTTTTCTCTCAAAATATAGTCCAGGTTTAAAGAGGTTGGACCTCTAGTTGCTGCAAAATCAATGGTGTATCTGTACTGGGTTATCAGAATTATTTTAGATAGATGAAAGGATAACATAATTACTAGTCAATGCACTTCCCTTGAAGAGTAATGTGCTGATAGTATGATACTCTGTTACCTAGTTAAAGAACTAACATTACACATTTTGTAAACAAATGGATGACAAACTACAATTCTCTTATTTGCTCTTTCTATCTCTTTTTCCCTCTCCAAGGCACACTCTTACCCTCACAGCACATTTTCAGAATTAGATCAAATAATTATACTGGTAGAAACATCTCTGCTATGTGGCATTATTCATTTAAAATAACTCATAGCAAAGTTTAAATAACTTTAATCATGCTTAAATAAATTTAGTAATAATACTACTAAACAGAAAATTAATACAAATAAGAAATGTAGTGAACTTTCACTCACAATAAGGGCTCTCTTTAACAATTAATTGTCGGTCCTGGTGGTGTAGTGGTTACCATACTTGCCTCCTACACCCAAGATCGCGGGTTCGAACCCGGCCAGGATCGATGGATTTTTTCGGGGCGTAAAAATCCTAAGTATGGCTTCCTTCGGAAGGGAAGTAAAGCCGTGGGTCCCGTGTCGTACATTTACGGCACGAAAAAGAACCTCAAGCCTGAAAGAGAGGCCTCTGAGCAAAATTTGTCGGCCGTTTCACGCCCTGAGTTGAATGGGACGCTGATGACCTGAGATGTTAAAGAGCGTCCATAAATAAATCAATAAAAAAAAAAATTAACAATTAATTAAATTATTATGTTAAACAAGATTAAGATAATGTTAATCAATAAGTGCACTTAACAGATTTCTCAAAAGAATGTCATAGAATTCATTCAACAATACGAGTCAATTCCATTGTACTCAGAGAAAAGAGATTAAGGACAAGGTTAAAGGTACTCTTAAAAATAATAGATATCAATAAATGCTGAAAAATTCTGCATGCATTTCAAAACATCTACTGTTACAATGTTCGCATTGGTGACTCTTAAAAATAATATTATCAATAAATTCTGAAAAATTCGGCATGCATCTCAAAAATCTACTGATGTAATGTTCATATTGGTGACAGATTATGACACTCTCTACCTCTCTTAAGCCATCTCCATTGAATAGAAATGTTTAATACATCTTTCTATATGTTGTGCAGCAATAAAGGAAGGAATACAGCTTTAATAACAGAACACAGTTCATACAGAAACATTGAATTGCAGGAAGACTTATGTCAAATGGTAAGAGAGAAAGTGAGTGAGTGTGTTTTAAATTCCTGCTTCCATGCCATCTACCTTAGGTATTTGAGGTAGTAAATGGAATGAATTAATGATTTAGCAAATAAAGCCTGGAGTACTGGCATCTCAAATTAACAGGCACAAAATAAGGCTTTGTCTTGTTAAAAATCTAAATTTGTTTATTGTAACAAAATGATTTGCAGTAAGTGCTAAGTTTTCAAGTTATTAGGGTCCTTATTGTTACCTTTATATACCTATATAAATGACATGCAATGACCATAAGACTTAGACTCATATTAATGTCACAAAAGACATTTCTTATTCTTGAGCAACCACATATTGTAAATGGATTTTTTATTTGTTTATTTTTAACAAAACAACTAGTACATTACAATTATAACAAGAATATGGAGGTATGTTAGCTTTGAATTCTTTGCTCTTAACATATAAAGACATTTCAGATTGAAGAAACACTGGAAAAATACCCATTACAAATAGATAGAAAAATCAGCCATAGCAGCACATTTCTGGAATGAAAATCATGAAATAGAAAAAGGCAACTCTTTATTAAAAACTGTTCAACATACCAAGGAACTTGACAAATGGGAAAAGATTTTCATACAGAAATATGAACATAAACTCATGAATTTTGACATTCCAGCAACAGACAATATTTTGTACAAGTTCATCAACAGACCACCAGAGTCGCCACAATTGCCTACCTTTTCAAACCCAGTATGATCTACCATGCACCAGTTGTTTAACAGTTGGCAATGTGAGCAAAGGTCTCACAAAATATGCCTTGAATTTTTAAATTTTGAGAGTGAAACATTAAGAGTGTTTTATCATTGTATCAATATTTTAAATGCTTTTTACTCAGACTGCTTCCTTGTTCATTGGAAGTGAAGCCAGGAATATTTTTAAGCATTTTAAAATATTTTATTTACTGGAGATTATATAAAGACATGATGGCCTAATTTTTAATGCCAATATACAGCTGTTGAGCATTCTTTTTTTCATAAGGAGTGGTTCCAAATTATCATTCCCACACTTTTATGATTCAGTAATAACAATATAGCAAATAATTTTATATTATATGAAAAATATTCTTTTTAAAATAAGTTATTAAAATCAGATAATAAACATAATCTTATTCTATTAGGTAGGTCATCTTTGCCCACCCCATTTAATCAACTGAAATTTTATAAAGATACAGAAGCAGGCATACCTCTCCAAGACCAAAATTAGATGTTATCAATAATATACGTGGATCACCATTAAGGGGATCCCTTGTAAAGAGTACTCCTGCACATTCTGCTTTCACCATTGGTTGCACTATCACACTCATGCTGGTTCTCACACGCTGGCCATTTTGTCTGCATTCATAAAATTAGCACTTTTGGTACAAATTCTAATATGCATTCAAGTTATCTCTTATAATACTACAAAATCACTATTATATGATTTAACTTTATACAATTTCTGTATTAATAATTAAAAGAATATTTTATTGAAATGATTAGTGTATATATATATATATATATATATATATATATATATATATATATATATTATAATTTTAAATATAAAACAGAATAAACCTGTTCTTCATGATATGAGCATTCTAAACTGCTATTTAAAATGTATTTAGAGATTGTTGCCTAATACCAAGATTTTTTGACTAAATTCAGATATGAGTTCAATGAGAAACTACATTTTCACATTAGCCACGTTTTTCGATAGTATCCACCTTTAGCTAAACAATCTTGAGACATTATTCAGATTTTGTATCTAAGAGAGCATACTATTATCACCAATCACCACCACCACACCACCCTCCTCCTCATCCTTTTCATCCACCTACTACCACTACCACTACCACTACTACTATACAGCCATGGGTAGCCGAGATCATTAAGGTGCAGACTTGTGAGCAGGAGGTCTGGGGTTCGAATCCCACCAGGACCGTCCTTCCTTACTGGGATTTTTACCAGGTTTTTCTCAGTCCTCATAACTGGCAAATGCCGGGAAGGTACCCTAAAATTAGGCCTGGAACACTTCCTTTCTTAAAAAAAAAATCCTTTCCCAATTTTATCATTACATCTCATGTATCATAAGTGTCCATCACCTGTGGTGCCTCAGTAGTAAAAATGGGCGTTATACACTACTCAAAAAAAAAACATCACTGCCATCTCTCCATAACTACTAACTACTACTAAACTCTACATGAGGAGGTTTCTATGCAACAAACTTACTATTTATATTAAAATAAATATTTTGTGGATAAAAACTTTAATTAGCAGGTATTAAAAAAAAAGTATATCCTATTTAAGTGACCTTGGAGCTTCTCTGTTTAACAGGAGCTGGATGAATATGGATGAGTATCAAAATATGGATCTTAACCCCCTAAATAATCTCTTATCCCTCTTGTTAATTCAGAATTAGGAAATAAGTTCATAATTGAAATAATACATTTTATTAATGTCAGTATACCCTTTAGATTTTAAAGTATGTATATTGAACAAAATTGAGCTCAACGAATGACCCGACATTTGGATTTTAGCCTGGCTGATGATGAGAACCAAATGTTCTCGAAACCAGTTCTATATATTATGACAAGTAAGTGAAGCGTTAAGAGTGTGTAGTTCAACTAAATCATACAATAATATCAAAATGCCATAGTTTAAGCTCCATTAGCTGCTATGATACCATACCTAGGGAATAAAAAATAATAGTTTTTAAAATTACATAGCCACAAAACACCTTAATCACCTACATTTATATAGAACATTTTATATTTATTAAACATATGTACAAAAGAGCAAGTAAATACAAATATCTCACTGCAAATAGTGCTAATTTTTTCTGTTTAGTTTTTAAGGATCAAAACCCATCCTTCTCTCCCAGGAAAAAGATTGTCGTCTTTCACCTTTAACAATAGAACTTCATTTAAAAAATAAACGCTATACAGTATCAAGTAATCATAAGTTAAGTGTCCATTTATAAATAAATAATACATTGCTATGTATAAAATTAAGAAACTACTAAATACTGCATGATACTTGTATTTTCCACATTTTTAATTGTTTTATATTGTAATAATTACCCATTTCATTTACCTGCGAGAATAAACAGCATGCAATGTGAATAATGAAGCCCAGCATGTTTTAATTGCATCCAATACATGGTTTATTTCTTTAGGAACTCCCAAAAGATTGGAATATTGTGCAGATGTGCAGAGTTCCTCAGAGTTCTCACCTATTATGGAGGATCTTACAGCCAAAAATCTTGATTCTGAGCAACATAGGCTTTGTAATTCCAATAAAACTGCCTTCCTGACAGCTTCACAAACAGGTATAGATTCAAATAAATGAACAATCCTGTAAACATTTTATACAATATATACTTCTTACAAAAGATTAAAGGCTAAATTTATGAAACTATAACAGATTATCACCACCTCAACTGCCATTATTATTTGTAGACTTCTTCCATAATTTCCAATTTTCATATATATATATATTTATTCTATTTTTCCAGTTAACATGATTTTATGTATTAGGTTTCACCTCCAGGGAATATTGGTTACAGAACTGATTCTAGATGTCCTACAAAAATAGGTAATTCAGGTTTACATTTGCATGCTTTAGAATACCGGGTTAGGTTTTATTAAATGGTTTTTCTGAACCCAAAGAACAAATATTATTAGTGTCTATGGGTTCTGGGCACCAGTGAGTGAAAATTATTCATTTATAATAATCTCTTGGGAGTCAAACTATTTAAAAACACTCTTTCTGTCTTTTCTTATTTACTCAGCTGTGGATGGAGACAAAGGTCCACAAAACAGGTCCTCAGTAAATCTCCAGTAAGGTGAAACCAGAAAGAGTTTTTTTAAATAATTCAATTCACAAGAGATTACTGCTTACTTCAAAATCTAATTAATATTGAAATTGTTTGTTTTTATAAAAATTTGAATAGTTTGGGATTTTCA
Organism: Metallyticus violacea; assembly: GCA_030762175.1. Lineage (NCBI taxonomy): Eukaryota > Metazoa > Arthropoda > Insecta > Mantodea > Metallyticidae > Metallyticus > Metallyticus violacea. The sequence goes on along the minus strand of CM060838.1, from coordinate 48,627,327 downwards.
CAGTGAAATATAGTATCATATAACAAATTATTTTGAAGAAGTCATGCAAATTTCACTAGTTTTATTCCACTTACTTGGACATGTTTCAAAGGCAAATTTCCTTCATCGTCAGCACGGTTCCACTGTCAGCTTTCCAGCGTGGTTTTAAGATGTCACTCTTTGGATTTTATAGACTTTTTGATGAGGTTACTGTTGTTTGGAAGATCAAAATTAACTAAATTTTCTTTCAAATAAGTGTACTTACGAAGCTGTTGACAATGGAGTTATATATATATAAACAATGTATACAGTTTTTTTCACACTAACTCCATTCACTTACATAAAATTTGGAACATATGTTTCGGGAGCGATCCCTCCCATCTTCAGCCTGTTGACAAACTGTTGTTAAACGTGGCGGTTGGGTCTCTTGATGTTCTTGTGGCGGCAGCTGTTGGTTCTATTAGGAATTTGCTGAGTTCATCCAATGGAGGGATATCGAAATTCATCAAATTATCCTTATTTTTTGTAATGAAAATGTTTTCCCAAGTGGAAAGTTCTATTGCATTATGAAGTTGTTTAAGTAGTTTTATCTATGATTTAATTTCATGATTTTTATTCCAAAAGTGCGCTGCTATTGCTGATTTATCAAATTGTTTTAAGCGAATATTTCTGAAGTGTTCTTTTTTCCGGATTCCCAAATTCCTCTTCGTTTTTCCAATGTATTTTTTGTCGCACTCTGTACATTCTATTTCGTAAATACCTGACTTTTGCTCTGTTGGCATGTAGTCCTTTACTCTGCAACCTAATAAGTTCTTTATATTAAAATTGTTCTTTGGGGCTAACATAATTCCTTGTTCTTTGAATATCTTTTTGAAATTATTGTGATAAATTGGTGGTATGTTTAACAACAGTTTGTCAACAGGCTGAAGATGGGAGGGATCGCTCCCGAAACATATGTTCCAAATTTTATGTAAGTGAATGGAGCTAGTGTGAAAAAAAACTGTATACATTGTTTATATATATATATACAACTCCATTGTCAACAGCTTTGTAAGTACACTTATTTGAGTTACATAGACATACAAGTCTTTAGAAGCAATTCAACCGCGTGGTAAACACAAAATGGCGGAAACACAAACAAACAAACTCAACACATACAATTTAAACTTCAGTTACAGCAAACGCGATATAAAAACCTTTTTGAAACTTCAAACTAAAAAAAGACACATCGTAGCTAACATAAAATTCCTGAATTTGTGCCTAAAAAATAAAATCACACCAAAATTCGTGAGGAAAACAGTTAAAATAGACAATAGCCCACACCAAAAAGCAGCTGAAAAAAGAGTAATTGAAGTAGAGAGAAGCGTACAATATAAAAAACTAAGTGAAACCGACTTAAAATGTTATGAGTTACATTTAAAACTTTCGAGGACTTTGGGATTCCACATTTGGGATAACGTACAACAACATATGCATAAAAATTTAACTAACGAAATGAAAACAAAGAATCAGAAACTGAAAAAGAAGTTCAACAATTTACGAAAACTTCAAACCAAAAATGTAACCAAAAAAGTTACACAAACCACAGAGAATGTAATTATTATTTCATGCATGACATTTTCAAACAACGAACTAAAATTCCTAAACCAAGGCCTAAAAACATGTGTAGGTTTCTCCAAAAAAATAGAAGATTACATCGCGGATATTAATATAGCCACCAATGAACTGAAAGAAAATGAAAAATCGTTTATCAAATTGAAATGTACAAAAACCTTAGAGAAAATAAAAAACCAAAATAAATTCAACAATTACATAAACATAATAAAACAACTAAAAGAAAAACCGGTAGTATTCACAAAAACAGATAAAGGCAATAAAATCGCCATATTGAACCAAGAAGACTACATAAACAGGATAGAAACCATGTTAAAAGGTCAAGATTATAAACCAATTACAGAGAATCCACTAAAAACTTGAATAAAACATTGGATGAAATAAAAATACTGTCCACTACCGAAAAACGAAAACTCACACATAGCAACCCAGTTTTACCTAGAATGTATACACTTCCTAAATTACACAAAAAAGACAACAGCATGAGACCTATAATCAATAATATCAATTCACCAACATACTTGTTAGCAAAAAAATTAACCGACATTTTCAAATCCTTGAAAAAATACCAAAGAGTGAGTGTCAAAAATTCACAAGATTTGGTAGAAAAATTACAAAATTACAGCAGAAAATATAATGGTATCGTTTGATGTAGAAGCCTTATTCCCAAGCATACCAGAAGATACACTTATGCTAATGTTAAAGAAATGGTTAAAATCCTTAGATCTACAGACACAAGAAATTGAAGATTTGATAAAACTTACGAACATTTGCATTGAACAAAATTACTTCATTTTCAATAAAAAATATTACCAACAAGTCTTGGGACTAGCTATGAGAAACCAGTTATCTCCATTTCTAGCAGATTTTTTTATGAGTTCGTTTGAAATGCATATCACCAAAGCCTTCCCTCTAATCTTCAAAACATGGTATAGGTATGTGGATGACATATTTGCAATAATTCCGAAAAAACATACAATGGATGCACTAAAAATTCTGAATTTGCAGCACAAATCTATAAATTTCACCATAGAGGAAGAAAAAAGGGGATATCTCCCCTTCCTAGATGTAAAAATCATAAGAAATGAAAACTATCTTACATTTGGAATTCATAGAAAGGATACTCACACAGAAAATTACATAAAAAATGACAGTTTTAACCCCATTCCACATAAATATGCAGTGTTTTATAGTTTAGCACACAGATTATTAACATTCCACTCACAGAAACAGAGTACAAATTGGAATACCAACAAATCATAAAGATAGGAGAAACTAATGGATACAACAAAGACACAGTAATAAAAATCATCAATAAAACCAAAAAACAAAAGGCAATAAGAGATGTTTCCACTCTTAAAAGTGCCAAAGAAAGGTACAAATTCAAAAGTTTCACATACCACCCAATTTATCACAATAAGTTCAAAAAGATATTCAAAGAACAAGGAATTATGTTAGCCCCAAAGAACAATTTTAATATAAAGAACTTATTAGGTTGCAGAGTAAAGGACTACATGCCAACAGAACAAAAGTCAGATATTTACGAAATAGAATGTGCAGAGTGCGACAAAAAATACATTGAAAAAATGAAGAGGAATTTGGGAATCCGGAAAAAAGAACACTTCAGAAATATTTGCTTAAAACAAATTGATAAATCAGCAATAGCAGCGCACTTTTGGAATAAAAATCATGAAATTAAATCATAGATAAAACTACTTAAACAACTTCATAATGCAATAGAACTTTCCACTTGGGAAAACATTTTCATTACAAAAAATAAGGATAATTTGATGAATTTCGATATCCCTCCATTGGATGAACTCAGCAAATTCCTAATAGAACCAACAGCTGCCGCCACAAGAACATCAAGAGACCCAACCGCCACGTTTAACAACAGTTTGTCAACAGGCTGAAGATGGGAGGGATCGCTCCCGAAACATATGTTCCAAATTTTATGTAAGTGAATGGAGTTAGTGTGAAAAAAACTGTATACATTGTTTATAAATTTTCTTTGTTTTCATTCAAGAATATATTTTCCCACACCGATAATTCTATCGGTTTTTGAAGAGCTTTTAAAAGTTTTGGTTCATTTTGGAACTCATGGTTTTCTTGCCAGAAATGGTACTGATGATGGCAAGAAAACCATGAGTTCCAAAATGAACCAAAACTTTTAAAAGCTCTCCAAAAACCAATAGAATTATTGGCGTGGGAAAATATATTCTTGAACGAAAACAAAGAAAATTTAGTTAATTTTGATCTTCCAAACAACAGCAACCTCATCAAAAAGTTTATAAAATCCAAAGAGCGATATCTTAATACCATACTGGAAAGCTCACAGTGGAACCGTGCTGACGATGAAGGAAATTTGCCTTTGAAACATGTCCAAGTAAGTGGAATAAAACTAGTGAAATTTGAGTGACTTCTTCAAAATAATTTGTTATGTTGTTTGTTTTTTTTACCAAAACCATCAATTTGAATATATAAGTCATATATATAGGACAATATGTTTCTTATAGCCTGCATTTTACTAATGGTATAATGAGCTACAAATGCTATAAGTGAGCTGCAGTTATAACTTTTTTTTTATATAATTTTTGTTAGGCATTTCTCATAGCAATGGACAGATGGATGCAGCAGCTTAAGCACTATTTCCTGATTTTATACAGTATAAAATAACAATAGTTTATTACAGTTACAGCTTGTTGTTTATTAGAGGTAATGACATTTAAAATTAACTGATAATAAACACAAACCTTTTTTCCTTTATTCATTCTATTTGTGAGTCTATATACTACAGATTTGGAGAATTTACCATATTATTAAAAGTGTATGTGGACTATCTGTTTACCTATCACAATGTTCTTGAATAAGAGCCAGGTTGTGTCCACATTGAAATAGCTTCTCTAAGGCAGTGACTGCTTTCTCCAGCTTTGTTTCACATCTCAGCTGTTCCTCTAGTGCTGCTAATGTAATGCAGAAACCAGATTGTACTTTGGCAGATAACTAAAATATTTAAATAAATTATAATTAGACTTCAACTGAAAAAAAACAAAATAAAACTTTTCACACCTGTGATATGAAAAATGACTAACTATATGTAATATAAAATTGGAAATAAATTGGTATCAATGTAGCTTAAGGGAAGGAAATTGTCAACTATGAAGTCAGACCTAATTTCTCTTAACTGTCAATGTATGCATTTTACAGATTCCTATATGTTGCCTTGTGATCAGTGATCAGTGATCAGTATTATAAACAATGCATCTATTAGGCAGCATGGTGCAGGTACAAACATGAGGGAGTTGAAATTTAGGTACAGACTTGCTAGAAGTAATATGTAGACTTTCATTTAGAATAATGCTGCAATAAAGAAAACTTTTGAGATAGTGGGTTTTAAAATACACTTTTTTCAGGAGAATTGTGTTATTCTTGGAATATAAAGATCACTTAGATCATCTGTAAATGAATTTATAGTTCATTCAGATAGTGTTTTAGAAAAGTATTTAACAAAATGACTCCAAATTGTTATTACAAGTGACCTAAATATAAATAATAGTTCTTTAGACAGGAAATATAAAAAGCTGAATGATCTCTTGAATACCTACTAGATAAAAAAATTAATTTATGAATCTGTGAGAGTGAATCTAACACCAAGTAGTATTTATAATTTTGCAACCAATATAAAAAAAAAAATACAAAGTTAACACACATTTCATAAACAGCCTGTTAAAGCACTATGCACATTTGAAGATTTATAAATTCATTTGCCAAAAATAAATAGTAAATGGAAAAATGTTAAGATTAGTTAATGATATAAACACAAAAAAATATAATTAACATCATTGTATGACTCTTATTGACTCCATTTACATGTTTAAACATAACACATGTTTCCCAGACAAATTTAAATGATTAAGTTGAGCCAATAAGAGTATTCTTTTTTATTTAAAAAATTCTGCATTCTATTATTATAATAATTATTATAATCTTCTAAGAATATGTTCCGATCCCATCAGACCCATTGAAAAGGTGTGTTAATTCCATCAATGAGGTTCTGAAAACATGTACAGTCATTCCAAAAGAAACAATATTCAAAATAAAACAGAGCAACCCTAAAATAGTTAGGTTATATGGTTTACCAAAAATTCACAAGACTGGAAATGGTATGCACCCCATCATTAACAACATCAATACTTCCTCTTACTATTTACCAAAATGGTTAGCTAATAGATTCAAGGCATTACCAAAATTTCAAACCAGGAGCATAAATAATTCATATCAGTTAATAGAAAAAATTAAAGACATAAAATTGCACCCCTCTGACACTCTTATATCTTTCGATGTAGAATCTCTGTTTCCTAGCATACCAAAAGAAAAACTCCTGATTTATCTACATGATTGGCTAAAAACAAGTGGAATTAATGATATACACATAAAATAATACATCAAACTGACAGAAATTTGCATAAACCAAGCCTTTTTCACTTTTAAAGGAAAATTTTATAAACAACAAGCAGGACTTACAATGGGCAGCCCCTTATCTCCATTTCTAGCTAACCTCTTCATGAGTAGATTTGAAACACACATCAACACAGCATTTCCATTCATATTTAAGGTATGGTACAGATATGTGGATGATATATTTGCCATAGTTAACAAAAAACTCATTGACGATGCCTTAAAACTTCTAAATATTCAAGATAAAAACATTTCATTTACATACGAAATAGAAACAGATAACATGCTGCCATTCCTGGATATTAAAATAATGAAATGCCAAGAAAAACTTAAATTTGGAATATACAGAAAGAATACGCATGCAGATAATCACATCAAAGCTGACAGTTTTAACCCTACAGCACACAAACATGCAGTAATTAACAGTTTAACACACCGGCTAGTTAACCTACAAATTAGCAAAGAAGAATATTTTAAAGAATACAAACAAATAGAAGAAACAGCAGTTAAAAATGGTTTTAAAAAAGAACTAGTACATAAAAAGGTGCAGAAATTCAAGAGACAAAAACATATCAAAGAAACCACAACACTTTCAGCAAAAAAAGATAAACTTATTTTTAAAAAATTCACATATCATCCATGGGCCACAAAAAAAATTTCAGAATATTCTTAAAGATTTTAATATCAGGTTGGCACCGACTAATAGATTTAATGTTCAAAATTTGCTGATAGATAATGTTAATGACAGTATTCCACAAAGAAGAAAAATCAGGTATTTACAAAATAAACTGTGCAGAATGTGAAAAAATCTACATAGGGAAAACAAAGAGAAACATAGGCACACGGTTAAAGGAACATTTCAGGAACATAAAGTACAAGCAAATAGGGAAATCAGCAGTAGCATATCATTTTTGGACACAAAATCACGACATAATAAATAAAACAAAATTATTAAAATCAGTACAAGGACCTATGGAATTAGCAACCTGGGAGAAAATCTACATCTACAAATACAAAGACAGCATAATGAACTTCGACATTGTCAGGGATGAAAACATAAACTACAAGTTTATCACACTGCCACCAGAGCAGAATATACATTCCCACAGCTCAACGAATGATCCGACAGTTGAACTTTAGCATGGCTGAAGATGGGAACAAAATGTTCTCGAAACCGGTTTCATACATTTATGAAAAGTAAGTGAAGCTTTAAGAGTGTGTAGTTCAACTGAATCATACAATGATATCAATTAATATGATTGGCTTCACTGTGCAAGTTCCAATTTACATTTAAGTAAAAACCATTACAATATTTTTATAAATCCCTCTATAATAAATCCATGCAAAGTTTTATAAGAAAAAATTATCTTAATTAGATTAACAGAATATACAACAAAATATAACATTTTAAGGAATGTTCAGCATGGTTTTAGAAAAAGGCTCTCAACAATAACTGCAGTTTCTAAATTTATATATATATATATATATATATATATATATATATATATATGAAGTAACAGAAAAAATAGAAAACAATGGCACACTCTTCCTAGACCCCTCAAAAGCTTTCAACTGCATTGAACACAAAATCTTATTAAACACTTTGGAATCATATGGAATTAGAGGACTGCCTAAATCTCTTCATATCATGAAGGCAAATATCAATGAATATAGATCTAACCATAAAAAAAAATCATATTCATTTACTTTGGTCAAGATATAGATAGGTTAAATATGGTATATCATAAGGCACTGTTTTGAATCCTTTTCTTTTTATTGTTTACATAAACAATATATCAGTTTCACTAGATCTAAGTTAGTATCCTATGCTGAAAGTATGGCAGCAATATGCTCTGGAATAATAAATAAAATCTGAAATAAAAACTTGGAAAATACTATAACCACTTTCAAAAGTGCCTATTTATTTCATAACTTAAAATATAATATGATAAAACTACTCTCAGAAATATTACAGTCTTTTGCAGAAAATACAAACTTATATTCATGGCAATTTAAAAAAAAATATTTTCAAAAATATCTGAACATAATTGCAAACTCAAAATTAATATGGTTAGATTATATTGACAGCATATGTAACAAGATTGACAAATCTGTTTATCTGTACAATACCTTTAAACTTTTAATAATTTAAATTTATTAATTAAAATTTATTATGGAATAATTCATCCACACCTAGCATATGGCATTAAAATATGGGGTATTTCCACAAGAACTCATACTAAGCTGCTTTTTACACCACAAAAGAAACGTATTAGAATAAAATACCAAAACCACAGAAACAGGTAAGCATGCAAATATTGATACTTTATTCTTTCTATGCATGTAAGGCAGTTATACTTACAATTGAAAATGGAAGTGGAAAAAAAACCATTCATTATCATTACACAAGACATAAAAAACATTCACTATCATTGCACCAGACATAATGCAGATTTTAGAAGGGTTTCAGCAAGAAATTTTCAGAAAAAAATGTAAAAATTCAAGGTCTAATTCTGTAGATTAAACTATCAAATGAATTTTTAAAATAAAACTAAAAATATTCTTAATTAATAAATGTCTGTATAATCTAGATGACTTGTAAATAATCCCTCCAAATTATCTTATTTCTAATTTCATTAATAAATAATGGACCTTTCTCTTCTTTTTTTATTTATTATTATTATTATTATTATTATTATTATTATTATTATTATTATTATTATTATTATTATTATGTGAAAACAAGACAATGGACAAGTGTTAAAGCCCATAAAAGTAAGAATGCAAAACCTTCTTCTTCTTCTTCTCCTTCTCCTCCTCCTCCTTCCTCTTCCTCTTCCTCTTCCTCTTCCTCCTCCTCCTCTTCCTCTTCCTCCTCTTCCTCTGCTTCCTCTTCTTCCTTCTTCTTCCTCCTCTTCCTCCTCCTCATCTTCTTCCTCTTCCTCTTCTTCTTCTTCTTCTTCTTCCTCTTCTTCCTCTTTCTCTTCTTCTTCCTCCTCCTCCTCCTCTTCTTCTTCTTCTTCCTCTTCTTCCTCTTCTTCTTCTTCCTCTTCTTCCTCTTCTTCCTCCTCTTCCTCTTCTTCCTTCTCCTCCTCCTCCTCCTCCTCTTCTTCTTCTTCTTCTTCCTCCTCCTTCCTCTTCCTCTTCTTTTCCTCCCCCCCTCCTCCTCCTCTTCCTCTTCCTCCTCCTCCTTCTTCCTCTTCTTCTTCCTCCTCCTCCTCTTCCTCTTCCTCTTCCTCCTCCTTCTTCTTCTCCTTCTCCTTTTCCTTCTCCTTCTCCTTCTCCTTCTCCTTCTCCTTCCTCTTCCTCTTCCTCTTCCATTACTCATAAGATTTTTGTATTCCTTCTACATTTCTCAAAAATTGTTTGGAATCGTCTCTGATTTTCTACTTTAAGAGTCTAAACCTGTCGGTCCTGGTGGTGTAGTGGTTACCATACTTGCCTCCTATACCCAAGATCAAGGGTTCGAACCCGGCCAGGACCAATGGGTTTTTTCGGGCGTAAAAATCCTAAGTATGGCATCCCTCGGAAGGGAAGTAAAGCCGTGTGTCCCGTGTCGTACATTTATGGCACAAAAAAGAACCTCAAGCCTGAAAGAGAGGCCTCTGAGCAAAATTTGCCGGTCGTTTCACGCCCTGAGTTGAATGGGATGCTGATGACCTGAGATGTTAAAGAGCGTCCATAAATAAATCAATCAAAAAAAAAAAAAAGTCTAAACCTTTGCTCCATATAAACAAGTAAGAGGTGCAGTTGCTTGAAATAATTTAATTTTTGTTTCATTCCAACTTTGTTTTTTTAAAGTTCTAATAATAGTGTCATTAATATGATTTATTTTATAAATCTTTTTATGTATATTATTAATATTAAAAATAAAGGTGTGATAATGTTTTCCTTGATCACAATTACCAAGAAATTATAAGATTAAATGTTACTTAAAGCACTTATGAGGCCTATACAAAAGAAAGTGCATATATGCCAAATTTAGTTTAGAGAAAAATGCATTCAAATTTGTGCAATGTGTTAATTCCAATGGAAACTTTGTTCTTTATTGAGGCTAACAATAACACCACCACGGGTGGCCGAGGTCGTTAAGACACAAACTCGTGAGCAGAATGTCTGGGGTTCAAATCCCACTGACTGTCCTCCAGTTTTTTCTCAGTAATAAATGGCAAATGCCGGGGATATACCCTAAACTTAAGCCTGGAATGTTTCCTTCCTTAAACAAAATAAATAAAATCTTTCCCAGTTTATCATTTCATCTCATGTGTGAAATGATAAACTGGGTGTTTATCGCCTGTAGTGCCTCAGTAATAAAAACAGATGTTAAACACCATTCAAAAAAAAAACTTGAGGCTAATAAATCAAACAAAGTCACAAGAATGAAAGAGGACAGTTCATAGAATATGTAAAAGAAAAAGTGAGATATTGTTGGACATGCTTCTCATATTCTAATGGTCTCATTTGATAAACGGGTGTGAGATGTGATTTTTTGTATATAAGGGATTGCAAGCATTCCTCACCTGATCTTCACTCACTGAAGACAGTAAACCTAATGATGCTGCCTTTTCTCCAACTATCACACTGCTGCAACAGTATTTATCTCTGAAAGTAACTACCAAAGGTATGTCACTGACAGGTTGGAGTTGTAAATCTTTTAGTATAGGTGAAAAAACATAACTAAAATTAGGACTAGGCCCGGAGTACCTGTAAGATAAAGCAACCAATAAATAAATTATTACAAGTTTTATAATATTTAAGCTAATATTAAATCATTAATATTAAAATTACTAACAAATATTGTATTCACCTATACCAATAAACAGCTGTGCCTGTGCCTACTTTGCCATTAAGGTTGCAGCGAATCAGAAACGAATGAATTTCACTGTTCCATGGTTGGCCACCATGCAACATGAGAGCACTCCAGGGCTCATTATGTAACATTGCAGTATAGTTTTTACCTCCAGCTGTAAAAAGTACAAGATATGGATTATTGCATTCACATATCTTCTGTAGCTTTAACAGCATAAATTAAAACAATATGCTAACTTCACTCAACTAATTCTACTGCAAAGCATATATAAATATATAAAATTTAGGGTACTTCCTGGCATTTATCATTTATGAGGACTGAGGAAAACCTGGAAAAAGCCTAAGTTAGGGAGGATGGTCCTGGTAGAAATCAAATGCCAGACTTGTCACTCATGAGTATGTACCCTAATGACCTTGGCCACCTGTGGTGGTTATGATATTGATAAATTACATTTGTGAGTACAAGTCATTTCAAAAAAAAGTTTAAAATTATAAATGATATGCATGCAATTTATCTTATGAATGTTATGATACTAGTTAATACAAAGACAGCAGTCTGTAAGTTCGACAACTTAAGATTGGTCAACCAGCAGACCTATTCCGCTCCAGTCACTGAGATTCCCCATATGGTGTGCATAGTACCATTCTCTCTTCCAGATAGTTGTAAGCAGGATTTGAAACAATTAATAGTGATAGGTATGGAGAATATTTTGCAATCCTTTTTCCATGTATTAACTGTGAGGAAATGTAAGTTCATGATTTTCCTACAAGACTCCACTACAGCACATACAGCTCATGTCTCCTTGCATGCAATTCATGAAATATTCAATGATAGAGTCATCACTATCAACATATGCCCCCCTTGGTCCCCTGATTTAATGCTCTGTGATTTTTATCTCTGGGTGGCATTATAGGAAAAAGTGTAAAAGACAAAACCACACATGTTAGATGAATTGAAAAATAAGCTTTTTTCTAGAAATTTCTTCCATTTCTCAGAAGGAACTGCAGAGCAGGGTATTGGTTAATTTCATAAGTCAATGCCAGAAATGTATAGAAAATGAAGGGAGGCAGTTTAAGCATGTTCTTGCTTGATAATTGTGAGTAAATGTACTTTTTAAGTATTTAGGTGTTATGCAACAATCACAGCTGTGAAATTTCTGACTACTGTTTTAAAAATTTCTGACTACTGTTCACTGCGGTACCAGCTTGAACCGACTGACAGCTGTTATGCGTGGAGTGGTCCCACAAAGGAAGAATTACTTATTATAAGGGACTCAGTGAAAATAAATTTTGGAACATAATTTTAGGCACTAAAAATTTAATCTCAATTTATATTAAATTCAGGTACCTGAAAATCTGACAGTAACTAATCTTGGAATATCATCTGGATGTTCTCCAATGTCAGGGAGATGAAGATTGCAGGAATCTACATCATAATGATGTCCATCTGGTTGGCATACTTGGCCAAAAATTGCACTAGAAAAAAAAGAAGATAATAGTTTGAGCAGAGTAGGTTTTGTATCCATAGTAATTGTGAAACAAAATAAGGACCTCTTATTATGAACAACAAATCATGATAAAGATATAGCCAACAGATTTGTCATTCATTACAAAATTGCACATAAATTGAATAGAGACAAAGGGAAAACTAAACAAAGTATTAAAAAGACATAAACCCAAGGTATTTTCATGCAAAAAAAAGTTAATTTCATGACAACTTTACTATTCAAGAATCTAACCAAGTAACATTAGCACTGGAGAACAAAAAGATTCCTGGACCAGACAAAATTCATAGTGATTATATCAAGAACTTACATTTTTTTTTTTTTTTTTTTTTTTTTTTTGGTAGTGTTTTAACACCCGTTTTTAATACTGAGGCACCACCACAGGCAGTCAAGAATTTACAGTGCAGAACCAAGAAGGTACAATTGAACATTTCCAACAAGATTTGGAACAGTAAAATTAGCATTCCTGTTTTATGGAGAAAAGCCATAACCAATGCAATTAAGAAAAAAGATAAACCAGATATGGGTTGAGTAGTTATAGGCCCATATCCTTAACTTCAGTACTTGCTAATACAATGGCAAAAATGGTCACTACAAAATTAACTTATTATCTGAAATCTCAAGACAATCAAGCAGGTTTCAGAAAGCAATATTCAACAATTCATCAGGTTTTACATTTAACACAGGATATTTAAAAAAAAAAAATCTCTTTATTGACTTCAAAAACATGTTTGACAAAGCAACAGAGAAAACCTTATTTATAAGATGAGTAATATTGCAATATGAGCAAACATATTGGGATGATTCATGGATATATTATCTCAAAGGTACATAACTGTAAAATGGAATAATGTCCTCTCTAAATGGCATACGACTAAAGTGGGCCTTCCTTAAGATGATGCCTCAAGTCCAATTCTTTTTAATATTTACATAGATGACATCAACAAAATCTTACTTCCCTAAGGCAAATATGATATTGTTTGCAGATATTATCACATATGGAGTAGCCAAAAAATAAGCAGAATAAATAACATTATATAAAACTAGAAAATGAAATGCAAAAAATTTTAAATAGCACTGTAACATGGCAGTCCACCAACAATATGAAAATAAACACTTAAAAGACAACAGTTTTCCTACTTTTCAGTCTTAAACACACAGATTATTTGCAACTGAAAATCAATAATGAACTACTATAAGATAAAGAATGCACTAGATATTTTGAAATAACATTTGACAAAAAACTTTTCATCTCTGAACAGATTGACAATATAACTGAGAGTGAACTAAAAACCTGTCAATTAAAACAGCAATGCTGTAACAGAAATTAAAATGTAATCAATGCAGAAATAAATGGTCACATATTTCTGATAGCATATGATTAAAACACAACAGACTTTAAAAATTACATACAGAATGAAGATTTAGATAAAATTTTAAAAATAAACACTAGCCATGTTATTATACCAACTGACTCTTTACAACTATATAGGTAGATATCGGCATGAAACTAAATCTGGATACAATGGTCTCCAAGAAAAACAACCTACCTGGAGTATTAAGATTGACAGACTTAATATACTAAACTATTATCTGATTGATACATGGTGTAGAGTACATGCAGATATATCACTTAAACATTGATCCTGGTGGTGTTGTAGTAACCATACTTGCCTCCTTACCGCCATGGGTGGCCGAGGTTGTTAAGGCACGGACTCGTGAGCAGGAGGTCTGGGTTCAAATACCACCAGGATCGTCCTCCCTGACAGGTTTTATCCAGGTTTTCCCCAATCCTCATAAATAGCAAATGGCAAAGGCCTGGAACGATTCCTTCCTTAAAAATAAATCCTTTCCCAAAATATCATTTCACCTCATGTATCATTAGTGTCCATTGCCTGTGGTGCCTCTGTAGCAAAAATGGGCATTAAACATTATTCATTCATGCTTGCCTCCTAAACCCAAGATTGTGGGTTGAATCCCAGTCAGGATTGATGGATTTTTTCGGGCGTAAAATACTAAGTTTGACTTCCTTGTGAAGGAAAGTAAAGCTGTGGGTCCCATGTCGCAGATTTACGGCATGATAAAAAATCTCAAGCCTGAAAAAAGAGGCCTCTGAGCAAAATTTGTCGGTCCTTTCATTCCCTGATTCGAATGGGACGCTGATGATCTGAGATGTTAAAGAGCATCCATAAATAAACCAAATCAAAAAAAAAATCACTTAAACATGGAGAAGCAGGCTTTAGATTATGTGGTGAAGAATTCTCTGAAAATATATATTTGGGACAGTATGCTAACAATTTTGATGGCAAAATAATGACCATTAGAACAGCTTTAGAAAACCTACTAATAGACCTAACATAAATATAATATTTGTTATCTTAAGTAACTCTATAAAGCAACACTACAAAGTATAATGAATTGCCATTACCCAACAACATATACTATAAATTAAATAAGAAAACTGTATCATACAATCAAGAACAGAAATAGTTTTCAATGGATCTCAAGTTGTGTGGGATTAAAGAGGAACAAGATTGCTGATACTTTAACTAAAAAAGGAGTCACCATAAAATAAAATCATCTATTGAACTAGAACTTACTTCTAGATTGAAACGTAAAATGATTGATAACTGAACAAGAACAACAAAATATCCAACAAAAACTTAAAAGAAAACCAAGTGAAGAAAGACTTTCAAATATCTTTTATTGAAATGAAGAAAGATTGGAGTTTCCCAATTCTGCTTAATTGTTGGACATGATTGCCTGACAGGACATCTCTTCAAGATGAAATTAATCAAGAATAACTACTGCCCATTATGCAAGGACATGAATACAATGTTAACTAAAGATTATCTCTAAAATGCAACATACAAATGATAAATAATTTGGAAATTCTTTATGATAAATGATAAATATCAGCATCTACCAATGGCAAATAGCAACCAACACACCAACCAACCATCCAGTACCTGTGCATACAAAAATCTCATAGCTAATTACAAATAATACGAAATAAAATGTGTGAAAAGGTTATAAAATGCAAAATGATTGTAAATATATTTTTACGTGCTTATTCTAGAATGCATGGCAATTAAAATGAATAAATATCATCTACCATTTTACGGTATGTATTTCAATGTTAATCTCTTATTTTATCCTTTTAATGAATGTTGAATGATATGCAATCATTTTTATGAACATATTTCATTTTGAAAGATATATATAAAAGATATATATAAAAAAATATATATATAAAAATGTAGGTTTGAACATTTGGTAGATAAAGTAGATGGTTTAACTCCTATTCTTGGAATTATTTGGAAATGAATCATATCTATATTAAGGTTTAAGTTTAAACTAATATTAATTATATTTATTAATAATACTTAATTACTTACTTATTTGAGGATCTTTATATGATGTAAAAACTGTTGTAGCACAAAATTAAAGTAGAAATATTAATGGCACAATAACTTTAGGGGTGTTACCTACTGTGTAAGTCCTGGTTTCATGCAATTGATGCCTTTAATAGCAAACATGGTTCCATCAGTAGTTACACCAACAAAATTCACAGCTCTACGTAACCAAAGAACATTATCTTTGCCCCATTGCCTTTGTCTTATGCCACGAAGATAAAGCTTTTTTGATATATTCTTGAGACCTCTTATCTTAATTTTGCCATAAAGAGTTCCCCATTGACTATATCCATCTCCTATATGTTTTCTAGAAAACAAACATAAATGGTAGACCATTATTTATGAATTGGTTGAAAAACATTATTTTCATTAACTGTTTATTTTGGCAACATACAGGTAATGGCTATAAGCATAACAACAACATTAAACATAATTTATGTTAAGCTAAATTAATGTTTAATCTATTTTCACTTTCCTGTATCCATATATATTTTATTCACACTATACATAATGTTTATCTAACTTGTTCAAGTATGGAATCTCCTCCTCTTATACCAAAAAAAGTACGTACTTGATTTACTACAATTCATTTTATTCAATACTGTATTGTCCAACTTAAATTCTTTCTGGTTCTATTTTAGTCAGTATTTATAGCTGAGCTTAATGTAAATATAGGGTATGACTTCTTTCTTGCATGTGGAAACTTGATTAAATTGGAAATTTGATATTATATACATTGTTCCTAATTAATAATTTCCTTTTTTCAGGTAGATGTTTAGAGTGAAGACATTCTAAAATTGCTATTCTGCATGCTTTCATTTTGTTTGAATAATGTTGGGGAAAATCTGTTGAAACCTATAACAATAGTAGCATATGTATCCCTTGGATGTATTTTTCAGCAATGCTAAATATTATTTAAAGAAAGTTTCAACTAAATTTTTATTATATCTGCCTTTGTTCAATTTGCATATCTGCATCCTTTGAAATATTTTTCATTGTGATGAACTTTTTTATTCAAATAAATCCCAAATTAGATATTTCATATGCACATAATTTCATTACCTACTTTTAAACAGCACCCTTGAAAGGCCTCCTGGCTCACAAACTTTAATTATACATTTAATTGTCCATATTTCAAACTATTTTGAGATTGCATTTTAAATTGTCCAAACATTTTATGCTCTTTCTAGCTAAGTATTTCCAAAGTTTTATGGACTTACCTCATGTCTAACCATTTTCCATCCTTCCAATGTTCTCTGGCCAATGCATCACCAATGAGAGATGAGCTCCAATTATTTTGTAGATTAGCAGTATTACTACAGGCTGTCCAACTAAACAGTTATGCAGACACATATACTGATTTCCAGCTCTCAGCATTTTAAAGAACAAAATTTGTACATGAAAATAATTTCAAAATTAGTATAAAAGTATATTTAGTTGTATTATTTAAGCTGTAAAATACAATATTATCATTATTATCATTATAACAATTAAAATATACTGCAAGTGATTCATTTATTCTTAATTTATGTTCCTGGTAATGCAGTCCCTCTACCTCTGTTCAAGGACTTATTTTTTGAGTTAAAATTAATTTTAAGTCTCTTTAAATGGACACTAATTGAAAGAATTGGTTTGGTTCATTTGCTGGTGCACATTTGTTGGGTAGGAGTTTTATGCCACCAGTTTCTGAAATTTTTTTAAAAATCCAAATTGATATTCCTTAGTTATAGTTAACTTCTATTAAGTTTCCAATTATAGTTGATATCTCTTCCCATACTTGCTATTATCTCCAGCTAGAAATAGGTACAAAAAAGTCAGGCAACTAAATGACAAAACAAAATCAAACACTAGACAGAAATGATTTAGTTATGCATCAGATCAATGCAGGAGTTTTACTAGATACACAAATTCTTTTTCTTATTTTTAAAATATTGACTACAGTAGTTTTTAGCATTAGGTTAGCAGATGTCCCGATTTTCCAGGGACAGTTCCTGAATTTTTCTTTTTGTCCCCTGAGAAAATTTATGCGCATCCCAGAAATCCCTGTATTTTCAATATTCATAATTAGTGTGTTTTACATTGTTTTTTTTATAAAGTACATTAGTAAACATATATATGTGGTATTTCTTTGCTTCCCTTCCCTTCCCTTAACTCTCTGGCTGCGATCACTTCGTTCCACCCCTTACACCCATTGTTCTCTTTGGAATGTTGATGAATATCTTTTCTACTTCTGTTTAGATTGCTGCAGACCAGACAAATCTTCCATTAAATAAATTGTACTTATAAAGCTGTAGACAATGTAGGGTAATGTATCCTACACTAGCGTATTCAACATGTTCACACTAACTCCACTTACTTACATAACGCTAGGACATGCTAATGATGGGAGCGATTTCTTCTCAAACATGCCCTAGTGTTATGTAAGTGGAGTTAGTGTGAACACGTTAAATGCATTAGTGTAGGATATATTACCACTACATTGTCTATAGCTTTGCAAGAACAATTTATTTAATTATATAAGACAAACAAGTCTAGAGAAGCAAAAACGATCATACACGGTTTTGAGGTTAAAAATGGTGAAATACACATGCAAATATTTTCATCACATATAATTTGGATTTCAGTAAAACAAAACAGAATATTAAAACCTATCTGAAATTACAAATTAAAAAAAGATACATTGCTGCTAACATTAACTTCTTGAAACTGTGCCTAAAAATAAAGTCAACCCTAAATTCATCATAAGGAAAACTGTTACACAATAGACAATAGCATACATCATAGAGCAGCAGAAAAAAAGGTAATTGCAATAGGGAGTCAGTCAACAGCTGATGATGAGAGCATTGCTTTAGAAACATGTCCTAGTGTTATGTAAGTAAGTGGAGTTAATGTGAACATGTTGAATACATTAGTGTAGGATATGTCTTCCAGTGTTAACAAAGTTAATTAAAAATTCAACTGTAGGAAAGAGAAGATCATTCCATCATCAATAAATCAACTTCTGGAATCTTTAGAATAAGATGTTCTTATTCCACAACAGAATTTTTCAGTGTTTCTTGTGAATTTTATGAAAATTCTGTTTAATATTTCAGTACTGAGTGGGCTGGCTCAGGCGATAATACTTGTGACTTACATTCAGGAGGTCCTGAGTTCAAATTCCTGGGGACTGAATATTCTGGCCTTGTTTTTATTCATGGTTTTTCCTGGTCACTTAGGCAAATGCTGGGATGGATATTTACATACCACAAATTTTCAGAAATATCAGGCGAGATGGGATGGTATCTTGTGGTGTGGTGGTGGAAAATTTTCTGTCCTAGCATCGGGTGGTTGCTGTCTGGGAATTTGCTCAGGGGACCTCAGGACACCCAGAGTGAGACCTTGGTAGACTCCAAGTGATTCTCGTGGACCTGCCAATATCTGGGACTTATCATCTATGGAAATATTTGGGACCCTACTTATCGTCACACACATCATCTCCTCAGATTCCTGGCTGTTCGGTGTATCCTCCCACCTCTTCCTTTCCTCCCGGAGATACCCCCTCAGTTGATATGTACAATAGGTCCAATAGCTGCTGTGGAGAAAACTCTTCCTCCATAGGATAGAAGAAGGACAACAAGAATATGTCAATGTTTGGATTGTTTATGCACAAGATAGCACAGCTATGCTGAAATCTCCTTCTGTAAAAGAAAATTTTTTAAAACTGCCATTTACTCTTCAAATGTAGATATGTCCTTGACCTGAATGAAGATATTAATTGTTTGAATTTTATTACTCAAAGAAGTATGTGACTTCAGAAAATGTGGGAAGTGGAATGGACATGGTTTACTTTATCTCTTTTGGGCTGTTTATCTTCATTTCTTAATATTTCAAATCTGTTGTTTGAAATCACATGCTCACCATTATTTCCCATGTGGTGCATGGCTGCTTTAGGGCATTTTCCTACTTTTCTTTTCAACACATCAGTAAAGCTCTCATTTCCTTGTAATTCATTTATCTGTGCAAGCATTTGTTTTCCATTTTTATTTTCAGGTAGGTGCTTTTCAGGTCTTTGTTTAACAGACCTATAACGAGATGTAATGATGCTATTAATAACAATTGCTTCATGCATAGGGTGAGACTGACTTGCTTGCAATTCCACAACTTGCTTTTCCTTCATTTCTGGATTTTCAATTGAAATGCCTTCATTTTTACTGCTTCCACCAGCATTAGTAATGAAGTTACAACTTTCTTTTTTCACTTCTGATGAAATTTTATTGTAATATTTGTGTAAATGTTGAGCCATGTTATGCATGATCACACCAACCACCACCATCATACTTTATGCATTTATTTAGATAAATTCTTAAAACTACTCTTTGTGAAAAGAATGCATTATATTAAGTGATATTAATACATGCAATATTTATACTTTACATGTGGTCATGCAAATTATCTCCTGTTTGGGACTGAGGGGTTTGGCTCTCTCCGCTGTCGCTCAGAACAAGAGTTTGCACTGCAGGTAATGTCCAATATAATTTCTGGTTGTATCATTTAGCATTCTTATTACTGATGGACAACAGATAAAAAAAACATTGACTGCACTTCAGCAATATGATTTGTTATAATACAAGTTGCAAAAGATTGAGTGTGCTGTCAACTGTGTGAGGCAACAATTGCATGTTCCAATTTTTATGCTTGTGATTACAGCCACAGAAACAGTGTACCTGCAGATTTGAATATGTAAATACATTAGATAGAATTATGAAAAACACATTAATTAAGATAAAGTTGCATGTTATGTTTAATATTTAGTACAATATCTAGTGTAATAACAATTATTTATGAGGAAGTCACTTAAATTTCACTAGTTTTTTTCCACTTACTTGGACATGTTTCAAAGGCAAATTTCCCTCGTCAGCACGGTTCCACTGTCAGCTTTCCAGCTTGATATTAAGATGTTGCTCTTTGGATTTTATAAACTTTTTGATGAGGTTGCTGTTGTTTGGAAGATCAAAATTAACTAAATTTTCTTTTAATTAAAACATATCTTTTAAAAAGAAATTATTTTAAAAAATTGTATTAAAATTGTATTATATTAAATTATATTAAAATTATTATAAAAATATATACTTTTTTCATAAATTTTCTTTGTTTTCATTCAAGAATATATTTTCCCACACAAATAATTCTATGGGTTTTTGAAGAGTTTTGGTTCACTTTGGAACTTATGTTTTTTTGTTTTTTTGATTGTTTTTTGCCAGAAATTGTATGCTACTGCTGATTTTTCCATATGTTTATATTTTACACTTCTCATGTGTTCCTTAAAGAAAATTTAGTTAATTTTGATCTTCCAAACAACAGCAATCTAGTATAATTTTTAAGTACTGTGTGATCCATATGCATTCTGTAATTTTTGTTAACATGAGAAAACTCAGTACAACTTATACATTTATAGATTAATAAAAACCATTAGTTAATACTTTAATGGATAATCACATGCTGATGTTGCAATGCACACATAGCTGATTGCTACATGGCACTGCATTGTGTTATGGTGTTAGTAAGCCAATGGCTGCATAAGTGACAAGGTTCTGTTTTGTACATTAAAAAAGTAATTTGCTCCTTTGTGCTTCAATGGATCTATATATATAAGAGTTATGTATATATAAAATATACAAAATATATAAAATATACTGATGATGAAATTTATTTAGATTTTACTGCAAGTCATTTAAAATTAATGATGTCACTGTTGCAAAGCAAGCATTATTAGTATAACCAATTAGTATAACCAATCTAGTTCTGGGAATATATTGTGGAGAGTGAGATTGCACCTTGGAAAAAGAAAGACAGAGAAAGACTATTGCTACACTGTAATAATAAGTCAGTTTGTTTACAAATGTAGTCATTTAGTTTTTTAACCACTCACTTGGTTGCACAGCATCTCTCAAGGCCAAGTGCACTGACTAGCTATTACATAATCCATTCAAACTGACTCATAGTAAGGTATGAATAAATTTGATCACCCTATATAGGCTAACAGGAAAAATGCAAACTGGAAAAAGACTAGTGTCTTTTTCCATTTCACTAATTAACAAAAATAAAAGGTCCAAATGTAATTAAAAAGAAACACAGAAAACAAATACAAAACAATCTATGATTTACATAATTGCATATTAGCTTCAAGGCAAGCTGAATAATGGTTTATTGGGGTATAAATAATGCTAAATTAAAGATGTCATAAAATTTCCTTATTATGGATAAGGTATGTTGGGCATCTGGTATATTAAATATTTTACAAATGTACAAAATAAATGTACAAAGCCTTCCTGGAGACACAAAATTAACAAATGAATGATCTTGAATTATTTTGCCTAAATAGAAACTATGGAAGGACTTGCAAGGAATAATTAGTTCACAAGATTTGCACTAGTATGGATAATAATGATAGATAGCTTAAATAATAATTAAGAGGGAACTGAATGCATGCTTTTATGTTATTTCATTGCTTATTTTTAATGTTATGTTTATTTATATATTTATGCAAGCTCAAATTAACGAGTAAAAAGCATGAAAATGAACAGACTCACAGAAAACTGAATTGTACATGCTGCAGATTCTCTTCTTCATCATCTTGAATCTTGGGATTGTATGGGCTTCCAAGTCTAGAAACATTTGTGAAATACTGCTGTGTTATTCTGTCTTTAACTGATGTAGCTACGATTTGTCTATTTTTGTGTGCTATATCTTGTTAATATTGCACACTAGGAACATACATATTACATACAGCAAATGCCAATTAAACAGTGATATTGAACATGCATCAAAGTCAGAAATTAAGATTGAAGACAAGATTTAATAAATACTACTTTTCAATTGCTGAGATTTCATTTTGTGCATTAGATCTTAGGAAGAGTTTAATACATCATTTGTTTTGAAATTACAAGATGATATATTACAATACTTCTTAGGCTTTTACTGCCGGTGTTATAATTGAAACAGTTAAAATCTTTCAGGCTGTTTTAGATATATATTACACTTCAGAAATTTTTGGGGGAATTTCTTGATTGTAAGTGATCAATCAATTTTATAAAATCCCCATCATGATCATGATCATCAATTATCATCTTATGAATCCATTACAGTTTATTTAGATTAGTCTATAAGAATGATACATGCAATATTCATGTAAACGCATGCACATGCACACACACACGTTATTTCTAACATATCTGCATTAAAGTTTTCTGATGTTATTAATTTTATCACGATCTATTGCTTTCTATATGTATATTCCTCAGTCAGTCATTTTATGTGCTTCTTTAATTCTCATCATGTTCTTATTGCATATATACCTATCTAAGTCATCAATATTAAGTGTTTCTTTAAGTTTAAAATATTTAATCCTAACCAGTAAATTTATTTACATGTGTTCTACAACTGAGCCTTTGGTTTCAGAAAAAACAGCCATAGGTCTATAGAAACAGCCACAGCCATAGCTAAATTACTGAATCAAATTCAGCATGCAGTGGACAAAAATATACCGACAATAGGAATTTTTTTAGACCTTACTAAAGCATATGATGTATTAGATCACAAAATCCTAATATCTAAGTTGTACAAATGTGGAATTAGAGGAAGCATGAATAGGTGGATTGAATCCTATCTCACCAATAGGAAACAAGTAGTGGATCTACAATATGAAAAACAATTAAGAACAAGTAATTATCGATCAAATACAAAAGAAATTATGAAAGGTGTTCCTCAAGGTTCAGTACTAGGGCCTCTGTTGTTTTTAGTGTATATAAATGACTTGCCTAATAATATTCAAAAGGCATATATGGTTCTTTTTGCTGATGATACAAACGTTCTTGTAAAAGGACATAATGATACTGTATTGCAAAATAAAGTAGATATGATCATGAATAGCCTCAATAACTGATTTAAAATAAATGAACTAATCATAAACAATGAAAAAACCATTGCAATGACATTTCATAGATGGCAATGTAAAAACAGTATTAAACCTCAAATTATATATGATGGAAACATTATTCAGTACAAGGGAGAAACAGAATTCTTAGGTATACATGTGAATGAAAACCTTAAATGGGATACTCACACTCATCATTTAGTGGCTAAACTTAGTTCTGTTTGTTATATGCTTAAAAGTCTAAAAAGGACTGAATTTGTTAGGATTGAAAAATGTATATTTTACTCATTTTCATAGTCAATTAAAATATGGAATACAATTTTGGGGAGAAAAATGTGAGAGAGTATTTAAAATCCAGAAGAGAGCAATCAGAATTATAAGTGGAATAGATAGTATGACATCCTGTAGACCCTATTTTAAGAAACATAATATACTGCCGTTAGCCTGCCTCTTTATAATAGAGGTCGTAAACCATATTAAGAGACATCAGGGAGAATTATGTACTACAAACATAGATATTCATTCTCATAATACAAGAAGGAAAAATGATCTTCATGTTCAGATATGCAGGATAAATATTTTGAAAAATAATCTCACAAATGTAGGCATTAAAATGCCTACAAACTACCAATAAATGTTAAAGAAATAACCAATATAAAACAATTTAATAAAGAAGTCAAAGCCTTTCTACTACAACATACCTTTTATTCAATAAGTGAATATGTGAACTTTAAATAAGGCATATTGAAAATATAGTATAATTACTAAACTTGTATATTGCATATTATATTCTGGACAAAGCCCATATCATGTAAATGATCCAAATGGTGAATAAAGTATTATTATTATTATTATTATTATTATTATTATTATTATTATTATTATTATTATTATTATTATTATTATTATTATTAAATGTAATTTTCTTTTTCCTCATTGTAATTACAAAATGACGATCCCTGAAACTTGTATTAGCAAGATTATATATAATCTCTGTGAGTCAGAATATTAAAACACTCTTTTTGGTTTCACTTAAATGAGATTTTACTCAGGACATATGTTTTGTGGAAATGTCCTGAGTAAAATTTCATTTAAGTGAAACCAAAGAGAGAGTTTTAATATTCCGATTCACAGAGAGTATTAGTGCGTGTTTCACTGTGTTCAATTCCAAATTGAACTAATATTGAAGACTATATATATTTATGTATGTAAAACATTCCACAAAGTGCTTGGTGGTCATGGATCGAAATTCAATTTATATTAGAGAATGGTTGTTCACAAACTTAGTTAAAAGTATATTCCTCAAATTGAGCAGCACATATCCTTCACCATACCATTTTAATATAAGCTGGATAACAGAGCTCCTGTTAGCTACAAACATTTATAAATTCTCCTAAATATCTTTTTGAATATGGAAATACCATAATGGATACCATTGCTGATAAATGTTTTGAGCCTTCCTGCCATTACCTTAGGTTCCCCATACATAAAGCATATAGCACCAAGTCCTGATAATAAGGATCAAAGTCATACTATCCACAAACTTCAGCTGAACTGGTGTCCTGGTGAAAAAGCGTACTGGCTATCTTCTATATTAAAGTAGCATCTTAAAGGATAAATATGTATAATATGTCTCCCTGATGGTCATAGCTTAAACTATAGAAAACTCAAACACATATTTAAAATTAATTTTGTGTCAGAACTAATATAGAGAAAGCAATTAATTTGTTCTTAATTAGTTAGTGAAACGATTTAGTACTCTCATGTTCCACTCAAACAATTATGTTTAAAATTGTTAATTGGGTAATTTAATGAATTAATCACTTCAATGCCGTTATTAACACCAAACTGGCACATTTCTAGGCATAAGTAATCTTGAAAAAGCTTGTCCTCTACCACCATAGAATTTTGAACCTTCTCATACATACATCCTATGCATTGTTACTTACACACAACATCCTAAAAAGTCTGTCCTCTACCAGCCTAGAAATTTGAATTCTCATAGGAATATTTTGTGTATTTTCAATATTAATTCAATTTGGAATCGAACACAGTGAAACATGTATTAATAATCCCTTTTGAGTCAAAATATTTAGAAAACACTTTGTGGTTTCACTTGAGATTTACTCAAGATATCTTTTGTGGAACATTTGTTCACATCATCAGCTGTGTATATGTATAAGTAAGTGTAGGTATGTAAGTGAAACCATAAAGAGTGCTCTAAATATTTCGACTCAGAAGAGATTATCCTGTATATTGTTAGTTGTACACAGTTCTAAGAGTAGAATTAGTGAACCAAATGATAGGAAGGAGGAAGATAGTCAATTAAAATTACAATTGTAATTATTATTATAATTAACAAGTCCAAAACACACAGGATACACATCTACTTCCCCAAATAGCTATTATGCAAGTGGTAAAGGAACAGCTCCTTATTTGATTATTTCATGAATGTTGTTATTTTCAGGCTAAATAACTTTAAAGTTAACCAAAAGATTGAAAAAGTTCAAACATTAGCTCAGACATTCAAATTCTGCTTATTAACTAATGGATTCATATGCAATTTCTACTAGTTCAAGATATTAGGCTGAGATTTTGCATTTCTTTCCATTTTCCTTCAAAAACTGAAAAACTGAATTTTTGGTAACTTCAGATGCCAATGGACTTTTAGATGTTAGATTTCATTTGCATGTGCCATTAATTAATTTTCATTAATTTTCCTAAGTTATAAAATAGCAGGATAAAGTACTAATAGCTTAAAAAATGTTAGTCCTGAAGAGATCTGGAATAATTCTGCTAATTTCAAACACAAACTTTCTAAAGGTAGCCAAAGGAAGATACATTAGAGTCAATTATCAATTTAGACACAATAAATGATCTATTTTATTAAAAAAATAATTATTTAAAATACATTTTTGAATTTGCTTTTATATCATGTAAAGAAACAAATCAACAATCATGTTCATGCTTTATATTTGTAAATGTTTTAAAAATCTAGTACTACACATGCTGTATAAAAGGAATTATGAGTTGTTCTCTTAAAAACAGTGATTATAAAGTGGACCAATATTAGTTCTTTATGCGCTACATAGTTCATGTAAAGTCAGACCATCTATGATCTGGTCAGGTTGTAAGCTGAAAAAGTCATTTACATTATTGTTTTCTTAGGCAGTAACATAAGCTCTATTTAGGGAAATGAACCAAACTAACCTGAGCAATCCATTAAATGTCAATCTCCATTTGCGAAGAGGTTCACATAATTCAAATTTGATGCCTGCTCCACACCAAACCATGGTGCTATGAGCATACATAATTCCATATCCTTGAACCAAAAAATATTAAAAAATACATAAGAGCATTTAAGGCATTTTGCTTAGAAGCATAAACAATTCAGGATTTCAATTTTTTTACCTGGAAATTGATACACAGCACCATCTTCTAAAACTATCTGAAGATAAAGAGACATTTTGTTCATAAAACTTCTAGACATATGCACCAAGATTGCATTTCCCTTACGGTCTGTTGCTTTAATTGTCATCATGTCCACCTGTAACAGGTCCCAGAATGTGGTTTCTTTTGCTTTTGATTTAAACTGATCAAGGTTTTATTGGGTCATAATAATTATTGATATTACATAACTCATACAGTCTTAAGTTATAATTTCTGACATGTATTAAATTCATCCTGACAACCTAGGGCATGTTAAAAAAGAAAAGGAAAATAGCCAACAACAGCTTACATAAATGCATTCCCTCTCATACATATGCATTATACACATTCAGAATGGTTTTATTTATATTGCAAATATGTAATAACAAACAGTTTTATCACAAATATGTATGCCACATCTTAAGCTTAATTATGATAGCATAATGTATTAATTCAAGAATTATTTAATTACTATCCTTTAATCCTAAAAAAAAGAATACAGAACCACTCGTTGTTTTAGTAAAATATCATCTAACTATAGTTATAAAAAAGCTCGAAGGATTCACATTAATGTTGTCTATACAATATGTATTAAATTAATAAAATTAATGGTGATGTAAAATTAAAAACTTGTGTACTGCTATCTTCATTTGCTTACAGGTATTACATTACTTAAAATTCATACAATATATTGTTAAACCATTATGTTTAAAATAGGTACTCCTCAAATCATTTTATAAATTTTATATGTAACCTTACCAATTAGGTTGGCATTACAAGAACAGACTTCAGTATTAATTAAAAAAGTAGCTGTTGTTGTTATTGTCATTGTTGCCATCATTGTTGATTGATTTCATGTGTAAATAACTTGTGCAGAAAATAATCTTAACTTGAAAAATAATGTAGAACTAACAATGCCTAAAACTTGTTTGTATAAGTTTATAGAAAAGTATTATTTGCATTACTGTACTGGACTAGCCAGGGTAGAGGAGGGTACTTTGGTACTTCAGCCTTGCTTATAGAGGTCATTTGGGAGGAAGGGATGTGGTGAGCTAGAAATTGGCAACAGCATCAATGGGCAGGGTACACAAATGCAGATGGGATTCCTAATATGTTTTCAGATAGAACACCCCCCCCCCCCCCCGCTAAGGTGTTCAAACACCTCAAAATATCCACTTTCATACCAGATGCTGAGGCAGAAACACTTCCAAAGTGCAAACTACCATCACATGGCTCCAGCCCAATCTTTGCTCTGCTACTTTTGACCCTGTAACAGAACCAATGAAATGTAATGATATTATATGGGAGAGTGAAAATTTATGGAATGGACATGTCCATCTCAGCTTCACCTAAATAGCCTGGAGTAACCATAAAAAGAAACCAAGGTCAGAGGGCAGCCCAACAGGAATTGAACCCGTGACCTCTCAAATGCAAGTCTCAAGTTTTATCACCGGAACCGCCCTGTTCAGTTCCTTTACATTAAGAAATAAATGTTTAATATATTTCTTAAATGTTTAATATATTAACAAGGCAAACACCATATAATGAATTTCTGAAAATATTTTGCACAATTTGCTATGATAAATTTGTTAACTTAACCATTTCTCCTATGCTGAGTAAAAGCAGTAAGGAAAATATGCAACTTCATTGCAAGTTTGAAAGATGAGAATTAATAAAAATATCTTAAACTTTTGTGTTGAAAGTAAAGTCATGCCACATTTGTATTTAGAATAGAGTATTTATTTAACAAATGTATATACAATCAGTCACATTTGTTTGTACACAAATTTAACTATATACCATTCTACAATTATCTTGAATGTTATTAAATAATTTAGCAAATTATTACTCACTATACTCCACTAACCTATATTACTGTATTTTCTGGGGTATGATGTAGCCAAACATTGCGGTTACTGAGTTGTAGGGCTCTTCCTACTATTTCAATTCAACCCCTTACACTCTACATTTTCTTTGTTGCCTTTATTACCAATTTTTGTCAACCATTTTGCTCTTGTTTACCTAAATAAATGCCAATTTCCACTATGACTTTTCTTGATTTAACATTCAACATCTTTTTCCCTGTAATTTTTTGTTAGTTGGGCCATCTCTGCATTCCCAGCCCCTCCCTAAGAAACTTAATTTCCTCACATTCTAATAACATTTGCCAATTATTGTCTTTCTGGCTACACAATGGACATTTTTCCAGCTTCCCCCTTACTCTTAAATCTTTCAGTTTCACAACACCTGTTCTTGCCCATGCAAAGCCTTTTCTTGCTGCTTATTACATATTTCAACATAATTTTCTCTGTTCCAAACTCCTTTCATTTCTCTGTATACACTCAATGACGTTTTGAAATTAAAACTTAACAAATATTTCTTGCCTTTCAATGCCTTTGATTCTTAACCTAATTTATTTCCAGAAATCTCTTCAAAATGCTCCCCTAGCTCTCCACATGTCCTCAAAACCAATTTTTTTTCTAGTTTAGCCAAGTATTTGGCTTAACAAGTAACATTTTTTGATCCAGGTTCTAGTTGCTGCCTCTCAGGCCATTTGTCAATTTCCCAAAGTTTGTTTCTCACCCTACTATTCCATTCACAAAGAAAACAAGGGAATTTGTGTATCCTCACTGTTGTCCTAGTAACAGACCTTCAAGTCATCACATATTTGCCACTCATGGTTGCGGTATTTAATTTTCTCAAGAATACACTTCAGAGCTTCATAAGACTCTTTTAGGTTCATAGAATGTGCAAGTATACTGAAGCTAACTTGTTGTCATTATGAAATATCACTGCCTTAAGACTTCGTTTGAAAGAATCAATAAATAGACCCCAGTTACTTGACTCATATACTTCCCTGCCCAACTGTTGAGTAAGATTACACACATTCACTCAAAATACAAGTTGATCTGCTTCTGTAGTGCTTGTGGAACTGTATTTCATGATTCCTATACCACGAAAATGTAATGTCAAATGATAACACTTCTTCTCCTGTAGCCTTGAGCCCAGTATTCACTTTTTTTGTTTTGTGAGGCCTAAACCATTTAACTCAAATTGATTAAGCTGTTGTGGTGAATTGTCAAATTCTTCTGGATCAGAAACCAACTCATTGTCGGAAGCCACAAAGCTGCTTTCAGATTCACTAAAATTGAGGTATGGGTAGTTCGAGTCCATGTGGAATAGGCCATGTAGCTGAGATCAGATTTGGATATTTAACTCCTGCCTTATTTATTTTGTTGTAGTCAGCAACTTTGCACATGCAAAAGTACGTAATCCCTCAGCACAATTGTTACATGCAATATGAAATGCGAACGATTTATCCTGATCACCAACTTTCTCTTTGAAATATGATTAATATAGTTTCTTTGTTTGTGAGTCTATTTTACATACCTTCCTATCAAACACGTAACACCCACAAATATAACAAAACTTCTGAGGCTTTGTAGACACTGTTTCCGGCATAATCTTGATGTAAAAGTCATGCTGGAACTTTTATTTAAGCAGTACACGTATAGAAGACCAACATGCAAATTAACACAAGTTTTCACCTCAACTGAAGGTCATATCTATGATAACTAAATGTAAACATAAATACCTCACAAGAAGACATATTTAGCCCATAGAACATAAACATGCTGGGAATATAAACATAAACATCTGGGTGACAAGGGAGGATGGAAGTGAGCAGAATAGGAAGAAAATCAACAACAGATTTAGAATAACATAATGAAATGTAGCAGTAAGCTGTATAAGCTGAATGAATTTAGCACCATAGACACATAGGAACATATTATAAAAAAACTGGATGTGATAGCTAAAATGCACTTCATTTTTTTGAAATCAGGGCACTGATTTCCATTAAAGTCACATATTTTCCTTTATACTGCAGAATTAATGTTGACCAGTGTAATTTACCTATATTAATATATAGTTGGTGCCTAAATCTGCAGAAGGATTAGACAAGAACAATATTTGAACCTATATAGTTACACATTGAATGAAAAACCCTGCAATAAGCATAAATATAAAACATTTTATAGACATTATTCGCAACAGCATACTTGGTAGCCTAAATTTGCTGGGCACACATTTAATCTAAACTTTCTTCATGATCTAATATCTAGTATGTCTAACTATTAACCTGGAGGACATCTGCCATCCAAATTACTGCCTTATTACACTAAACTTAATGTTTCCAAATATGAATGAATGAATTTTACCCTAGTCCCTGGTTCATCAGCAGTTGCCAACTGGAATATCCAGGGGACCCGACTCCAATCCAACCAAAGGCACCATCATAAAAGTATCTTAATATCTCTACATAGTATCAAAACTAAGGTTCTCTAATATCTTAATCACCTAATTATATGTTAATTTGAATTAAAAATTTATGTAAAAGTATTACTATTACCAAAATTTATATTTTCCAATTTATAATTCTCAATTTATGGAGTTGCATTTCTTCCTTACACCATTATAATTAACAACAGGTTGAGTATATAATAGGAGTATAAATCCAATCTCATATAGTGCCATTATTAACTTTGTTATTCTCCTTTGTATTGCCCACCTTCCATAGCCATTTTTGTCTCACCATACTGATGTGTTTTCCAAGTGTACATTGTATGAAAAGAGCATGGAAAACAGCATTTATTGGACAGATTGCATTTTGTTCCAACTCACCAAATTGACTAAATGCATTCTGCACCAAATATGCAATTTGAGGTCTATATTTTACATAGAAAAATATGGTTTTGAAGAAGAAAGACATTGTAGCACTAAGCAAGGCATTATTGGGAGTAAGAAATTGCATCAAACAGAATTTTTCCCACAGATGGACATATGAGAAGCATTGTCTCCTCATATGTCTTCTACTCAAGATTTCCAACATGCTCCTGAAATGCCATCTATTGCATGTGTATTGTTAAGTTTTAGCTTCTTGATTTATTCCAATACTTCATATGAAGTATTTGAAGAAATTTGCTGTCCAACCAATCTATTTTCCATTATAGTATTATCTTATATAACCAAACTTTTTACTCCCAAAAGACCCTGAAAAACCTTACACCATGCTTCCATGTAACCTACTTTCTGTTCCTAAATTAATTTCTCTTTTAAAAATCTGTGCTGAATCAGCAGCCAATCCATTTACGGAAGATGCATGTTTAGGAAGATAGGTAAAGCCATTTATTACTTAAATGTAAAATTGGAACTTAAACACAGTGAAGCCAATCATATTAATGGATATCATTGTATGATTAGTTGAACTACACACTCTTAAAGCTTCACTTACTTTTTATAAAAGTATGGAACCGGTTTCGAGAACATTTGTTCCCATCTTCAGCCATCTTAGCATGGCTGAAGATGGGAACAAATGTTCTCGAAACCGGTTCCATACTTTTATAAAAAGTAAGTGAAGCTTTAAGAGTGTGTAGTTCAACTAATCATACAATGATATCCATTAAAGCCATTTATATCTCTGGGCAGTGCTGGTTTGCTAAGTTGGTTATCTGTATAGAGTCACTGCAAGATTAATTTCATATTTTACTATTTCTCATATCAAGCTGCTGAATAATTATCTTCATAAAATATTTTTGAATCTTGCTTTATATTCTTTCATTAATGCCTGGGAATGCCACAATCAAAACTGGGTCCTCTGGATTAGCAATCAAACTCACTGTTCATTAGATCATGGAGGAAAATGGAAGTAATTTGTATTAGAGACAAATTGTTGAAAGAAAGAAAGTTTTCTTAAAAGTCATGCATTTTGAATCAACTGCTATACAACTATAAGGTTACCTCTTGAGGCTGGGTGAGATATTTTGGTTTCTCTAGCTCTTCGTCTTCACTAGTTGGCATAAATGCAGTAACAACATCAATCTCAGGAGAACAAGAATAAAGCCTTTCCCTCCAGAGGGTCCATTGGACCCACCATTTCTTCAGAAAAAAGTACCATTCTGTATAGAAAAAGGTTATTACTTTTTGTGGATTATGAATTTATTTTTAAATAAATATCATTTTAACACATAGAAGGATTTTAAACATCATCCTATTTAAATATTGTACTTACAAAGCTGTTGACAATGGAGTGGCAATATAACCTCAACTTATATATTCACTTACACAAAAGTAAGACGCATTTCGGGAGAATCTCTCCCATCTTCAGTTGCTCACTGAACCGCTGTTACTCGAAACTATGGCTAGACAAATGGATATTCCTGTGGTGGCCTCTGTTGGTTGAAGTAGGAAGTTGCTCAGCTCGTCCATGGGAGGAAACTCGAAATTCATTAGGTTTTCTCTATTTTTTAATATGGAATTTTTTTCCCAAGTGGATAACTCCAATGGGCTGTGAAGATGTTTCAGCAGTTTTATTCCTGGTTTTATTTCATGGTTTTTGGTCCAAAAGTGAGCTGCTACTGCTGATTTATCCACCTGTTTAAACTGAATATTTCTAAAATGTTCTTTCCTCCGAATTTTCAAATTTCTTTTTGTTTTGCCTATGTAGCTCTGTTCACAATCTTAAAGACAAAAGGGAACAAGGGAATTTTCCACACTGAAAAACACAAAAGAAGAATACAAATTCAAAAGTTTCACCTACCATCCAATTTACCACAACAAGTTCAAGAAAATCTTAAAACAACATGGAATAATGTTAGCCCCAAAGAACAGATACAACATCATGAATTTATTAGATTGCACAGTAAAAGACTCCATACCACCAGAACAGAAATCAGGAATAATAATAATAATAATAACAATAATAATAATAATAATAATAGTAATAATAATAATAATAATAATAATAATAATAATAATAATAATAATAATAATAATAATAATAATAATAATAATAATACAAAATAAAATGTGCAGATTGTCAACAGAGCTACATAGGCAAAACAAAAAGAAATTTGGAAATTCGCAGGAAAGAGCATTTTAGAAATATTTGGTTTAAACAGGTGGATAAATCAGCAGTAGCAGCTTACTTATGGACCAAAAACCATGAAATAAAACTGGGAATAACACTGCTGAAACATCTTCACAGCCCATTGGAGTTATACACTTGGGAAAAAATTTTCATATTAAAAAATAGAGAAAACCTAATGAATTTCAAGTTTCCTCCCATGGACAAGCTCAGCAACTTCCTACTTCAACCAACAGAGGCCACCACAGGAACATCCGTTTGTCCAGCCATAGTTTCGAGTAACAGCGGTTCAGTGAGCAACTGAAGATGGAAGAGATTCTCCCAGAACGTGTCTTACTTTTGTGTAAGTGAATGGAGTAAAGTGTAAAAAAAGTCAATACATAAGTTGAGGTTATCATCCTATTTATTATTACATGCTAGGACTTTTACACCTTTAGTTACATTATTAACAATGATCTTTCATAGATGCCCAATAAATAAACTGGTATAACTACACCAAAACATGAGGAAAAATATTTTAAAAATTAAAATTAAAATAACATCAATGATTTAAGAGGGTTTCCAAAAGAATAAATGTCATTTCAACCTTAAACAAATACAGTAGCTATAAAAATGTTTTAAAATTTATTGACATTACTATTAAAAAGAATCTGGTTTGTATAAATTAAACTGTATAAAATGAAAAAAATGTCAACTTCTGGCAAACTAAGAAAAAGTTACAAATCACATTAAAGAAACTTATAATAGGAATAAAACTCAAATATATTTTAAAATAATTTGAGGTACCAGCATATTTTATAAATGCAATCTCATTTAGTTAAAACTGTGCTCAAATTAATGAAAATGAGCATTAAAATACATTTCCAAAACAGTCTTTTAATATTTGAAAAGAATTATTAATGTACATTAATAGAGTATACTTAATTTTTGTCTTAGGATTGCTTCAAAACGATGGACAATAGCCTGGAAATTTAAATTTTGGTAATACAAACTCTTAGAAGAAATATTCCAAGTTTATTTTCATTGCTATATTCTCTATTCTATTCTTAGATAGATGCAGCTCATATATAAAATCTTGTATGGCTGCAGAAATGAACCTAATATTCTTATCTATATATTCATGAATATATTGTATATGTGTATATGACTGCCTTCATCGTCTGATAGTAGCATTTGCGACTACTAATTAAGAGGTTCTGGGTTCAAGTCCCAGTCAGATCAAGCTGTCTGGGTGAAAAGTTTTGGTTTTTTTTTCCCCCATATCCTGAAAAAATGAATGCCAGATAGCTTTAAGGAACCAGGGACTCTGAGCTCATTTGCATCATCCTTAAATAATTTAATTCATCCATACGTTTAAGGACCCTCCTGGCATACCATAACCAGATCACTTTGAACATCATCTCCACTGGGATAACATAGCATCGCCCTATGGGTGTCCTGGCCTCAGAAGTTTGTTACTATATCACCATGCCGGAGGAAGGAGGAACAAGTTAATAAGTACATAACAGAGTATCATAATCAGTATCTTCTGAAGAATACAGCTATTGCATTCATAGTGTTTAACCCAGCCACCCTTATTGGTCCATACTTGGCAGTTAGTGTCCACCAGAAAGTCATATCATTCTTACACTAAGCAATGTGAGAGAAACGTTTCCTGCTTTTTTTCAACATACTGACATAACTGATTTCAATCTAAATGGCTCCCAAACTTACAGAAAGTTCTGGGAATATAACATTATTACACCAATTAGAATTATGTACATAATTATGTAAAGAAATGGATAGAATATGGCACCAAGAACAAGCTTTTTTTTTTCTTTTTGAATGGTGTTTAACACCCGTTTTTACTACTGAGGCACCACTTGGTGGTGGACATTGATGATACATGAGATGAAATGATATATTGGGAAAGGATTTATTTTTAAGGAAGGAATCGTTCCAGGCCTAAGTTTAGGGTATCTCCCCTGCATTTGTCCTTTATGAGGACTGAGGGAAACCTGGAAAAAACGTCAGTCAGGGAGGATGGTCCTGGCGGGATTTGAACCCCAGACTTTTTGCTCACGAGCCCGTACCTTAACGACCTCAGCCACCTGTGGCAGTTAAGATTTTATTCATAAGGCACAATGTATCTTAGAGAAACATTTCCTGCTTTTTTAACATAACTGTAAATGCAAAATGGTTCCAACCCATTGTAGCACTTCCTTGCTGCCTTTTTTTTTTCCCTCCCTCCCCCCAACGAAGGTATCTGTCAGATTATGTTAATCATGTACCTCAGTGTTTCTTTTTCCTTCATTACTGTCACTCATATTTTTGTGTAAATAATGTCATAGAAATGAGAAATATTCAATTTCAATTACACCAACAACTTACAGAAATTCCTGAGAATGTAACATCATAATAACCACTGCAGATTGTTGCAGTTCTTACAAATATGTCCTGCATGCTCTAATGCCTTGCATGCTTAGCTTATTTATTAGTCTAAATCTAACTTCATATCTGTCAATCATAATTAGAATTATGAAAACAGATGAATGGAATATGGTACCCAAGAAACAAAGTATGCAAGTATAATATTATAAGTAATTCTTTTAACCCTCCGTGAGGCACTATATATCTTGAAGATACATTTCCTGCTTTTTTCAATGTACTGACGTAAATGTTAATGCAAAAGACTTCAACCCACTATAACACTTCCTTGCTTAATATCGATCAGCTGCCTGTTTTTTTTATTTGTTTATTTTTTTTTCATTATCAGACAAAAGTGACTATGTACCTCAGTGTTTCTTTATCCTTTATTACTGTCAGCCATATTTTGGTGCATGTAATGTCACAGAAATAAGTATTCAATCTAATAAGTCCCAAAAACTTACAGAAAGCCCTGGAAGCATAACTTGATTACAATTAAATAAATTTTAGTTAGTTTATAATGAAAAATCTTTAGTTTATATCACTGAAAATATTGCTGCACTTCTTGAAAATATGTCCTGCATGCTCTAAACAGTGTTAAATGTTGCATGTTTTACAGCAATATCTCAAAAGCTGTGTATTTTTTTTAAAATACTAAAATAATAATAATAAAAAAATAGTTAGTATAGACAAATTTTCAGACAGCTCAAAACCACAAATATTGCCAGTATCACTCAAATATATAGTACCTGACCATGTAACAATAGGCATTGCATCTGATGGAGGATTAAGCATTAAATAAAACTAAACATTCAATACTGTATGTCTATGTAACTCAAGTAACTCAAGTGTTACTCATGTTTTGAGTGTCAAAAATTCACAAGATTTGGTAGAAAAAATACAAAATTACAAAATTACAGCAGAAAATATAATGGTATCGTTTGATGTAGAAGCCTTATTCCCAAGCATACCACAAGATACACTTATGCTAATGTTAAAGAAATGGTTAAAATCCTTAGATCTACAGACACAAGAAATTGAAGACTTGATAAAACTTACAAACATTTGCATTGAACCAAATTACTTCATTTTCAATAAAAAATATTACCAACAAGTCTCGGGACTAGCTATGGGAAACCCGTTATCTCCATTTCTAGCAGATTTTTTTATGAGTTCGTTTGAAATACATATCACCAAAGCCTTCCCTCTAATCTTCAAAACATGGTATAGGTATGTGGATGACATATTTGCAATAATTCCGAAAAAACATACAATGGATGCACTAAAAATTCTGAATTTGCAGCACAAATCTATAAATTTCACCATAGAGGAAGAAAAAAGGGGATATCTCCCCTTCCTAGATGTAAAAATCATAAGAAATGAAAACTATTCTTACATTTGGAATTCATAGAAAGGATACTCACACAGAAAATTACATAAAAAATGACAGTTTTAACCCCATTCCACATAAATATGCAGTGTTTTATAGTTTAGCACACAGATTAGTTAACATTCCACTCACAGAAACAGAGTACAAATTGGAATACCAACAAATCATAAAGATAGGAGAAACTAATGGATACAACAAAGACACAGTAATAAAAATCATCAATAAAACCAAAAAGCAAAAGGCAATAAGAGATGTTTCCACTCTTAAAAGTGCCAAAGAAAGGTACAAATTCAAAAGTTTCACATACCACCCAATTTATCACAATAAGTTCAAAAAGATATTCAAAGAACAAGGAATTATGTTAGCCCCAAAGAACAATTTTAATATAAAGAACTTATTAGGTTGCAGAGTAAAGGACTACATGCCAACAGAACAAAAGTCAGGTATTTACAAAATAGAATGTGCAGAGTGCGACAAAAAATACATTGGAAAAACGAAGAGGAATTTGGGAATCCGGAAAAAAGAACACTTCAGAAATATTCGCTTAAAACAATTTGATAAATCAGCAATAGCAGCGCACTTTTGGAATAAAAATCATGAAATTAAATCAGAGATAAAACTACTTAAACAACTTCATAATGCAATAGAACTTTCCACTTGAGAAAACATTTTCATTACAAAAAATAAGGATAATTTGATGAATTTCGATATCCCTCCATTGGATGAACTCAGCAAATTCCTAATAGAACCAACAGATGCCACCACAAGAACATCAAGAGACCCAACCGCCACGTTTAACAACAGTTTGTCAACAGGCTGAAGATGGGAGGGATCGCTCCCGAAACATATGTTCCAAATTTATGTAAGTGAATGGAGTTAGTGTGAAAAAAACTGTATACATTGTTTATATTCAATACTGTGTATCTCAATTACAAAATGTTAATCTTTAAAAGACTCAGGTATACAAATAGCTTATGTTTTTTGTTTACGGAATTTGGGAATCCACACAGTGAAACTTTTGTTAATCTTATTTTGATTTAAAGTAAAACACTAAAAATCATGTCGTCACATTAAAACTCTCTTTAAGTTTCACAAACACACTTAAACACACTTGTGTTTGTAAAACTTAAAGAGAGTTTTAATGTGACGACATGATTTTTAGTGTTTTACTTTAAATCAAAATAAGATTATACAAATAGTTCTTTAAATTCTTTAATAATTTTGTGCTTAGACTTGTAATACAGTTCTAACAGAAATTTAAAATACTATTTCATGCATATATGCATACCTGCTGTGCAGTATGAACTTTGTCTTTCACTTTGATGACTAGTTTTCTTGCTTCCAAAAAGTAGAGTGTAAATAATGCTTATACAGGCACAAAATGCTGCATACTGTAGTAAAAGCATTAAATTGGAAATGGCATTATCCATAGTGTGCCTGTTGCTTCTATACATACAGAGTCCTCTGAACTTTCCACAATTTTTTTTTCATATATCTATAGGAAATGATTTCTACTTTTAAAATCAGAATAATATTTTGAGAAATTTCTAAAATGTTTTGATTGCATCTGCACACAAACATAGCATAATCTATATTGAATTTAAAGACTTTTTCTTGCAAGCCATTAGAAAAGAAAAAAAGAGATATGATGGTCAGGGCTGTTCAGAGTCAAGTTCTATTAGATAAGTTTCAAATACTTATACATTTACAATATCTGAAGCAGGAGCAAAATATGACAATTACTTGTGACATTAAAAAATCACAAAACTACATCTTACAGTCACAAAAAATGTTTTAATTTAGATAATGATGAACATAAACAATATACTTTTTATTTAATTTATAACTATGATATTTAATTTTTAAACCTGCAAGAAACAACCAGTTCAGAAGTCCTTACAGTTCTCCATGGGAATGAATATGAACTCTGAGATTAGTGATAAAGCTAAGTGTAAGATTAGTAAATCAGCTTTAAGAATGAGTTTTTATCTTTCTTTGATAACTTATCTTTTAACATATAGTTTGAACGGTGGGGGGGGGGGGTATTTCGATGCGATGTATGGATTAATTGATTTGGTTTTGATAAGGGTATGGACGATTAGTTGGTTACTCGGACTTTCAGAATTTGAATAATTACGATTAGTGGGATTGTTAGGAAGGCATCAAAGTGCGGGCCACTGATATTTGGATCGGCCGTCTCGAATTTCTCTCTGGTATTGTTCTGCTTATAGACTCGGTCCAATGATAATCGCCTCGGCTGCGATCCAAAGTAACCATTCCTGGTTCCAATCGGACGTGTTAACTATCTCAGGCGATTTTAAAGCTACTTTTGATCCTAGATTAAGAGGTGGGAAAAGGATTGGCTGACTGGGATAACAGACAATATGTCGAATTGGTTAAAAATTTGTTCATTGTTGTATTCTGCGATATTTCATGCCTCGCCGTCAGCCTAGGAGATAAAGAATTCCTTGAAGTTTACGTATTTTATTCTAGCTAACGGACTGATCTTCTTCTTCTTAAGTTAATCTTGTTCAGATCACACTTATTTATACTACTTCTGAGTTGTACTCTGTCTCTCGCTAAAAGACACTAGAACTTGCACTGTTCTTGGCGGACGAATGTCAGTTCAAAATACACGGCTCACTGACAAACAATTATATTTTTCGGTGCAGCGGTTCATGCG
Organism: Metallyticus violacea; assembly: GCA_030762175.1. Classification (NCBI taxonomy): domain Eukaryota; kingdom Metazoa; phylum Arthropoda; class Insecta; order Mantodea; family Metallyticidae; genus Metallyticus; species Metallyticus violacea. Next base: position 48,586,801 of record CM060838.1, on the reverse strand, counting down.
AGACTATCAATTTACAAAAACGGCTCGTCTTCTGAATATAAGCTTTCTTACAATCTCACATTACTACAATACTAAAAAGAAACTACGACTATAAATGCATGTAATCTGACGCCGCTATCACGTCTCGACGACACTAAGTATGAACTATAACTCCCGAGTAACTGAATAAAACTGTATAAAACAGTAACTGATTTTTATCGAAGAATATTCCAACTTTCCAATTGTGTCGAAGACTGCGTATCAACTGTGTAACGTGTCGAAGACAACTACAACTATGCAACCCTGTAACTGTGTCGAAGATTATTCCAAAATACAGTGCAACTGCGTAGAAGCCTATTCCAACTGTGAAACTGCATTCTATCGAAGCGTCCAAAATCGACTCTTTACAATACTGATTTCAAAATCCAAAAGCTTGAACGCTGAGTTACTTTTAAAATTCAAATGAAGGGAGCATTTTGAAGCTTACTTTTAACCTAGCCTTCTTATTGGCTAATTTAACAGATCAAAGTTTTCTGGAACTCCAGCATGAATCCTGGTCTCTGAATGGTTACTAAAGCTTTTTCTAACTTCTCTTCTTATTCTTATTCATTCTAAAAAAAAATTAAAAAAAACAGTCTTTACACAACCTGTGTGTTTATTATGAGCTTTAAATTTTTAAAGGACTTCGATCCATTTAAACCTTACACATCTGTTTACTCTCCTCCACAACACTTTCATGTCTTTTTAAAAGCCTGACAATAGATGGACTTTTGTTTCTCATACAATGGAAAACCTTAGGCTGATGACCCGAGATGTTAAAGAGTGTGCATAAATAAACCAAACATAGGAAAACTTTGACTCGTCCTATTCTCTCTGTGAGAGGCTCCTGGCAGGTGTAATTGTTGGCAATTTTGCTACTATATACACATTTCTTCATTATCTTAACATTACATTCAAAATATACTGTTATGTTTTCATATTAAATACCAGTTAAACATACCAATGTGCCAGTATATTACCAGCAAGAGCTCTAGAATTTTTATATACAAATGAAACTTGCATGCTTGTTAATATTAGTTACAATAAATGATTATAATAATTATATTATTAATACTATGAGGGTTGAAGCCAGATATACTGCTTCAATGTCTTATTTATTATTAAACTATTATTACTTGTTTCAGATTTTGTTTTTAATAATTTCCTTCCTGCTCTTCTAATTAAGAGCTTGTAAGTGTCCATTCCTATGCTTGTAATTGTCAAGTTGGCTACACTTTAATAAAATTCTTTATTTAAAGTTATGTTTTTTACATTAATTATTCTTAAATCAGTTTCTCTCTTAATTGTTATGGTTCTGCAAGATAGTTATTAATCTAAACTATGCTACGTTGACTTTACTCAATTCAGCCATAAGTTTGAGGAATATATTTAACTACTAGTATACTAATTATATAAAAATATATACAGAGCTTCCAGAATATGTCCCAATCACTTACATGGATTTTGCACCTTGACAGACAAGCCACAGCCAGTCGCACCTGTACTCTGACACAACCATTTTGATGGAACCATGCCTTTGCAGAAAAAAGAACACAAACTGTGATTGATTAACCCTTCAGTCACTGATGAAATAACTCACAATAATGCACACATGTTATGGGATCAACTCATAGATAATGGATATGCATACACTTGTAAGGTTTGAATTTTAACAATTTTTTGCTGTATGTGCAAAAAATACTAAAACTCAACTTATGCTAATTTTAGTAGTGATTTGCATCATTTTCAATTAATTTGTCTTCTGTTAAAATTGTATGCCTTCACATCCGTTTCTTGTTTTTGCACTCAACCAATAGTATCAAATTTATTCACTTGATCATTAATTTCAGTTCTGGAAAGAGGCAATTGCCTCCAAATAAATTCCTCATAAACATGAACTGATTTGTATTTATAACATTTATACATAAAAATACATTGCTCAAAAGTCTTTGCAAATGAATGTAGATTGGTGACTGCTCGGAAGTTCAAGAAAGGCAGGCAGGTGGCCCTATGAGTGGGAAGTAGAGTCAGCCTTGGTCAAAATGCAAAACCCCATGTAAGCAGTGAGGACATATTTTGGAAACTGGTGAGTCACAATTTTCAGAAATGAATGGGGGACCTATACAAGTATTTTCATATAGGGAATATAAGCGTGCTGATACCTAGATTTTATGTTCCAGAGCAATAAAGACAAGTCATTGAAAGTTTATTGTGCTCATTGCATATGCAGGTACATTGTAATTACTGTGCTATGGTATTTGCAGACATGTGATTTTTTAATATTTTTAAAAAAATACTGTAATTTAATGATCTTTATTTAATTAATAGAAAGCAAGATTGAGCCTTTCTAAAATAACAGTTCTTCAAATTATTCATGAGCATTTAAACATAAATAAGGTTAGTGCAAGATCCTCAGTCCAAAAGCAGCACAAGTCATCTGTTAGGAATTTTTGGAGCTCTGCTGTGGCAAGGAAAGAGAAGCTCTTCAAACCATTGTTACAGGAGATGAAACTGTGGGCCTCTATTATGATCCCTTTTCCAAAAGAGAATCAATGGAGTGGTATAAACCTGGCAAAGCATCCCTTCTAAAGGCCAAGGTCACTCAGTCAACCAAGAAGATCATGGCCATAATCTTTTGGGACTGTGAAGGAATATTCTTCATTGACTTCAAGAAGAAGAACACCACAGTGAATGGGGAGTACTATGCTGGCCTATTGCACAGACTACATGCTTCCATCAAAGAGAAAAGATGAGGAAAGCTGAGTGGTGGTGTGCGCCTTACTCACGACAATGCATCTGTGCACACAGTTCTTGTTGTAAAGGAAACTATGAAGAAATATGGCTTCAGGAAGATCAACTATCCCCCTTACAGTCCAAAGTACTCCCAGACACTATTTCCTCTTCTCAAAACTCAAGAAGGACCTTCGAGGAAGAACATTGAAGTGTGACGAAGAAGTGATGGATGTTGTTTATGCTCATTGAAAAGTGAAATATAGTTTGTCTTTATCATACCTAGAAAATAGTTAGGCTGGAAACTTAAGGAGCTACCCCGCATATAATGCATTTAGGAAATTTCTTACTTCACAATCATGGTTTGCAGATGCCCTATAATCCTGGAATCACATTATCCAATGTATTCCCAAAAAAACATTCTTCCAGAAGTGCTGCCAAGTGTTTTCTATGAACCATAGGTAGATACACTGTGGAAGTAGTAAGTAGGGTCCAAAAGAGTATGATTCACGATTCCAGACTAGAGATATATTCCAAACTGCTGATGATTTAAAGCTCTAAGTTGTGGTTTTTCCACTGTCCAAATGTGACTATTATAAGAGTTAAACATGCCCTCTCATGTAAATAAAATTTCATACACATAAAGAAGTCAATATTAGAGACAGTATACTTCACATCAATTTAGCAGAACGTTTGCATTATCATCTTTTCTGTCTGATTTATACATGAATGGTTTAGAAATGCACATCACCAAATCTTTCCCATATATTTTTAAAGTCTCATTCAGATTCGTGGATGATATCTTTGCAATGGTTAATAAGAAACACTTTGATGATGCTTTGAAATTGCTAAATGTACAAGATAGGGAAATTAAATTCATTTCACAAGATAACATGATTTCTTTCCTTGACTTATAAGAACAGGCAATAATTTAAATTTTGGAATATACAGAAAGGATACACAGGCTGAAAATTACATAAAGGCAAGTGGCACATAAACATGCAGTTCTCAACAGCTTTCCACATAGATTCATTAATACACCCATGAATAATTGATTGATGATTGAATTATTCAACCTAAACACTCTTATTGCTCCACTTACTTGTTATAAAATGTGGTTTTGGTTTCGAAGACCTTTGTTTTCATCCTTGGCCATGGGATGACCCATGAATGAGTTTGAATGCAGCAAAGAGTACTCTCACATAATACAAATAACGAAAGCCAAAGATTATGGTCAAAAAATTGTAGACAAGAAAATCAAGAAATTCAAACAAAAGAAGAGGTTAAAACACGTTACAAGATTGACAGCAAGAAAAGAAACTAAATTCACAAGAAATTTACTTATTATCCTTGGGCCATAAAAAAAATGCAGAAAATACTCAGATAGTGAACAAATTCAGCCTAAATAATCTGCTGAACTACTGTGAAATGATGAGAAGAAGCCAGGAATATATATAATCAACTGTTCAGAGAATACAACAAAGTATATATTGGCAAAACAAAAAGAAGCATTGGAATGAAGCTAAAAGAATGCTGGATAAATATCAGGTACAATCAGATAGATAAATCAGCCATTGCAAACATGATATAGAAATGGAAATCAATTTATTGAAATTCATAGATAAACCTTTGCAGCTGGGAATATGGGAAAAAATGTTTATAAAAATATATGTATGAACTTTGAGATCCCAACAGAAAACAAATTAATCCAATAGCTCATAAAATGTCCACGAGAGCTACACCAAGCCCATCCAACCAACAACAAATCTGGCAATCGACTAACAACTGATGATGTAGGCAAAAGCCTGTAAAACATGTTGTATAATTCAATGGTAAGGGAGCATAAGAGTATAGTCAACCCACTAGTTAATTAGGAATATATGTTTCAAGAGTTTTTGCTCTCATCATCAGCTGGGGACCGACTAACACTGGTAAGTGAGATGATGTTACCTTTGGTGGTTCCAATATACAGGGAGTACATTGGTTGGGATATCACTTTTTGAAAGCTACCAACAATCCTAGGGCATTTACAATATAGGAAAACGTTTTCATTTTAAGAATAAGCATCTTGTTATAAATTTTGACCTCATAAAAATGGATTACCTGTTACACTATGTTCTGATAAATTAACCAGTTATTGAAGTATAGTGTCACCTAATAGCCCCCCCCCCCCCACACACACACACACACATACAAAATTAACTTCACTGTTTCTAACTTCTATTAAGTTTACAAACACTTTGCCTGACCACAATACAAAATTAGTTACCTTGGCCATTTAACAATTTCTGGAAAAAACTGTTGGACAAAGCTCAATTGCAGAAAAAATTCATCTAACTCCAGAGACTGAACTTTGGCAGAATGATAGGAAAGAAGTTGTTAACGCAGAACTCTAACCACAGAAGACTTCACTTGTGTGTATAGCATGTGTTGTTAAGAGCAATTTGTTCATTATGCTTTGCCATAATATAGTTTATTATCACTAATAAATTAATGTCTAGAACAAAATTACTTTACATACAATAACAAATATTACAAACAAAATTTTGGTTTGACAATGGGTAGTCCGTTGTCTCCAATTTTGGCAGATATTTTCATGAGTGCTTTGGAAATTAGACTGGTAAAAAGTTTCCCTTGGCTATTTAAAACTTGGTACCGCTATGTTGATGATATTTTTGCAATAGTACCAGAAAGACATTTGGATGATGCACTAAAGTTACTCAACCTACAGGAAAAATCAGTTAAACTCACTATGGAGAGAGAATGCAATAAACAGTTACCTTTCTTGGATATTAAGATAATTAAAAAAGAAAATCACCTAATTTTTGGCATATGCAAGAAACCTACACACACAGATAATTACATCAAATATAATAGTTTTAATCCAGTTCCTTCCAAGCATGCAGTTTTAAAAAGTCTTGTATACAGACTGGTTAATATTCCTATGAACAAGGAGGAATATGAATGTGAAATGAATAATATAGTGGATATAACTATAGAAAATGGCTTCAAACAAGAGGTTGTACACAAGAAAATAAGCAGAGCAAAGAATAAAAAGAAAATTAGAGACACCACTACACTTACTCCTATCAAAGAAGGAAATAAAATATACAAAAAATTCACATACCACCCATCAACCTTTCATAAATTTCAAAAGATTTTTAAAAAATATAACATTATTTTGGCTCCAAAAATTAATTATTCCATTAAAAATATCAACTCAAAACAAAAAGAAGATAACTTACAACAAGAACAAAAATCAGGAATATACCAAATGAACTGCAATGATTGTGAAAAAGTTTATATTGGAAAAACCAAAAGAAATATAAAAACAAGAGCTAAAGAACACGTTAGGAATATAAACCAAAGACAAGAAGAAAAATCGCCAGTGGCCTGGCATTTTTGGAAAGAACAACATAGCATCAATAAAAACCCCAAACTACTTAAAAATATTAAAGGGAAAACTGAACTTATAATCTGGGAAAATATTTATATTTGGAAGAACAAGTAGAAAGTTTTTAATTTTGAAATCCTGCCAAGTGATATACTAATACAGAGGTTCATTAAACCTCCACCAGAGACATAAAAATCCATCATGAGGAGTGAGGCCAACAATCCACCAGGAACTGACGATGGGAGCAATGACTCCAGAAACTAGTCTTCCGTTTTATTAAATTCTTAGTGATATATATGTTACAATTTCGACTCAACTTTTTAAAATGTTAATATTTTACATCACTGTTACAAAAGTTCACTATATTTTATTTAATTGTTTATTATTGTTTATTTTAATTTACAATATAAAATTACAACAATTTTAGCTTTCTTGTGACTTGCATGAAGCTTAGCATGTGTGCAATAAATATAAATAAGGCATATTTAACAAAGTAATTTTTATCCAAAAAAAAGCTACACTCTTTAACATGTTATATAAAATAAAGCTTTCCCAAAAATTATGCACTTGCTCATTAATAGCTGCAATAAATTAATAATTATAACAAAATAAAGGCAAATTTCCATAGCAGGAAAAATAAAACCTAAGATGGGCAATTTTCCATACCAGAAAAAAAAAAAAATAAAATAAAATAAAGGAGATAGATAATTTCTTAACAGGAAAAAAAAAAATAAATGCTAACATAGGTAATTTATCATAGAAGAAAAAAAACCAACATAGCAATTTTTCATGGGGAAAAAATAAAGACTAAAATTGGCAATTTTTCATAGCGAAAAAGAAAATGTAGACCAAGTAAGGTAGGATATTTTTCATACAGAAAAAAATAAAGGCTAAGTAAGATAGGCAATTTTCCATAGCAGAAAAAATAAAGGCAAAGATAGGTAACTTTTCTTAGGGAAAAACATAGGCTAATATGGGTAATTTTTCATAGTGAAGAAAAATAATAAAGGCTAAGTTAGGCAATTTTCCATGGCCGAAAAATTAAAGGCTAAGATAGGCCATTATTTATGGGGAGAAAACAAGGCTAAGATAGGAAAAATTACATATGGAAAAAAAAAAAATAATAAAGGCTAAGATAGGCTATTATTCAGAGGGAAAAAAATAAAGGCTAAGATGAGCAATTTTTCATAGCAGAAAAAAAAAGGCTAATTAAAATAGGAAGTATTCCATAGGGAAAAAAATAAAGGCTAACAGGCAATTTTTCATAGGGGGAAAAATAATGGTTATGATAGGCAATTTCTCATACGAAAAAATAATAAAGGGTTTCATAGGTAACTTTCATAGGGTTGTTTATTTACAGACGCTCTTTAACATCTCAGATCATCAGCGATTTTCATAGGGAAAAAAATAAATTCTAAGGTAGGATATTTTTAAAACATAGGCAATTTTTCATGTGGGAAAAAAATAAAGACTAAGATGGGCAATTTATCATTGCGAAAAAAATAACAGCTAGAAGAAGCAATTTTTCATAGGGGAAAAGAATAGAGGCTAAGTAAGATAGGGAATTTCTCATAGCGAAAAATTAAAGTCAAAGATGACAATTTTTCATGTAGAACAAAAATAAAAGGTAAGACAAGCGAATCATCATGGAACCATCACAGAAAAAATAAAACCTAAGAAAGGCAATTTTTCATAGCGAAAAAAATAATGGCTAAGATTGACAATTTTCCATGGTGGGAGAAAGAAAGGCAATATTTTTTTTTCATAGCGAAAAAGAAAATGATAGCCTTTATTCTTTTCCCTATAAATAGTTACTTATCACTCTTATTCTTTATTTTTTCTCTATGAAAAATTACCTATCTTAGCCTTTATTTTTATTCCGTATGAAAAATTGTCTATCCTAATCTTTCTTTTCACTATAAAAATTGCCTATCTTTACCTTTATTTTTGTTCCCCTATGAATAATTGCGCATCTTAGCATTTATTTTCTTTTATTGGTTTAAAAATATCTATTCTTAGAATTTAACATTTTTACTAAAATATTAAGTTCTTTATTTTTTCCCCATGTGAAAAATTGCCTATCTTTAGCCTTTATTTTTCCCATTATGGTATGTTACCCATTTTAAGCTTTGTTTTTTATTTTTTTCAATGGAAAATTTGCTATCTTTGCTTTTATTTTTTCACAGTTAAACATTTACTATTTTTCTTTTATCTTTTCCATTATGAAAAATTAGTGATGTTTAATCTTTTATTTTTTCCCAATGAAAAATTGCCTATCTTAGCCTTTTTTTTTTCGTATGAAAAATTGCCTATATTAAACATTATTTTTCCTATGAAAAATTGCTTTTGTTAGCCTTTATTTTTTCCCAATGAAAAATTGCATATCTAGCTCTAGCTTTCTCTCTCTCTCTCTTGCTATGAAGAACAATTTCCCATCTTTACCTTTATTTTTTTCCCCAAATAATATGATTATGTTAGCCTTTATTTTTTTCCCTATGAATAGTTCCCTATCTTACTTAAGTCTTTTTTTTCCCCCTATGAAAAATTGCCTATCTTGGCCTTTATTTTCTTCACTATGAAATATTGCCCTAATTGGTATTTTATTTTTTCCCAGGAAAAATTGTCTTTCAGACTTTTTATTTTTTTGCTATGAAAAATTTCCTATTTAAGCCTTTATTTTTATCCCAATTAAAAAATGCCTATATTTGCTCTTTTTGTGTCTTTCAAATGTCACATCTTCTTTTCCATATTTAAAATCACCTCTCTTAGCATTTTTTTTTTTTTTTCGCTTTGAAAAATTGCCTATTGTAGCCTTTGTTTTTTTCCCTTTGAACAATTACCTGTCTCAGGCTTTTTTATCACTTTAAGATTATTCTATCAAAATTCCTATCTTAGTCTTTATTTTTTTCCCTACAAAAAAAAAAAATAAAACACTACAAGTATATTGGCATTTATTTTTATGCTATGGAAAATCGCCTATCTTACCATTTATTTATTTTTCTCTATGAATATTGGCCTAGCTTAGCCTTTATTTTTACCCACATGAAATCTTTTCACTATGGAAAGTTGCCTACTTTATTTAGCCTTTATTATTTTCCCTATGAAAATTGCTTATGTAAGTCTTTATTTTTTTCGCTATGAACAATTTGCTATTTTAGTTTTTATTTTTACCTCTATGAAAAAGTGCCTATCATTACATTTATTTTTTCTGCTATTAAAAATTGGCTATCCTTTTTATTGTCTCCCCTTTGAAAAATTGCTTATCTTGGCCTTTTTTTTTATTCCATATGGAAAATTCCGTATCTTAGCCTTTATTATTATTATTATTTTTTTTTTGCTATCAAAAATTGCCTATAATGGCATTTATTTTTGTTTCCCTTATGAACAATTGCCCATCTTAGCATTTCTTTTTTTTTTATTGGTTTCCTCTCTATGAAATATTGCCCATCTTAGCCTTCATTTTTTCCATATAAAAAGTTGCCTATCTTAACCCTTATTTTTTTCCACTACGGATAATTGCCTATCTTAACCTTTATTTTTCATGCTTTGGTACATTGCCTATTTTAAATTTTATTATTATTATTTTTTTTTCCTATGAAAATTTATCTATCTGTTCTTTGATTTTTTCCATTATGAAAAATTACTTATCTTAGACTTTATTTTTTCCCTATGATGAATTGCCTATCTAATCGTTATTCTTTTTTTTTTTTCCTGCAAGAAAAATTGCCTATATTAGACCTCATTATTTTCCCTATGAAAAATTGCTTTATATTTTATTACTTTAAAAATATCCTATCTTGGCCTTAATTTTTTTCTCAATGATAAAACTGCCTCTCTTTAGCTTTATTTTTTTCCCTAAAAACATGCCTATGTTAATCTTTATTTTTTTCTCCCTATGAATAGTTGCCTTTCTTTATGAATAGTTGCTATCCTACTTAGTCTTTTTTCCCCCTATAGGAAATTGCCTATCTTGGCCTTTTTTTTTTTCTATGATATATTGCCCTCCTTAGCCTTTATTTTTGCCGAATAAAAAATTGCCTCTCTAGACTTTTTTATTTTTTCACTATGAAAATGTTTCTATTTTAGCCTTTATTTTTTTTCTATAAATAGTTGCCTATCACGCTATTCTTTAATTTTTCCATATGAAAAATTGCTTTCAATAGCCTATCTTGCCTTAATTTTTTCTACTATGGAAAAAAAAGCCTATATTAGACTTTATTTTTTTTCCTATGGAAAATAGCTAAATTTGAAAGGAAAAGGCTAAGATAGACAGAGATAGGCTAAATTTTGTCACAAAATAGCAAAGATAGGCTAAATTTAGCCGAAATAAGGAAAGATGGGCTAATTTTTGCAGAAAAAGAGAAAGATGTACAAAATTATTTATGAATAGGATGTCATATGCTACATTTAGCAGTAAAAGAGAAAAAATAGGTTAAATTTCGGAGGAAAAGACAAAGATAGGCTACATTTTGGAGGAAAAAGGCAAAGATAGGCTAAATTCGGAAGGAAAAGGCTAAGTTAGGCCAGGATTGACTAAATTTTTAAGGAAAAATGCAAAGATAGGCTAAATTCAGAAATAAAAGGCTAAGATAGGAAAAGATACGGTAAAATTGGAAGGAAAAAGGAGAAGATAGGCTACATTTGGCTGGAAAAGACAAAGATAGGGTAAATTTGGTTGAAAGAGGCTTGGTTTGCCGATATATGGCAAAGATAGGCAAATATACCCAAAATAAGGCAAGGATATGCTAAATTTGCCGGACATACAGCCAAGATATGCTAAATTTCCTCAGAAAAAATGCTCGTAAAATTCTCGAGGAAATTTTGCCTATCTTTGCCTTTTCCTGCACAATTTAAGCTAACGTTTGGAGGAAAAGGCTAGGATAGACTACATTTGGCCGAAATAAGGCAAGAATGGAATAAATTTTGCAGAAAAACGGCAAGGATTGGCTACATTTTGAAGGAGCAGGCAAAGATAGGCCAAAAATTGCATGAAATAAGTTAAGGATAGGCAAAATTTGGCCAAAAAAAGGCAAGGATAGGCAAAGATAGGCTAAATTTTAGAGGAAAAGGCTAGAATAGGCAAAGATTGGCTGAAATAAGGCAAGGATAGAATAAATTTTGCCGAAATACGGGAAAGATAGCCAACATTTTCAAGGAGCAGGCAAAGATAGGGCAAGATTTACATGAAATAAGGAAAGGATTGGCTAAACCTTTGTCCTACAAAATTTAGCAAGATATAAGCTAAATTATTTACGAAAAGGAAAGGGTAGGCTAAATTTTCTGAAAAATAGCAAATACATGCTAAATTTTGCCAAAATAAGGTAAATTTAGGCTAAATTTTGTCCGAAAAAGGGCAGATACAGATTTGATTTTTTGGAAAAATGTAAATATAGGATAGCAAAATAGCAATGACAGGCTAAATTTTGCAGAAAAACGGAAAGGTAGACTGATTTTAGCAGAAAAGAGCGAGAGATAGGCTAAATTTTGTGGGAAAAGATCAAAGATAGGCTAAATTTAACCGTATTAAGGAAAAGATAGGCTAATTGTTGCAGAAAAAAGGGAAGAGATAGGCTACTTTATTTAGGAAAAGGAATGGATAGACTAAATTTTGCCGGAATAAATCAAAAGTATGCTAAATTTTGAAGGAAAAAAGGAAAGATTGGCTAAATTTAGCTGAAAGGCCAAGATACATTAAGTTTTGCCGGAATAAGGCAAAAATAGGCCACATTTTAGGATGAAAATGTGATAGGATAATTTTGGGGGCAAATGCAGAGATAGGCTACATTTTGGGGGGAAAAGGCAAAGATAGACTAAATTTCAAACAGAATGAGGAACCTGCCTGGTATATCCTGTTTCAGTGTCCAAATCTGGAAAGAAAGACTAGTTCTTTCTATAACCAGGTAAGATCTGGGGAAAGATGCCAACATTATAACCAAAATAATGCAACTTGTACTAGGAATGGATTTTGGTAATCAATGAAGGCACAACTGACATGCTGGAGGACTTTTCAAAACCTTATCAAATTCCCCTGATACCTAATACCTAATTCTATCGGAATACCAATAGAATACGTGGAAAATTGGTTTTGCATGAAAAGAAAAACAGCAAAGAAACACATGTCAGCTAACAAGCTTTTTCAAAGAAAGTGATAAACGTTTTATTTTAGTTGATTTGTTTTGTTTATGGATGCTCTTAAACTTCCCAGGTCATCAGAGTTCCATTCAATTCAGGGTGTGAAAGGATCAATAAATTTTGCTTAGAGATTTTTGCTTTCAGGCATGAAATGCTTTTATGTGCTGTAAATTTATGAAGGGGATCCTCGGCTTTATTTCCCTTATAAAGGAACCATACAGTTACGATTTTTACACCCATAAAAATCCATCAACCCTGTACTGGATTGAACCTGAGTTCTTGGGTCTACAAGGCAAGTATGGTTACCAATAGACCACCAGTACTGACAAAAAATTTAAAATTGTAACATAAAATTGATGAATATAGTTTGCTTATCTACTGGCTTTATTTATTTTTGAACATGATTTATGCACTTTGCATATCTATCATTTTCCTGTAACCATCTTTTTTTTTAGCTTTTCCTACTAAAAAGATGAATTGTGGTTCTACTGTATTAATTTTAGAAGTAATTTCTGAATAAAATCTTATGTAATTCAATCTACATAAGGATACTCAAAAGTTTACATCACTTATCTAATAATCACAGCTCTAAATTTTAAAGCAATACTCAGTTATACATTGTTAGAAACAATTTTTGCTTCTTGTAAAAAGTTATGAAAATGGACACATGCACTTCTGAGATATGCAACTATTGCTTGTCACCATTATATGCATTTATGGTTACTGAAATCTTTTCTAAAAATTTAAATGAGAAGCATTTCATAATGCTGTCACAAAGAGAATATAGGCAATTTAATGAAAAAGGGCAAAAGCAAACAAGACAGTTCTTATCACATTTGCTAACTGAAAGCTTTTGATTTAAAGAATCAGATCATGAAAATTAATAATAAACTAAATTTGATTATAATCCAACTTTTATTCTACTTTATAACAATGCCCATTTATAATACTGTTTTAGTGTACAATAATTTATGCTTCAACTGTCACTGGAGATAAGGCTTGCCTATCTATAGACAAATTTACTTATTATTATTATTATTATTATTATTATTATTATTATTATTATTATTATTATTTATTTTAATTTACAATATAAAGTTACAACAATTTTAGCTTTCTTGTGACTTGCATGAAGCTTACATAAGTGCGATAAATATAGATAAGGCATATTTAACAAAGTTTTTTTGTTCCATATACAGCTACTATCCTTAACATGTTATATAAAAATAAAGCTCTCCCAAAAATTATACACTTGCTCCTTAACAACTGTAATGAATTTAACAGATCACACAAAAATTTATATCTTTACAAATTATTATTGCACAAATTTTGATGAATCCATTTTAATTAGGAATGCATAAAACAAAATAATCTATATTCTTGTCCTTAAGCACAAATTTATCATTGTTAAAACATGAAAAAATAAACTAATGTTTTATTCTTTCTTCTTTTTATACTTTTCACCATCCTGACAAACTGCTGCCATTTCATCCATCCGTGATTTATCTACAGGATACAACCTGGAAATGAAAAATACAAGTTTTAATACAAATGATAATGCAAAGCATATATACTATTATTATAATACATGATAAAGCACACATTTCAGTTATGATGACCCAAATAAGTCAAGAAGTAACAGTACTTTTAGGTATTTTGTTTGCACCTAGGTTACAAAAATTAAAAATATGGAATATGGATATTAATAATCTCTTCTGAGTCGAAATATTTAAAACACTTTTTATGGTTTCATGTACATGAGATTTACTCAAGACATGTTTCATGTGTTGTTTAACAGCTGAGGATGTGCACAATTGCTCCAAGGCATGTCCTGGGTAAATGTCATGTAAGTGAAACCGTAAAGAGTGTTCTAAATATTTTGACTCAGAAGAAATAATTAATAAAGTAAATTTATGTACAATATATATTGCTGAGCTGTGTTAAGAGTGAACATTCAGAGATGCTCTAGTTGTTTTATCTTTGTGGAAAGAATATTGTTTCCTATGCAAATTTAAAAGCAATAAAGGTTTGGGTGAGTTAGAATGTGAGTGAGAGTGAGTCAGTGTGAGAATGAGTGAGTGAGTTAGTGAGTATGAGTGCAAGAGTGAGTAAGTGTGAGAGTTAGTGAGTGTGAGAGTGAAGATGAGAGTGAGTGAGTTACTGAGTATGAGAGTTAGGAGTGAATGCAAGTGAGTTAGTGTAAGAGTTAGTGAGTGAGAGGGCGAATATGAGTGTTAGTAAGTGTGACAGTATGTGTGAGAGTGAGTGGGTGTAAGAGCGAGTGTGCGAGAGTGAGTGGGTGTAAGAGCAAGTGTGAGTGGGTGTAAGAGCGAATGTGAGAGTGAGTGTGTGAGAGAGGGTGAAAGTGTGTGTATGAGAGTGAGTGTAAGAGTTAGTGAGTGTGAGTGAAGTTTTTTTTAATGGTGTTTAACGCCCGTTTTTACTACTGAGGCATCACAGGCGGTGAAAACTGGCGATACATGAAATGAAACAACATATTGGGAACAGATTTATTACGGAAGGAAACATTCCGGGCCTAAGTTTAGGGTATCTCCCCAGCATTTGCCAGTTATGAGGACTGAGGAAAACCTGGAAAAAACCTCAGTCAGGGAGGACGGTCCTAGCGGGATTTGAACCCCAGACCTCCCACTCACGAGTCCGTGCCTTAATGACCTCGGCCACTTGTGGCAGTCAGTGTGAGTGAGATAGTGAGTGTGAGAGTAAGTGAGTGAATGTAAGAGTGAGCGAGTGAGTGTGAGAGTTAGTCAGTGAGTGTGAGAATTAGTGATTGAGAATGTGAGTGAAAGAGTGAGTGTGAGTGAGAGTGTGAGAGTAAATGAGTGAGAGTGAGTGAATTAATGAGTGAGTGTGAGTGAGAATGTGAGTGAGTGAATTTTTTTTAATGGTGTTTAACTCCCATTTTTACTACTAAGGCACCACAAGTGGTGAAAACTGGTGATACATGAAATGAAATGATATAATGGGAACGGATTTATTAATGAAGGAAACATTCCAGATCTAATTTTAGGGTACCTCTCTGGCATTTGCCAGTTATGAGGACTGAGGAAAACCTGGATAAAACCTCAGTCAGGAAGGACATCCTGGTCGGATTCGAACCCCAGACCTCCTGCTAACGAGTCTGCACCTAAACGACCATGGACACCCGTGACAGTCAGTGTGAGTGGGTGAGTTAGTGAGAGTGAGTTAGTTTGTGCATGCATGAGTTACTAACAACTGCTGCATATAATGACTTGCCTAAAAGTAATATAAACAGTTTACAAAATTAAACAAAAGCTCTGGCTTTCAACAATAACAAAATCTATAAGTTTGGAGAAGTATGAGAATATTTCATCAAAATTTTTTAAAAATTGTAAATCTTTAAAAAAGTTTTCATATGGAACTAACACAGTGAAGCTCATGTGAATTGAATCTGTCGTCTTAACACTCTTCATGCTTCACTAACCTTAAAAATATACGGAACCGGTTTCAAAGATATGTTATCTCCATCTTTGGCCGTGGACGACTGGTGTGAAAGGTTGTTGTTGTATCAGAAGTAATGTTCCACTCTGGTGAAACTTTTATGAACTTAAAATTTATATTTTCTTCTTTCGGAATGTCAAAATTCATCAAATGATCCTTATGTTTGTAGATGTAAATCTTTTCCCAAATATCCAATTCTACTGGTCCCTATACGGCTCTCAATAATTCAACCTTTTTCTTTATATCATGATTTT
Organism: Metallyticus violacea; assembly: GCA_030762175.1. Classification (NCBI taxonomy): domain Eukaryota; kingdom Metazoa; phylum Arthropoda; class Insecta; order Mantodea; family Metallyticidae; genus Metallyticus; species Metallyticus violacea. The sequence goes on along the minus strand of CM060838.1, from coordinate 48,570,793 downwards.
CAGTCCAAAAGTGATATGCCACTGCTGATTTTTCTATTTGTTTTTCTATAGTTCTTTTTGCAGATGTTACTAACATTCTTTATAAAGTAAGATAGTTAAATTGTTAATTGATATCATTGTATGATTCAGTTGAACTATGCACTCTTAAAGTTTCACTTACTTTTCATAAATGTATGGAACAGGTTTTGAGAACATTTATGAAAAGTAAGTGAAGCTTTAAGAGTGTGTAGTTCAACTGAATCATACAATGATATCAATTAATATGATTAGCTTCACTGTGCAAGTTCCAATTTACATTTTAATTAATTAAATTATAATGTGAAATAAAGTAAACATGATAATGAATAATCTCAGTAACTGATTTAAAGCAAAAGAACTAATTAGAAACAAAGAAAACACTTAAAACAGTGGCAAACCTTAAAAATTACATATGACGGAAATAACAGTGAGTATAAAGGAGAAACAAAATTCTTGGTTATATATGTTGAATGTACACCTTAAATGGAGTACTCACATTCATCATTTATCAACTAAACTTAGTTCTTTTTGTTACATGTTCAAATGTTTAAAATGTACATTGAATTTAATAGAACTGAAAAACATATATTTTGCTCATTTTCATGGTTGATTAAAATATGAAATAAAATTTTGGGGAGAAAAATGTGAAAGAATATTTAAAATCCAGAAGAGAGCTATAAGAATAATAAGTGGAATAGACAGCATGAAGTCCTGTCCTTATTTTAGGAAACATAATATACTACCATTAGCCTGTCTCTTTATAGCAAAGTCATAAACCATATTAAGAGATATCAAGGAGAACTATGAACAAATCCAGATAATAATTCTCATAATACAAAGAAAAAAATTCCTTTTATGTTCAGATATGCACAGTAAATATTAAGAAATAACCAACATAAAACAGTTTAATAAAAGGAGTCAAAGCTTTTCTACTATAACATATCTTTTATTCAGTAAGTGAATATATGAAATTATAAATGTAAATAATGCATATTGCAAATCCAGTATAATTATTCTTGTATATTGTATATATATTTCTGGATGAAGCCCACATCATGTACGATGATCCAATTGGTCATATTATTATTATTATTATTATTATTATTATTATTATTATTATTATTATTATTATTATTATTACTATTATTATTATTATTATTATTATTATTATTATTATTATTATTATTATTATTATTATTATTATTATTACAAAGTCAGAATCAAATGTAATACTTTAGCATATCATTGGAAATGGCAACTCTATACTTTAGTAATACTCATATATCACTCTGTCATCAGTGAGCAATATCAAGGTTACAACTGTTGCTTCTGAAAGCAGTAACTTACAGATATAACGTTCAAAATTATAGAAATATAATTAATAATTACCATCTCTGATACAGGTATATGATGAATACAATGTCATCCCGAAAACAAGCCACTCTATGAGCAGTTGGCATGGTGATGATGAATGCAAACAGATCATCAATAAAGGTGTTGAATGCCTGGATAAAGAGAGAAAAATTTATTAACGTTAACATTACTGGTATACTCTAAGAACAAAATGTGTGCACAATTCTGTGTGAGCTTGCATTGCTTAGCATCTTAGTAAACAATTATCACACCTATATATTTTCAGAGTCACTGCAAAAATACATGACATTGCAAATAACATGACAGAATATTGTTGTAGGTTCAATGCCTCACATATTGCAAAAAGAACTGTACCATGTTTTATTCCAAAATGCACTTTTCTGGAGTGTGCACCTTCATACAATTGACTTGGAAAACTTTTGTTATTATGATTTTTAGCTCTCAATGAAGTCATTTTGACTTCAGATTTAATTTGTAAGAAGACCAAGCTGCAATTTGTCTGTTAAAAAAATTTAACACCTTACCTTTAACACCTTAAAAAAATTTAACACCTTATAAAAGCCAAAGTATAAAGAACTCATCAGAATTAATAGATAAAATCAGACATCTAAAATTAGAAAAGAGGGATTTGCTAGTTTATTATGATGTGGTCTCTTTGTTTCCTAGCATCCCCAAAGAAAATCTAATAATTATTGTAAAAAAATGGCTAACTTCAATAAACCTACGTGGAGAAGTCCTAGATCAATATCTGAACCTCACCAGAATTTGCATAAATCAAACCTACTTCACATTCAGAGGCAATAGTTATACACAAAAGAAGGATCTAGCAATGGGAAACCCACTTTGGCCATTCTTGGCAGATATGTACACGAGTTTTTTGGAAATAAAATTAGTTGAGGTTTTTCCAAATATATATATATATATATAAATGCTGGTAATGTTATGTGGATGATGTCTTTGCAACAGTAAATGAAAAATGGAAAGAAGATGCAATAAAACTACTCAATCTACAAGACAGCACTGTTAAATTCACTATGGAATTAGAAAACAACAAGGTTCTTCCCTTCTTGGATATAAAAATTATAAAAAATGACAATACACTGGAATTTGGCATATACAGAAAAGACACCTACACAGATAATTATATAAAAAATAACAGCCACAATCCAAAACAACATAAACTAGCCATAATCAACAGCCTCAGATTCAGATTATCAAACTTGCCAATAAGCAAGACAGAATACAAATTGGAGTACCAAAAAATCATAGATATAGCACAGAAAAATGGTTACACAATAAATCTTGTCAACAAGAAAATAGAGAAATTCAGAAAGAAAAAACAAATAAAGGACACCACTAAAAGGCTACAAAGGAGATCATAAATATAAAAAATTCACATTCCACCCATGGGCATACCAAAAATTCCAGATGATTTTTAGAGAGGCAAACATCATTTTGGCTCCAGTAAATATATTCAGTTTAAAAAATTGCTTAAACACCAACACAAAAGACAAAATTCCACCAGGAAAGCAATCAGGCATTTATGAAATCGGTTGCAAAGACTGTAACATGAAATACATAGGCAAAACAAAACAAAAATATTACCATACATTTTAAGGAACACATGAGAAGTGTTAAATATAAACACACAGAAAAATCAGCAGTGGCAGACCATTTTTGGCAAAAAAAAAAAAAAAAAAAAAAAAAAAAAAAAAAAAAAAAAAACATGAATTCCAAAAGGAACCAAAACTATTAAAAGTTCTTCAAAAACCCATGGAATTAACAGTATGGGAAAATATATTTATAAACAAAAACAAAGAATTTTTGGTTAACTTTGATCTCTCAAACAACAGCTATCTCATCAATAAGTTTGTTAAAGCCACAGAGCAACATCTTAATACCACACTGGGAAATGGCCAGTGGGACCAAGCTGAAGATGGAGGCAATTGCCTTTGAAACATGTCCAAGTAAATGGAACTAAATTGGCGAAATTTGAGTGATTTCGTAACAATAATTTGTCATACCAAGCTGCAAATTTTTCCTTTTACATTTATAGAACAAAAACTGTTTCATATGCTTATCAATTATTAAATTTCTCAATGTGTAGATTACTGTGGATCAAATTGATTCTAAAAATATTTACCTGTTAAGTTACAATCATACAATACAAACATACAATCCCCACCCATGTGGCAATGATACATTAAATAGAGCTGAAATTTGTTTGCTATCAAGAAACAAAGTAACAATTTATACCTGGGCAGCCAAAATATTGCACTTGACATCACTGGCTATGCTGCGGTTGTGACTTGCAACAGCTGCCATTGCTTAACAGCCATTATTGTACCTTGAATTTCACCTCATAAATGTATATTAACTATGTACGTACATAATAATTAACTACTTTGCCCTATAATTAGTAACTGCAATTAAATTGAAATTTAATGAAGTGCAAAGAAAAATATAAATACAAACTACAAAGGGGCCTCCAGCTATCTGGCCCAGGCCATTTTAGGTGCAATCCCCTCACAATTAGAACAATTTTTAATACAATAATTTTTGTACTAATACATTCTAAATAATTAAACAAAATACTGCTATTAAATTACTGCATAGTAATATAGGTAATAAAGAACATTTCACAGAGGAAGATGTAGATGTAGATCTTTACTCATGATTTTGTGTATGAAAAAGCTTTGAGCCATTATAATATATGCCTGTTCTAAGAACATTTTGCAAAGAGATAATTTCTGTGAAAGATGTCTTGTTAGGGATCTTTTCTAACTACTGCAAATCACAGCTTCTGAATTATAGATACTCAACTACAAACATGTATAGCGATCAGCTGCATAGGTACAATAAGAAAACCTGGCAACAGAGCAGCTTCAATGTCATGAATGATCGACCAATAATGCTACTTTGTAATTGTTTAGAAGGGTAATAGATGGCTTTTCTCATTTTTTAACTATAGCTTTGCCAACTGAAATGATGGCTGCCGAGTGCAAAGTTTCAGCAGCCCAGGTATACACAGAATTAAAATCACATATAAAACATAATAATATTAAGCTAAAAATCAATGTACATTAAAAACATGGGTAATTAATAAGTATTTTACATAATGGAAATTTTCATAGTGAAATATGGTATAATATAGAAAATTATTTATGAAATCACTCAAATGGCTTTTGTTTTTAATGCCTTTTCCTCCTCCAACAAGATGTGGGTTATTTGCTGTTTTGAGATTTAAAGAAACTGTTACAATCCTGAAATATCTCCCCTTATGGTGCTTTAAATAAGCCTAGCATGAAACTTATTAAGAATGTATCATCTAAATGTTCTGATGCATTCTTTTACTGCTGACTATTCAAACTTATTAATTGCTCTTCATCCTATCATGTCATTTAACACTGAAGTAAATGCTATTTACTGGATTTGGAATGCTTTTAAATTTTTCTTCTCATTTTTATATTCTCTATTTAACCACTGTGCACAAAAGCAGCTTTAGAACCATAGTAAAACTTTTTTAATTTTGAGGTTTTTCTCAAACTTAAAATTAAATCAAATGAGCTCCCGAGCATAAAATTTCCTGCAAGTCTTCTTAGTCAAATAATCCCCCAATGGATACCAGAGAGGAATTACACGGTTAATGCAATGACACCTTGCTGGCATTTGTCTCACTTCCAAGACAAGACAGCTTCCTAACTATCCTCACAAGGAATGCATCTTGTTTCAAACTTACACCTTTAGAAATTCAACAGCATCAGAGATCAAACTGGAATGCTCCATATTGACAACATGATGCTGGCTGCCAGATAATAAAGAGCAATCTCTGTTTTCAAAAACTTTCCAAAATTCATTTACATTTACTTATTGTTTTGCATTGCTTATATTTTCTTTGTACATCATATTAACTAGATATTTGCCATTTTATATTGTACAGAATATGATTCTTATGTAATAACTTTACATATTATTTACAAACCATGCTCAGAATTCTTAAATGAGATTACAGTCAACCAATAGCTAGAACTTGCTACATATCACATTTCTGTAATGCATCATTAAAGTTTGACCCTCCCATTAATACCTGAACAAATTTTAGCCTTGACAGTGTACTGGAAGGAAAACACCCCATGATGTGACTATAGAAAGGTAACCTTATAATACAGCAGAAGAATAATCTCTTCTGAATTGAACTCAGAATGATGAATGTAAATGTAATAACACACAATGAATAGATATCAGCTTGAAAATTGTAATTATGCAACATATATATCAGCAATACATCTGTCAACAAATATAAAGTTTCAAAATAATGCCCGAACATACAATTAATCAAATAAAAGACTAACACATGGCACAAGCATATAATAAAAATCTCCCTTTTGGTTAATAGGTAAAATCAGTATTAATGTTACCCAAAATAATTACCTAATTTTTACTTATTGGCTTTCAAATCCAAGTCCCCTACTCATTAGAAGAATTGCAAAGGGCAACTCTAAGCCAATATAGCCAAATACAATTTAAATCATAATAAAAGTTCATTATTGTATTATCGTATCATTAAAATATATGATACGAGGATCACACAGCTTACTCTTTGGTAAAGGCTTCAGGCCTAACAATTTTGAATATAAAGCTGAAAGCAACTCCAGCTGTCCTGGAGTAGTGAGGAGAAAAAACGAAGAGAGTATATGACATAATGGTTATGTCACGTCTTGCAGGAACTTTGGATAGATGAGTTAACCAATAGGAACCAAGTATTAACTGAGGAGCCATTCTGATGTGACCAAGTGAATAGGATTGAGAAGCAAAGAGGGAAAAGTATTAGAAAGAAAGGAACTGAATGCAAAAAATGGCACAAACTATTTGACAGCAGCACTTCTCTGGCCAGAACTCTACCATCAAAAACTATCAAGATATGCAAAAGTCCGAAGCAAAGGAAATCATATTCATGATGGTAATAATACTTTCCATATTTACTGCTATTAGAATAAACACGTTGTTAACACATACATTAAAATTTAAAGTAGATACAAACTACATCTCATTGATTTTTTGCACAATACTTTCATTGTTCCAACATATATGATATGCTAACTCACCTTATACATAAATGCTTTCCATGGCAAATGAGCTACTGATTTCAATTTGTAATTCACAAACAGTTGTGGCAACATAAAGAGGAATCCAAAGGCATACACACCATTTACTAAACTGTGAATACTCCAGGAATACCAACTGAAACAAAACATACTGAATATATGCACTGAAAAGCCTCAAGTCTTCTTTCATTACAATCATATTATTTTCTAACTACCCCTTATACTTTTTACAGTGCTCTTGTACTTTAAGCAATACACCTGTATGCATAAAATACAACATTTTGCCTTTTCATAAAAATTATTTTCATTACTTTTTACTCGAAAAGAAATCCTTCTGATCTGGAATTATATGTGCTAAAATTGTTTGTATATGAATCTGCCATTTTTATCTGTGGTTTTAAGGATAAAATTGTGGATCCATATGCAAACAATTCCTTCTCAGTTGTTTAATGTTTTAGGAAATCTTTTAAAATTTGCAAACAAAATCTATTATTTTCTCAGAAAGTTTCACTGCAGATTTAAATATGTTCACTAATAATTGATTAAATTTATTTGGATCCTTTGTAACTTAGGATGCAGAATGATTTAAAACATCTGGAACACAAAGCATTATAATTAAAATGTTAATTGGAACTTGCACAGTGAAGCCAATCTTATAATTGATATTATTGTATGATTTAGTTGAACAACACACTCTCAATGCTTCACTCACTTGTCATAATATATAGAACCAGTTTCGAGAACATTTTGTTCTCATCATCAGCTAAGCTAAAATTCAACTGTCAGATAATTCGTTAAGCTGTGGGAATCTGTATTCTGCTCTGGTGGTAGTGTGATTAACTTATAGTTTATGTTTTCATCCCCACAGTGCTGAAGTACATTAGACTGTCTTTGTATTTGTAGATGTAGATTTTCTTCTAAGTTGCTAGTTCTGTAGGTCTTTGTACAGATTTTAATCATTTTCCTTTATTCACTATGTTGTGATTATCTGTCCAAAAATGCTATGCTAGTTCTGATTTCTCTAGTTGCTTGTACTTTATGTTCCTGAAATGTTCTTTTAACTGTGTGCCTATGTTTCTCCTTGTTTTTCCAATGTAGATTTTTCACATTCTGCACAATTTATTTTGTAAATGCCTGTTTTTTTCTCTTGTCGAATACTGTCATTAACAATGTCTATCAGTAGGTTTTTTAAATTAAATCTGTTGACTGGTGCCAATCTAATATTAAAATCTTTAAGAATATTCCGACATTTTTTGTAGCATATGGATGATATGCAAATTTTTTAAAAATTACCTTATCTTTTCTTGTTGAAAGTTGTGGTTTCTTTGATATGTTTTTGTCTCTTGAATTTCTGTATCTTTTTGTGTACTAGTTCTTTTTTAAAACCACGTTTTAACCGCTGTTTCTTCTATTTGTTTGTATTCATTTAAATATTCTTCTTGTAGGTTAACTAGCTGGTGTGTTAAACTGTTGATAACTGCATGTTTGTGCGCTGTGGGGTTAAAACTGTCAGCTTTGATGTGATTATCTGCATGTGTATTCTTTCTGTATATTCCAAATTCCAGATTTCCTTACATTTAATTATTTTAATATTATATAATGGCAACATGTAATATGTTTTTGTTTCGTAGGTAAACAGTATGTTTCTATCTTGTATATTCAAAAGTTTTAAGGCATCATCAATGAGTATTTTGTTAACTATGGCAAATATATCATTGACATATCTGTACCATACCCTAAATATGTATGGGAAAGCTGAGTTGATGTGTGTTTCAAATTTGCTCATAAAGAGGTTAGTTAGAAATGGAGATAAGGGACTGCCCATAGTCCTGCTTATTGTTTATAAAAATTTCCTTTAAAAGAAAAATAGGCTTGATTTATGAGAATTTCTGTGAGTTTGATGTATTCTTTTATGTGTGCATCATTAATAATACACATTCCCACAGCTTAGCGAATTATCTGACAGTTGAATTTTAGCCTAGCTGAGGATGAGAACAAAATGTTCTTGAAACCTGTTCTATATATTATGAGAAGTACATGAAGCATTATGAGTGTGTAGTTCAACTAAATCATACAATATCGGTCCTGGTGGTGTAGTGGTTACCATACTTGCCTTCTAAACCCAAGATCGCGGGTTCAATCCCAGAGAGGACCGATGGATTTTTTTCAAGCGTAAAAATCCTATGTATGGCTTCCTTTGGAAGGGAAGTAAAGTCGTGGGTCCCGTGTCCTACATTTACGGCACAATAAAGAACCTCAAGCCTGAAAGAAGAGATCTCTGAACAAAATTTGTCTGCTGTTTCACGCCCTGATTTGAATGGGATGCTGATGACCTGAGATGTTAAAGAGCATCCGTAAATAAAATAAATAAAAATAAATAAATCATACAATAATATCAATTAAAGCCTTACAAGCCTAATATAAATGTAATATCAGATGAGCAATATTCAGCATGATTGTATTTCATGCATCACAGTTTAAATTTCCTTGGTAAGTGACATGGCCCTTATGCAGTAAACAGAGGACAAAATCAGCTGCAGAACTTTGTTCTCCCTATAGGAGGGTTACTAAAAAGTTTTGAGATGACCCACTTAAGAGGAACATGGCAGGTGATAGCCCCATTCCTTACAAGTAGCAACCCTACCCACTCCTACATTCCAGAGTGCAAGAGCAAACAATCAATTCTGTGCAGAGGCAGCATTTTCATGCTATGATTCTTTATGACATCAAGAGTGATTTAAATAAGTCCCAAGCCTTAAGAGCTTTCAATGGGCTTTTGGGGACCTTTGTTCATCTATGACAACAGTTTTCCATTGGTTTACAGAATTTAAAAGGGACCAAACTTCACTGCAACATGAAGAGATAAGCATCAATGGCAGTGATCGAGGAAAATGCAGTTGCGGTGGAAAAAATTATATCGAAAACAACTGCATGACATTTGATGACATCGAGGCAGCCTTCCAGATTGAATCTCACGCAATATGAAAAATCCTGATGATAATCTTCATATTAGGAAGGTTTCCTCCCATTGAGTGCCCCAATATTTGATAGAGGTACAAAAATGCATCCACATTGATTGGCTTAAAGAAATGCTGCAGAGATTTGATAGAGGGAGCTCAAAGTGTTTTTCTGATGTCATCATGGTTGATGAAACATGGATTTACCAATTTAATCTGGAGATCAAATGACAGCTGGCAGTTTGGATCTTTCCAGACGATCCACCAATGAAAGGTAAGAGAGGCCAAAGTGTTGGGAAGAAAATGGTGGCAACATTAAAAAGTGGCCAATTCCTCTGGAGTACTACAGGATCACAACTTCTCATGTTACACCACAGTCTGCCTGCTGAAAGTTTTTGTCAAGCTCTGAGAAAGCCATCAAAAGGACAGGGCTAAGTGCGATCTTTATTAACCATAACAATGCCTCAGCTCATACAGCTAACATCACCATCTAGTTCCTGGAGTTCACAGAGGTCAGACTCATGATTCATTCTCTCTCAGTCCTGACCTGGCTTTATGCAATTATTTTCTCTTCCCAGTGATAAAAAAAATTGCATGCGACGAGAGATTTTCCAGCCCTGAAGATGCTGTGGCTGCGCATGAAAATTAGCTTTTCACTCTTAAGGAAAGTGAGTGGCAAGGACGCTTTCATAAGTGGTTTTTGAGAATGTGTATAGAGTGTGGTGGAGAGTACTTGGAAAAGATGCAACAATCTGAGTCAGATTTGATGGTCTCAAAACTTTTGTAGTGACCTTCATACAAGGAATGCCAGGAAAATCACAGTGACCACAAAATGAAAATACTAAATCTACACAATCTAGAAAGCACGAGATGCATGTTTTAAATGCTGTCTTTAATACTAATCTATTCTCATTCGTTCTTTCCTATCTTTATATAATAATTATTATCTTCCAATGTAAAGCCACAAATTTTTGGAGGGAAAGTTTAATTAGTAAGAAATGGTCAATGAGGAATAAAGGAATTATGCTGAGAAAGATCTTTGAAGATCTTGAACAGATACCCAAATTAGGGCAGTTTTTATGGAAGGTAAAAATGAAATGGAAATGGTGAGTTAAAAGATATGTAATTTAGATAAATTTTAGATAGCAAAGAATACCTATATGATTATGAAAAATGTCATTGGTCTGAGAATGGTTTGAGTGAAATTATATTAAATTTGTTGAATTATTGAACTTGGGGTATTGGAAATCGCTCTAGAAGGTAAATAAATGTAGTATTTAGTTGGTATTTGATAAATACAAGAATTAGTAGTTTGTAAGGATTGTAGTTAGCTGATAACATAATTGGTACAGGTAGAGTAAATGAAATATTTTAGTGCCTTGGGTTGGGTCATAGCCTGGTCCCCTGGAATTCCAGTAGGTTGCTGCTGGTGAACTGGGGACTGGGAACTGAAGCAATAAATGTGGAACTTTCGTACTTTGTTTAAATATTTAGAATTTAGGCAAAGATGTTAGTATAAAATGTATTATTGTATCAAAAATTGTACATCTAAAGATAAATGGAAGCCCTATTATGGTTTGTATTTTAATTTTTCTTAGTACTTTATTAAATTTCAAATTTCATTATAGTAGATATTTGAGAAATAAAAGAATTAGTAGTTTGTAGAGACTGTAGCTAGTTGATTAAATAATGGTATAGGTAGAGTAATTGAAATACTTTATTTTAGTCCCCTGGGTTGGGTCAGAGCCAGTCCCCTAGAATTCCAGTAAGCTACTGCTGATGGTCAGGGAAATGGGATCTGATGCCATCAGGGAGAAAATTTTATACTTTAAATATTTAGAATTTAGAGAAAGGGTTAGCATAAAATCATTATTATATTAGAAATTCTGTAATCATGAGGCACACCTAAAATGGTTTGGGCCAGATAGGTCGGGACCCCTTGTAATTTATATTTTTCTTAACATTTTCAATAAATTTCAATTTTGTGTGTTTAAATAATTCAAAACTATTTACGTTTAAGCCACAGCTTTTAAAAAAAGTGATATACAAAGATAAAATTTATGCAATTTATTTTTTAAATAGCTCGGATTTTACAAAAACATTCATTTTGCTTAAAATAGAGAAAACCATCATGGAAAACATGTCCTTGGCAGGAGACATTATATTTTCTAAGAACCAAAGCATCTCCTAACCATCCTTATTTTAAAAGTTTTGTATTAATAATGTACACATGGCTCATTAATTTCTTAAAACATCACTCTGCATTTCACCAAAGAAATTAAACAAGCAAAGTTACAAATTTTTATTGCCTTACTAGATAAAAATTTTTTGTTACTGGACAGAGCAACAAGATATTACGGTTTAACTATGAATGAGGATTTTTGAAGTTCAGTCGAGTAATTCCAATTTATTTTTAGTTTCACTGTACAAAATTTCTTTTATAATTAACAAAAATATAATTCAATTTTAAACAACTGATCTTATAGCCCCAAAATATTGTTCTCTTAGCTATATAATAATGCTTACTGTTCTCTGGTTTTTAAATTCCAAACATATCATTATTTTCTAAATTTAAAAGAATGGCGTAGGAGAAACCAAGAAAAGGATTACCAGGACCCTATTCTACAAAAGTATGTCCTATACATCACCAGTATTAGTTATTAGTAAACTGTATTCCACAAAGGTTTTTTTTCTACAATTATACTTTACAACTCCATACTTACATAAGTGTATAGGTGATTTTCATTGTTTTGTTCCATAGAAGTATTAGTACTAGCCCTACCCTTTTTAGCTTGTTTAGGTTTCTCTACAAGTGTAGGAATATTAGTAACTTCAAATACTAGTGCAATTTTTATATCTTTTTAATAATTTAATAAAAAGTATAATTGAAATATGGTTTATGACTAACTTGGCCTTTTATTTATCAAGTGCACATTTCAGTACCATATTAATTTATGTTGTTTATTTAAGATTCTTGCTTAATGCCATGAAAATGATTTCATTGCCTCATTCTCTTTTAAATTAATATTTCAGTTTCTTTTGACATTTTCACAATTTTTGCTTGTAATGAAAAAGTGATTGCCAAAAAATCACAAGTGTTTATAAATACAAATGATTAAAATGGACTAATGATAAAATTAGCACAATCAGGAAGCTCGACTCTTGTGCCATCTTTTCAACTAATGTTAAAGCTGTGACATATGCATAAACATTTTTGATCTTGTCAAAGTTGAAGATCATGCTGGATTCTGTCAAATGCATAATAAATTTTTTAAAATTATTTAACCTGTCATTATTTTTGAGAAAAATATAAGATTAATATTGTAGCAATGGTAACAATTTTTCTGTATTTCAAAAAACTATTAATTTATTTCTAAGAGGTGGACATAATCTAATTAAAGTTATATGTGGGAAACAGCTGTTTCTTCATCTTACTCTTAAATGATGTTACTTGTAACTTTTTACTAGTTGTTCCACATTGTTCTATATTATCCACCTCTATGTTTACAAGGACTTTATATATTTGTTAATGTGTCAAATCATACTTTTGTAGAACACAACTCAGTACTGTATTGAGAGGCTACTGGAAAGATGGCTTAAACAAGTTCCTACATTTGATGATAACGACAACTACAAGAACAACTTTTATGAGAATCTATAATTTCAAATTCAGATAAAGTATGTAGTTTAAGTTCATCTAGAACTTCTGTTTGTTATTACATTTATTAATATTTTAGTTTCACAACACTTACATGATAATTTTTGTGCATTACCTTTTATGGGGCTCATAGATTAGAGAGTAGATGGCTCCACCAATACACAATGGATATAACAAGTATGATAAATATTTCATGCACTCTGCATCAAATTGCTGGGTTTGCTGTTCAGCTTCTGTCTTGCCTTTGGAACTGAACTGTAATCTTGGATAATAACATTCATGGCTAGGCATCAAAAACTGTACATGTACCACCTTCTGTAATTTCCAAAACTGTAACAGAATGTGCAAAATACTGTATCTTTCTCTAATATTTTAATTGCTGAAACAGTTATAAGGAAATGCAATATCTGAATATCAATTTACACCAGTAACTTTATTTGCAATGTATTTCTATTAAGTTCTACATACACCTCTTCTAACTTGAACCATACCATGTTTAATTTTAAATGAGACTTCCATTTTCCAACTATTACATAGTGAGTTGAACCTTCAATACAATGGCCATGCCTTTTTTAGACATCAGATACTATTTGTTTTGTTATATTCATCTTAACTATAAATAAATGCCTCCATGTTTTTAATGTAACAAAATTTCATTAAATTTTTAAAAATATTTCTTAAGGGTGTCATGAAAGTTACAAAAGAAAATTATAAATTTACTCTTAAAAGTTACTTGTAAACTGGAATTTTGGTTGGGGAGGAGTATCTTTACAATATGCACATAAATTCTTAACCAAATGGTCACAAGTTCAATGATTTAGAATAATTTTTTGCTTGTAAATTTTCTGAAACTTGTGAAACTCCTAGGTATCAGAAAAAATGATTTTCAGTTAAAAAAAAAAATGATTCTTTTCTTTAAACTGAATCATATGGTTTAAATTTACTATTTTTAATATGCTATATCGGTAGTAAAAGTACAATACTCTTGCTTAATTCTTTGAAACAAAAAACAAACTATGACAAGCATAACTATGATATCGTGAAGATATGTAAGATCCCACTTAAATTTTAATGCTATAAGCATAGATAATTAGTTTGGAGCCTCATTTATTAGTCCAAGTAACAGCAATCAGCATAGTAACACTATTATAGCTCATTTATTTCAAATTCAAAACATGTTTCAAACGCACTCACTCCCATCATCAGCTGGAGATTGGCTGTTGTTCTCTGGTGATGGTAGAATAATTTGCTTAATAATCAATCCAGCAGTGGAATCTTGAAGTTTATGAAACAGCTTTTGTTTTTTGTAATAAAAATCTTTTTCCAATGTGACAACTGTGCTGCATTTTCTGCTGTTTTTAATAATCTAGCTTCTTTCAAAGACATGATTTTTGGTCTAGAAATGTACTGCAACTGCCAGTTTTTCAATTTGTTTATATTTAATATTTCTGAAATATTCTTTTGTGCTGATTTCCAAGTTTCTCTTTGTTTTTCCTATATATTATACATATAATTGCAAATTCTTACATTAAGTTGATAAATGCCAGCTTTCTTGTAATTAGGCACTTTATTTTTTTTATATTTTATTATTTATTTATGGACACACTTTAACATTTCAGGTCACCAGTTTCCCATTTAATGCAGGACATGAAACTGACAGTAAATTTTTCTCCAAGGCCTCTTCTTTCAGGCCTTAAGGTTCTTTGGTGTGCTCTAAATCTACAACAAAACACCCACAGCTTTACTTCCCTTCCAAATGAAGCCATACTTAGGACTTTATTGCCTGAAAAAATTCATTGACCCTGGCCAGGACTGAGCCTGTGATCTTGGGTCTACAAGGCAAGTATGGTTACCAATAGACAACCAGGACTGACATCTTTTTGATATGATTTGAATACATTTTTAATACTAAATTTGTTCTGGGGAGCTAATAGGATATTATACTATTTAAAGATCTTTTTAAATTTGTTTAGCTTTTGAGTTGTGAATGATTTTTAGTACTTGCTATTTTCATTCATATTTGTCAGTGTTCAAGTGTTTCTGATGACCTTAATTCTCTTAAATTTAACAATTTTTTTACTCAAAATAAAACTGTTTAAACCATTCTGAAGAGCTGTATTTCAGATGTATTGGTATTCTTTCTGATATTCCTCTTTACCAAATGGGACATTCACCAACTGTATTTAAGGCTATTGATAACTGCATGTTATGATTTGGGGTTATAGCTATTGTTCAATGCAATTATCCCTGTGAAGTCAGTTTTCTGCATATTCCAAAGCCAGGCTATTACCGTCTTTAATTATTTTTTAAGTCTAAGAAGGATAGGTAGCCATCTTCTTCAATTTCTGAGGAGAATTTTATGCCTCTGTCTTGTGTATTTAAAAATTTTAAAGCATCTTCAGATTGATTTTTGCAAACTATTGCAAACACATCATCCACATAATGGTGCCATGTCTTAAAAATTAAGAGAAAACTTTGGTTATATGTATTTCTAGTGCACTCCTGAACAGATCTGCCAGTAATGTAGAAAGTAAATTGCCCATTGCTAATTCAGAAGTTTGCTAATAAAATTTATTGTTGAAACAGAAGTAATTCTGCTTAATGCTCATTGTCAATTCATCTATTTGTTCCTTGAATAATTTTATGGACAATAGCCATTTTTTTAAAAATTTCAATAATTTATCTCTAGGAAATAAAGCATTAACATTTAAAAAAAATGAGAGTATCTCTTGCAGATAAAGTTATATTATTAATTTTTTAATTCTCCAAATGATTTTTTACTTCCAAACTATCAAACTTTTAAAGGGAGTTAAATTTTTGAGAAAGCCATTTTGATAGTATGTAGGTAGCCAAATTAATGTTATTAACAATTGCTCTCATGCTATTGCCTGGTTTATGAATTTCTGTAAGGCCATATATTCTCCGTAAATTGGGATTGTTTATTTTGATTTTGTGTTTCTCTTTTTCTGGAATGAATTTAATTTCTTTAATAATATTATTGAAGCTACTGATGCAATTTTTCAAGGGATCATGATTTCTGTGTATATTTTCATCTTTAAGGTGATCTTCAATCCTACTGATATAGTCTGCCTTATGATTTACTTTTCTTTCTTTTATCCACCGTAGAATAAAAGACCTGTTTTGCATTCATCAATTTAGAATAAGTTTATTATGGCTCACTTTTTATCTCTTAATTTGTTCCAAATTTTTTTCACATCTTGTTTAATTGTAAGTTTTCTTTATTTCCCTTAAGTCCTTGTAATATAGAGATGGCCATTATAGTATAATCTCCAATGCTTGAAGAGAAGTCAACACACGTCTTTAGGCCTTTGTTTAAAAAATTTATTTCCTTGTTGGTGAAGATTCCACATTTCCCTGTTTTTATTAGTTTTCAGTTTATACATAAATCTCTTAGTTTATTTTTCAAATTAATTGTTTTGCTTTTCATTTTCTCATTAAGATGTGAAAACAAATGAAATTCAAAGATTTTGCCAGATATTGGAGCCTAAAGTTTTGCTAACTCAAGATGTAAACAGTATAATTTCTAACTAAAATTGGTAATTGGAACATTGCACAATGAAGCGAATCAATATTAAGATCATTGTGTGATTGAGTTGAACTAACACTATTTTGCTTCACTTACTTGTTTAAATATGTAGAACTGGTTTCAGGAATCTTCATTCTCATATTCAGCTAGAATGGTACTGCTGGATACATTGTTATGCTTACTGAAGATGCAAATAAAGGTTCGTGAAACTGGTTCTACATATTTAAACAAGTAAGTGAAACAAGAGAGTGTTAGTTTGACTCAATCACACAATGATCTTATTATAATTTCTGCTTAATTTCACTTACTTTTTTATAATGTATACTCTTTGCAACAGATAAGACATACTTTTTCAGTCAAAATCTGTAGTTTGCTGCTGTCATCAAATTTTATAATTTCCCATACAGAATTTAGAACTTTATTTTTTATATATAAATTCAAAAAAACATAATCTGCCAAAGTATTTTTCTTTTAATTTGGATATGAAATTCATTTTTATATGTCATCTTGTTCCATTAAAGTCAATTTTAAATGCTGCTGTCTGTAACCGTCATCTTTGAGTTCCTTAATCTGTATATGAGTTGGTCTAACATTTCACTTCTAATTGGCTTCTAAGTTAATTTAATTATGAAGAATGAAATATAAAAAGAAAAGTATAATGTACATCATCTTTATGGATTTGCCATTTATTGTATTGGTTATATATGCTTACTGGTGCAGCAGTTTCAGCATTAATGCATTACTCTTAGGCTGCTCTAAAATGAGTGAACTATTTTCTTTTATTATGAATATTTTATATTCTTTCAGCAATAATTATAAACCTGGGTATATCGTGCTCCTAAAAGTAAATTTTATATATCTGGATCTTTATATAGTTTCATTCCTTTCCCTAGTGCCCTGATTTAAACTCATTCAACATTCTACTTTCATACAATCAGTTAATCCTTTGCATAAACTATATATTCTTATCCATATTTTCTATAATTAAAGCATGCTTCATTTGCTTTGATTTCTTCATTATATGCCGTTAATTCTTAAATATTCAAATTCTGTAAACAGTAAAAAAAAAGCCTCTATCCATAATAATTTGGATATTTTATTACCTCTATGAGAGTTGCAATGCCTGAAGGAACAAGAACCAGGAGTGAAGTTTCTTCATCCAATAGATATAAGAAAACAACAGCCTGACTAAATGCTCGCCATATTACTGTCCTTGAGGACAGGCCCACCAGATCCTTCTTAGCATGCCAGAAGCTCACATCATTCTTGAATGCTAAGAAGTCAAATAAGATCTGAAAAATCATTACACATTTCAACTATATAGCAAAATTACAGGTTGAAATATTTAAGGAACAGAATTTACATGCAAATTTCAAACATAAAATAAACAAACAATTAAAATAAGAAGCAAACACAAGCCAAGAACTTTTACACACAATACAAATCAGTTTGCATAATTTTAATATTAATTAAATTTGGAATCGAACACATACATTAATAATCTCTTCTGAGTATCACTTACATGAGATTTACTCAGGATAGGTTTCATGGAACAATTGTCCACAGCTTAAGCTGTTAAACAACTGTTGGATCATTTGTAAAAGTTGGGTGGGTAGCTATCTGGGTTGACTCTGGTGATGTTGTGATAAATTTTAATAAAGAGGTGTCTGCTTCTGGGATGTGGAAATTCATAAGGTTTTGCTTATGCTTTTTTTATATAAATCCTTTCCCATATGTTTAATTCTTTTAGTATATGAACAGTTTTTTATAACTTGATGCCTTTTTCTATTTCATTGTTTCCATTTCAAAAAATGTGCTGCCACAGCTGATTTATCTATGTTTGTAATGGATGTTTCTCAAATGTTCCTTCAACCTAATGCCTATATTTCTCTTTATTTTGCCAACATAGATTTTTTCACAATCCTTACAATTAATCTGGTAAATACCAGATTTTTTCTCTTTGAGCCTGGAATCTGTTTTGTTAAATTTCAAAAAAATTTTTACACTGTATCCATTTAGAGGTGCTATGATGATATTGTATGATAGTTTTAACTCAGAAGAACTTGAATTCCTTATTCGGTATTTAACATATTTATTGTAAGGATTGTGAAAAAATCTATGTAGGCAAAATAAAGAGAAATATAGGCATTAAGTTGAAGGAACATTGGAGAAACATTCATTAGAAACAAATAAATAAATCAGCTATGGCAGCATATTTTTGGAATGAAAATCATGAAATAGAAAAAGAAATCAATTTATTAAAAACTGTTCAATAACTAAAGAATTAAACATATGGGAAAGGATTTATATAAAAAATCATGAGCACAACCTTATTAATTTCCACATCCCAGAAGAAGACAGCTCTTTATTCAAGTTTATCACAAGACCACCAGATTCAACCCACATACCTACCTACCCAACTTCTACAAATGATCCATCAGTCATTTAACAGCTGGGGATGTGGACAATTGTTCCATGAAACTTGTCCTGAGTAAATCAATTGAGTTGAATTTTAGCCTGGCTGATGATGAGAACTAAATGTTTTCGAAACCAGTTCCATACGTTATGACAAGTGAGAGAAGCATTAAGAGTGTGTAGTTCAACTAAATCATACAATGATATCAATTATAAATTTTTCTTTGTTTTTGTTTATGAATATATTTTCTTACTTCTATGGGTTTTTGAAGATCTTTCAAGAATTTTGGTTCATTTTGGAAATTTTTTGGGGGGGGGTTTGCTATTGCTGATTTCTCCGTGGGTTTATATTTTACCCTTCTCATGTGTTCCTTATACCACAGGGTAATGCCTCTTTGTATTTTCCTATATATTTCATACTGCAGATTTTGCAACTGATTTCATAAATATCTTATTGTTATCCTGTAAATTTTTTGTACATTTGATTTTTATAGTCTTGTAGTGCGGTGACATCTTTGATTTGCTAGTATTTTTTTAATTTTATATTTTCTTAATGACCGGATATATTGTGTAGCAATTTTTTTGCACTATATCTATGAAATATTCAAAAAACAATAGCAAATCAAATGCATCATCACAGTAAAAGGCTATAAAGGAGATCAAATGAACAAGAAATGCACATTCGATCCATGGGCACACTAAATATTCCAGAAGATTTTTAAAAATTTTGCTCCAGTCAACAAATGACAACCTCCTAAAAACCAACACAAAAAACAAAATTCCACCAGGAAAGCAATCAGGCATTTACAAAATTGAGGTTACAAAGACTGCAGTATGAAACATGTAGGGAAAAAAAAAATTGCATTTGGGTTAAGGAACACATGAAAAATGTAAAATACAAACACACAGAAAAATTAGCAATAGCATACCATTCCTGGCACCTTAAGAGGAGGAGAGGGAGGAGGAGGAGGAGGGGGAGGAGGGGGAGGGGGAGGAGGAGGAGAGGTGGAAGAAGAAGAAGAAGAAGAAGAAGAAGAAGAAGAACTCTTAAGTTCTTTAAAAACCTATAAAATTAACAGTAAGGGAAAATATATTCACAAATAAAAACAAAGAAAATTTAACTTGTGTACCTCGACTCAATCATAAAATGATCTTAAGAAAATTTAGTTAATTTTGATCTTTCAAACAACAGTAACCTCATCACTAAATTCATAAAATCTACAGAGCGACATCTTTATACCATGGTGGGAAAGTAGAATCATGCAGAAGATGAAGGAATGAATGGTGTTTAATGCCCGTTTTTACTACTGAGGCACCACAGGCGGTGGACACTGATGATACATGAGATGAAATCATATATTGGGAAAGGATTTTTTAAGGAAGGAAATGTTCCAAGCCTAAGTTTAGCATACCCTCCTGGCATTTGTCATTTATGAGGACTGAGAAATACCTCAGTCAGGGAGGATGGTCCTGGCGGGATTTGAACCCCAGGCCTCCTGGTCACGAGTCCGCGCCTTAAAGACCTGTGGCAGTCTGATGATGAAGGCAAGCCTTAAAAACATATCCAAGTAAGTGGAACAAAATTAGTGAAATTTGAGTGATTTCCTCATAAAAGATTGCAAAATATAACAAATAGCTATTTTTAGCTATCATTTCCTTAAACAGCATTTTAATACTTTTTGGTGATCTTTTCAGTTCAATGCAATCCCTTCATAACCATTAATTTACAGTTTTATAAATAAAGTACTTACATGAAGTGCTGCTACTGACACAGTGATACACAGCAAATATAAGTTAGTGTCTGCAAAAATTCCCTTCATTTCATCTACATCTTTCTCAGTAAAGCCTAAGGCCATGATGGACTTAAGTGCTGTCTCCACATGACGCATTAACCTGAGAATAACAATATAGTAGTATCAAGAATTCCTGTAGAAATGTCCATATCAGTAAGATGTTCTTATTTACATTTCAATATTTCAGCTTACCTTAACTTCCCAATGCCAATTGGCGTATAACTGAATTTTATGTCAATGAAAGTATGATTGTTTGTTATATGAATTAAGTCCCTCAGCCGACTATTAAGGAAGTCATACTGCAGCACTGGAAGATATTCCATTTTTGATGTTACCCTATAAAAATTAAACTTTGAGCTACATAAGTGAGGTAGTTATTAAAGAGAAAAAATAACAATAACAACAAATATTTGAGAGGGTTTTATATAAACAAGTGCTCTCTAATCTTTTGCAAGCTAGCTTTCAAGATACCACTATATTATGTTTATACAGATTGGCACAAAATGCATAGTACATTTATATTTGGCAACCCAATATGTTAGTATATAGCAATGATGGCATTGGATTTGTTTATTTATTCCAGAACTATTGGTCGAATCACCGACCCATTTAGCTAGGTGTTCAGATTGTAGAAGTCTGGCAAAACTGAGACTGTGACTCATTTTACACTTAAGCAACATACAGTGGATCTGCTAAATGAAAGATTACATTTGCTGGTTGTCATTTTAACAAAATAAACAATTGTTTGCATTAATAATAATTGCACAGTGTATACTTTGTATAAAATAATATATCTAGAAACATCACTATTCTTTCCATAATTGTTCTTTTTGAATGAACATATTGCTCCCTTATATAGTATCCATATAATATAATATTCAATGAAAATGCACATTAACTTTTGCAGCATTTGTAAACTGCTATAGTAATAAAAATCATTATGTACAATACTTTTGCCAAGAAAGTCTATGGCTTTTATATATTGCTTTTTCTTTTAGTACATAAATATAAAATTTAAATATTTATTACATAATCTTGGAATCAGCAATTTGAACTAATGGACAATTGTGTTGCAATTTATTTTTATTTTGCTTATAATATGCAAATGTTCATAAATTTCTAAATTTTTTGCTTTGCAAAGTCCAGTGGAGGAAAATGGAACTATCTTACTTGAGAATTATCTTTATGACTTTCATTATTGTTACTGCTACCTACTTAACAGAAATTTTAGACATATTGCTCCCTTTCCAATGGATATCAAATTCAACAAAAAATGCAGAGCTTAAGAAAATAAAACTTGCATGCATTACTGATATACAGCTATTATTACTTTATATTTATCTGTGTCTTAAGACAATAAAAGAAAAGAAAAAACATGAATTGTATTGGAACTTAACTACTTTTTATTTATTTTTTTCAGGCCTATGAGATTTTTACACAAAAAAGACTGTAAACATTTTTCTTTAATTTTCTAAGCCCATATATGCTACTTCTACAAATCTCATTTATGAATATATTAATGCAATTAAAAGAACATACTGCAGTAACTTGAACTAATTCACAAACTTGCTGCATGTGCATGTAGTTCATTAAGATAAGGTGGAGTTTTGTTTAATAAATCTGAGATTATTTTAGACACAAACTTGCTGCATGTGCATGTAGTTCATTAAGATAAGGTGGAGTTTTGTTTAATGAATCTGAGATTATTTTAGAGTTCTATAACTTTTTATTCTCTAACAATTCCATCAAATTTAATTTATAATATTATTTTCTTAATAACTAATGTTATTAATTCTTTGAAATCTGAGATATGGGGTGAACGATCCTTCACACAATCGGTTTTGCAGCATGCAGCCGGCCAGCGAGGCTGGCTGCTGTGTCAGCAATGCAGTGCAGGTGACAGAAAATCCATAGTAAATATAATACAATTTGTCATGTAATTTATTTATAACATACACAACATAAACACTTGAAAATAAAAATAAATTACTGACGTATATTAAACAAGGAGATGCTGGAACTGCCTCCCTTTGTTGTTCATGCATTTCTGACACCTGCTTAGGAAACTGCTCATTATACTCTGCAGTTCCCTCTGAGAAATGGCAATTACTTCTTGACGAATGTTAGTTTTAAGTTCATCTAAAGTGTATGGATTTGTTTCGTAGACTTTTTCTTTTAATGTTCCCCAGAGATAAAGAACACTTCCTATTTCATAAAATTTATTTACTAATCAATGAATCGAACTCAGATTAGAAACATGAACGTCAGGAAATTCCTCTTGAAATAATCTCCTTACAGCACTTGCTGATTCTGTATGCACATATGATCATACATGAATACTCTGGGGAACAGAATACTTGTATTGCCCCATTTCACTTGACACACTTTCACTCAATTGTATTGTGTTGCCTAACAAACACGTACCACTTGCACAAAATTTCAACTCAAATTGAAGCCTCACGCAGTGGAGGGTAAATATACTCCCCACCTTGGCCAATATATAGCCCACCTGTCCCATAGTTGCATAGTTCCTCACCCAGTAACTCCTATCCTTTCATTTTTACTTCTTATGTACCCCAATTCATGTTTTCCCTATTTCTCTATCCTGCCTGCATAAAAGCTTTCATTCTTAGTGTGTCAAATTTCATACTGACCCCATTTACTGCATTATTAACAATACTTTCTCTTCATCCATTAACATAAGGAAGCAGACATAGGTCAAGTCAAGAATTGTCTTTCTCTTATGAAATACAAATAATACCTACATGAGAAGACTAGCTATTTCTGGTGGCAGATCTCTGCGTGGTAGCTTCACATCATCAGTAAGTATGTTGAATGTGATGCGTGATTTTAAATGTGTCACTCGCTGAAGACGTTCTTCAGCAATTGTCTTGCCAAAAGATGAAGCATGTCTCTGTAATACCATAGCATATGTTAAGTTTAAATTTACAGCTGAAACTCAGAAAATTCAGATTTAATTTTTTTTATCTTAAATTAAACTGAGATATAAAATATACATTTAATCACTATTTAAATATAGAAAAAGGAGAGTAAGAAATTCTTTTATTCATTTAGTATAAACACATTATTTTCACCCAAACACACACAAAATATTTTTTTTGATTACAGACTAATGAGAATTCTGTAAATAACCAAATGCTACTTTTAAAACTACTTTTCTCCTTCCAAAATACAATAATATATTTAAATAAACTTTGCAATACTTGACATGCATGTATGTTGATTACTTAAGTTTGAAACTTTAGTAGACATGAAGACTTTGTTTGAGTAATTTAAAATGTAATGCATTATAAGTATTTTAGATGTTTGAATCAAAAATACTCTGGAGCATTTGTTTATTTATTCATCCTTTTGATCATTTTACATGATATAGGACATGTCCTAGAGCTACAGTTGCTTAATATAATATTAATTTATAATTAAAATAAACAGATATTTAGCATGGGATATAAATTCTATTTACAGATTTTAACAGAATGAGTTTGAAATTTTCAAAGATATTTGTATCTAATATTTATAAAACTCTCTTAACTATAAATCAATGATTAAGTGGCAGCTTTATTAGCATACTTAAATTTATGCAACACAAAATCTATAGTTTCTTATTAACTTATAATCACGTATTAAGAGATGTCTAATATGAGATGCATGTTATTCACAAATAATATTAGTTAGTCACAGTTGATAAGCTCTGTCTATATACAGTATAAAATCACTGATATCTAACAGCTTTCTGAAACTCACTTTGATGAAAAAGACAATGCTCTTGTATTTTCAGAGTTTGAATTTATGCAGTACAGATATTTCTTTTAACAACAACAACAACAATAATAATAATAATAATAATAATAATAATAATAATAATAATAATACTTTATTCATCATTTGGATTCATCATTTGGATAATTTACGTGAGATGGGCTTCGTCCAGAGTATAATATAAACAATATATAAGTTTAGTAATTATACTAGATTTACAATATGCCTTATTTAAAGTTCATATATTCACTTACTGAATAAAAGGTATGTTGTAGTAGAAAGGCTTTGACTTCTTTATTAAATTGTTTTAAATTGGTTATTTTATTAATATTTATTGGTAGTTTGTTATACACTTTAATGCCTACATTTGTGAGATTACTTTTTAAAATATTTGTCTTGCATATCGGAACGTGAAGGTCACGTTCTTGTATTGTGAGATGAATATATTTGTACATAATTCTTCCTGATGTCTCTTAATATGGTTTACAACTCTATTATAAAGAGGCACTAATGGTAGTATATTATGTTTCCTAAAATAGGGTCTACAGGATGCCATACTATCTACTCCACTTATAATTCTTATTGCTCTCTTCTGGATTTTAAATACTCTCTCACATTTTTCTCCCCAAAATTTTATTCCATATTTTAATCGACTATGAAAATAAGCAAAATATACATTTTTCAATCCTAATAAATTCAGTGGCCTTTTTAGACTTTTAAGCATATAACAAACAGAACTAAGTTTAGTTACTAAATGATGAGTGTGAGTATCCCATTTAAGGTTTTCATTCACATGTATACCTAAGAATTTTGTTTCTCCTTTGTACTCAATAATGTTTCCATCATATATAATTTGAGGTTTAATACTGTTTTTACATTGCCATCTATGAAATGTAATTGCAATAGTTTTTTCATTGTTTATGATTAGTTCATTTATTTTAAACCAGTTATTGAGGCTATTCATGATCGTGTCTACTTTATTTTGCAATGCAGTATCATTATCTCCTTTTATAAGAATCTTTGTATCATCAGCAAAAAGAACAACATCAGCCTTTTGGATATTATTAGGCAAGTCATTTATATACACTAAAAACAACAGAGGCCCTAGTACTGAACCTTGAGGAACACCTTTCATAATTTCTTTTGTATTTGATCGATAATTACTTATTCTCAGTTGTTTTTCATATTGTAGATCCACTACTTGCTTCCTATTGGTGAGATATGATTCAATCCACCTATTCATGTTTCCTCTAATTCCATATTTGTACAATTTAGATATTAGGATTTTGTGATCTAATACATCATATGCTTTAGTAAGGTAATTGAACATCAAAAATGATGTTATATTTTTCCAAAAAAATTATTAATCTATTGTGCACTAATTTTTCAAAATTTTTGAAAACACTGACAGTACACTTATTGGTCTATAGTTTTCTTTCTTTGTTTTTTCTCCTTTCTTGTGTATCGGAATAATTTTTGCAATTTTAAGCTTATCAGGGAAGATTCCCGAGTCAAGCGAAGAGTTATATATATATTTAAGCAAAGGGACTTTCACCTGTTCTATACATTGTTTAATCACATAGTCTGGTAATTTTTCATCTATTCCAGATGAATATTTGCCTTTCATTTCATCAACTACTTTTTGTATTTCACTTTCTGTAATTGGATTTATAAAAATAGAATTATTACAATTTTTTATCTCTGTTATGGTTTTACAGTGAAAATGTTGGGAGTGAGTTGAACTAAGAAGTTTGTCTACTATTTCTGAGAAATATGTATTGAAAGACTCTGCTATATGCTGAGGACTTCTAATTTTGTTACCATCATTAATTAGTTCTGTTACACACTGTTTAGAGTTATTCTTCCCAGTTTCCTGGTTTATTATTTTCCACAGTACCTTTGTTTTATTATTAGCTTTTAATATGATTCATTCATTTTCTTGTCTTTTTGCTTCCAGAATTACTTTGCGACAGATACATTTATATTTTTGTACATAACCCTTAAAATCATTATTTATATAACCTTGTTTCTTTAGTCTACACAGCAGCTTCAGCTTATTACTTGAGATTTTTATTCCTTTTGTTATCTACCCATTTTGGGTTGACTATTTATATACACGTTTTTGTGAGAAGGAAATATTAAACCAGCAGAGAAATATGTAGAAGAAGGTGTTAAATTTTACATTTATATTGCTTTCCTGAAAGATCTTCTCCCATGTTTCCTGTTTTAATAAGAAGTTAAATAAATTTATGCCTTCTGGATTGATTGTCCTTTTCATGCATGTTCCTGTTTTCCCTGTTTGTTTAGGTACTAATATATCGACTTCTAATATTTGTCCACAATGATCAGACAGGGCCATATCCTTAACTAGTGATTGTTTTTGAACTTTAGATTTGTTGGTGATCATTACATCCTATAATGTTTTTTTTGTATCTGTTATTCTTGTTGGTACCATTACTGTATTAACTAAATTGTATACAAAGAGCAAATCTTTTATTTTGTTTACTTTATTATCCTCCTCCAAAAAATCTACATTCCAATCTCCACAAATTATAATATTCTTATATTTTCTAGTTAGGCGGAATAGAACTGCATCTAATTTAGTTAAAAATTTATCAAGTTTAGTATTTGGTGCCCTATAAATGCACATGATAACTGCATTCTGATCACTAATCTCTATCAACGATAGCTCAAAGTTCCTATCTTCCTTGAGTTCCTTAAACAGGTCTGTATTTCTAGTGTTTATATCTGATCTAACATATATACACAATCCCCCATGTTTATAGGCTTTCCTACAAAAGGAATCTGCTAGCCTAAACTGTTTGAGGTTAGTAACTATTAACTGTTCTAACTTTAACCAATGTTCAGTTATACATAAAACATCTACATGTAACAAATCTACATTTAATAATACATCTAGTTGGTTTATTTTATTTGTTATACTCTGTACATTTTGATGTAGTATGCATAATTTGTTAACTCTTGTTTCCTTTCCACTATTATATACCTTTCATTCTATATTTTGTTGTTCATTGTCTTCTCCATCCAACTTGACTGTAGCTAGTTTCCCTTTAACTGTGATTGAATAACTTCACACAGCAATCTGCCAAATTTGTGTGATCCTCTGCGGTTGAGGTGCACACCATCCCTTCCAAAATCATTATTGTGCAGTCAAAAGTTTCCATCCATCATCATCCACTTTCTCACATTACAGAGCCAGTTTAATTCACTGTTTATTCTTGCAATCTTTCTCTCACTCACGTCATACCTTCTTATACACTACTTATAACAATTTTCACATCCAGTATTGCCTTTGTAATAGTGTCTGCCAGATCCATTGTGTCCCCCCATAATTTCTTCAGCCATTATTCCTCGATTTATATCATTCATTCCTACATGGATCACCATCACTTTTGGCTTACATTGCTGAACGTTTATTTTCTCTAACCTGTGTTTAAGCTCGTTTAATTTTATTCCTGGCATGCAGTGCACATCATAACCTCTCTCTTGGTACAGATTTCTGGAGAACTTGAGCATGGAATCCCCAATCACCATCACTTTTTTGTGTATTCCTGAGGCACCGGAATTTTCGTAATTAAATGTGTTTTCATTTACCTCACCCTGCAATACCTCAAATCTGTTATGTATTGAAATGACCGAATTTACATCTTGTTCACCCCGCATAGATGTTGTATGTTTTCTTCTCTCAGATTTTCCTTTCACTGCATTGGCAAAACATGCATTCTCTTCTTGTGCTCTAATTTGGTCTTCAAATCTTCGTTTTCTGTCTTTAATGATTGAATTTCTGTTTAAGCACTTTTTAAATCTTTGTTTACATCCCGATTATCATCTGAAGGGATGCTATCACTTTCACCTCGTGCATCCTACCAGCTACCGATCCTGTTTCTCTCCTTTCTTTGATTTTTGTATTTATTTCAAGACTACCTTTATTTCCTCCAGTTTCCACATCGCTACTACTTTGTTCGCCATTCTTCTTTCTTGCCTCACTCATTGAATTGCCACAATTTTTATATAAATTTAGAGCCATATTTCGCGCTACAACACCATGCACCGCCATTTTGTTATGGAAGTATTAATGTGATGCTTACTGCTTACTCAATGCAGAAATAATTTGTCTTACATCAGGCATTGAAATGCATATATTAGGTTCTTTGAGGAAAGGAACCAACACACATTAAATAAAGAAACAAAACTATGAACACACTAACCAAAGAAAAAAAAAAAGGGACAACTCGAATAAATAAACTCTACTAAATGTAAAATACATAAAGATACACATAAAAATAGTGAAAGTTATAAAAAGCATTAAATGACAAAATATAATCAATGGAAAATATAAAAAGATATTTTGGATAACAAAGAGATAAACTCTAAAAAGTAGCAAATTCTAACTTCTAACTTATTTCTATCATATAAACAATTGTGACTCTCAATAATTAACTATTTTTTATCAAGAGGATACATCAATTTGCAAGAAGTACTAGTTAAGTGCTCAAACCTATAAGGGACAGTCATCAATTTCTTATTATTTGATTAGTGGTGGGTGAGTGCATTTCCATGGCCTCAGCATATGCAAAAAGTCCTGCCAGAGCATCCAGTTTAAGAAGGCCCGTGAAGAATGTCAAAGTTTATGAGAGTGATTCATTTCCTGCTTTTTTAATTGTCTTTCTTAAAAGACAATTGCAAGGCAATCAGTGATGAACTGGTCACTATGTATTGCAACAAGGCCCCACCACATGACAATATTGTTAAATGGCACAGCTGTTTGTTGTAGGAAAATAAGTTTGAAAAATGAAATGGCTAACTGTCTCTGAGTAAAAGCAGGAACTTGTGGAACTTTTGGTGCTTGGAGACCAGTGCACCACTACTTATGTAATAGCACAAACATCTTCTCCTTCACATTTTCAACAAGTGCAGATCAGAAATCTGGGTATGGAATTAAGAAATAATTCATCATATGCATTTCAAGAACCTGTTGAATGGCGGTATTGGTGATGGTAATGGTGCGGAAGATTGGATAAGATATTTCCTAAACCTTTTAAGAGCAGGACAGTTCCATAGCCAGAAGCTACAGGGATTGGAAAATGTATGTTTTACTAAGCAATTAGATAGGCAGATAGGAGTAGATGAAGTATGAGAATAAATTAGAAGACTTAAAAGGAATAAAAAGGAGGGGATGGAATACAGGGGAATTTTGGAAAGCATGGTGCTTAGAGGAGAAGAGATTGTGTTTATTAGTTAAGATAATAAATTTCATTTTTGAAGGAGCCAGTGTTCCATGGTGTTGGAGAATAGCAGTAGTGGTGTCAATATTTAAGAATAAGGGAGATGTGAACATCCCATCTAACTATTGGAGAATTAGTTTGTTATCTGTACTAGGTAAATTATATGCAGGGGTTTTAGCAGAAAGAGTGCACTTTTGGGCAGAGGAGGAGAATAAGTTATCAAAATTTCAGTCAGAGTTTAGGAAGAATAAGAGAATGATTAATAATATCTTTCTTATGGATACACAGGTAAATAAGTATTTAGCAACAAAGAGGAGATGATTATATATGTTATTTGTGGATTTTGAAAAAGCTTTTGACACAATAAACCGGGAAGCATTATGGATAAAATGGAATAATAAGGGAATGAATAATAGGTTCATAAAAATATAACAAAGAATATACTGATAATGGGTTTTGTATAAAGATGTCAAGTAGCAAAGTAACTCAAGTTATTCCAAACAATATAGGGTTAAGGCAAGGCTGTAAATTAAGTCCTGTACTATTCAATTTGTTCATTGATGATACCCTAGAGGAAATTAATGTTTTTTAATAGTGTTTAATGCCTGTTTTTACTACTGAAGCACCACAAATTAATGCGGTAAATAGTCATGTTCAACAATTAACAGGAATGCAATACTTTACCTCAATACCTAATGTAGGTTTAATTAAATCAATTGAAGCAATAGATAATTTTTTGTAAGAAGTGAAGTTTGCATATTAATCTTAACAAATCAAAAAAATTGTGGTTTTTAAAAAGGGCAAAAATTTAGGGAAAGATGAGAAATGGTGTTGGCAAGGAAGAGTAATTGAGGTGGTTAACAAATTTAATTACTTAGGAGTAAGATTAAGTAGTAAGGGTGGATGTAGTAATCAAAAGAAGATAACAGCTAAAGGGAAGCTTCTCTGAAAGCTTTAAGGGCATGTTTAAACAAAATGCCAGGGGTGCAAGTAAATTGATTGGAGAGAGTATCTGGGGAAATGAAAGAGGCTAAAATGCTCTATGGAGTAGAGATTTGGTGTTTGGAAGAAGGGTGGACTAATATGAATATGATATGGGGTTTGGAAGAAGGGTGGACTAATATGAATATGATACATAGAAACTTTCACAAACAAAAACTAGGCTTGCCAAGAGCCTCACCAAATGGTGTTGCTTAAGTAGAATTAGAAAGAATAGGTAATAAAGGGAAAATTTGGAGAGATTATAGAAATACTGGTTTAGAATTAGAAATTCAGATGAACATAGTGTTTTATATCAATGTTTGTTAGATCAGCAAAGGCTTAATCATAATGCTAATTGGCTTATCAAGGTAAAGGAAAATCTAGAAAAATCTGGTTTTGGGGACATGTGAAGAACTAGGGGATCATTAGGAAGAAGTTTCTGGAAAGAAATTAGGTTAACAATAGAAGACATGGAAAGGCAAATATTTGCTAGTTTTAATTTCAAAACATCATGGGGTGTCAACAGAGATTGTTGAGTGTTAAAAGAGAAATGAAAGGGGTTTGGAAGAGAGAAAATTATGTTGAAATATGTGATAAAGCAGCAACAGAAGGCTTTGCATGGGCGAGAACAGCAGTAGTGAAATTAAGGGTTTAAGAGCAAGGGAAAGCTGGATAAATGTCCATTGTGCAGCCAGAAAGACAATAATTGGCAAATGTGATTAGAATGTGTTTCTTAGGGAGGAGATGGAATGCAGAGATGGTCTAATCTACCAAAAAAAAAACTATGGGGAAAAAGATGTTGAATGTTAAATCAAAAAAAACATGGTGGAAATTAGCATATTCAGGTAAAGTTACAGCAAAATGGTTGACAAAAATTAGAAAGCAAGGCATGTAGAGTGTGAGGGGTTATATTGAAATAATAGGAAGGACCCTATGACTAGGCAACTGCAGTGTTTGGATATATCAGGCCTCGGGAAATATAGCAACTTAGGGTAATGAAGTATAATGAGTTATGCTTTTCTAAATATATAGATTTAAATTTTGTTGGATTTAGTGCCTTTGGAATTGCCAAAGGTACTGTTTCTATTTGTTACATTTTAATTGGTTTTTCATGTTAATTTTGTTATGAATTTTTTATATGTAGAAGTAAGTCTGTACGGATATATTTATAATAAATTTCAATTTAAATAGAATACCAGAACCCAAGACTTCCAGATATTCCACTCTGAAACTGCTGATCAGCTGAAAACAAAGGTTCAGGAATTAGTTATATGTAAAATTAAAGGAAAATGCATTGAAAAGATATAAGTTCTTAAGTGATGTAATTCAGGAAGTTATGAAATGGTGGGGAAGTAAAAAGTGTAAATTTAATTATGTTATTTATTGAAATTAATTCATACAATTAGTACTAATAAATGATGAAAGAAACAAAAAATGCATGCCAAGAGTTTGAACTGTGTGACATGATTTCCCTCAGCAGGTGATGAGGCCATTATCAGTAACTGCTCACTGGCAAAATTAATTTCCAATTGCATAGCAACATGGGGATTCTATATATGCAAACAATGGAATGTTCTTGGCATTCTTTTTTCTTTAAACAGTTTGCATATAGTAAAAGAAATTAATATTTCTACAGCTTTTCTAATATCAGCGTATATTTGTAATATAATTATTCTTATACCAGAAAATTTCTGATAAGTGATAAAAGGTGAAACCAAATATATTAATCATGAAAGAAAGAAATATGAACTCTAACCAGGTATAGTCTTGCAACAAAATAGCTACAAACCTTCTTGTCACTATTTCCAGTTCCTGTTTCCAAAAGCTTGAATGCTGTAGCTTCTGGAACATGGTACTGCGTAAGTTTAATCCTGTTATACACAGTTAAATGATCACCCCTCAAAGACCAGAAGTTAAGTTGTTTGTTCAGTTGTTGAGGATATAAAAATACATGCATAAAGAGACTTCCATTTTGTCTTGTAGCTGGAGGAATTGCTATAGTCAATTTTCTGAAAATAAACATAATGCAACAGCTTACCGCATACTAAACATTAAAGAAGTTCAATAATTCTTTACATTAAAATCAAACGCTTTAGCAGATTGAATACTGATGTTATATTTGCAGAAAGATGCCAACTTATCAGCAAAATTTACTAGACTTCATTAAAATAAATATTTATATTTAATTGAAATGTATCTTCAGTAAGATTTAATTTAACCTCTTCTCTGCTAGTATGCTCCTTAACTTTGACATCTTAGCTTCATATATAATTTTTTTCCAAATAATCATTACTAGTAATTCATTAGTTTTATGTTATTGCTTTATTATATGATAACATTTTTAATATACATTCATTGAATACTCAATGTCTCCTATAATTAAACAGAAGGGAAAAAATTCAAAGTTAAAAACTGTAAGCTTTTCTTTTGCACTAAGCCTACCGTTTGGCACAAAAAAGAAAATTATTTTCTCATAAAATGGTTCAATTAACTTTCCTAACCAAAGCCTGATAGCACTCTTAATGTTCTATCTAGGAACATGTACAGTTTCATCAAAAAGTTTCTCTTAATAACAATGAGAAATTCAAATAGCATAAAGTCTAACAATCAGTAATTTTTTTTATTCTAAAATATTTTCAAACCAATTTATTCAAAAGTATATGATGTCTGACAATTTATGCAATTCATTATACATCGCTGACAAGTAAAAGTATTTGGGTTCGACCAAATATATTTGCACCAAAGTCCCATAAGGGGTCATTTAAGAGGCCTTTATGTACTAGTGATATATTTTGTTTGTCTGAAAACTTCTACAGTCATCTGTTAGAAGCCTCTGTCTATGTCATGTCAATTCCATCCCTTAAAAATCATCCCACCAAAAAATACCAATATGCACAACCTCTGGACATACACCTCTTTAGGAAATATACACTCTATACCAAGATAACACACTTTATTAAATTACAATGCAGTAATTGCAGCTAAAATTGCAGATGCTTTATCATGAAATTATAATCTGCCATCTACAATCTGCAGATATTTACACATTTCATTACGTATGGCAGACAAAGCTGGACAAGATAATGGTGAACCTGTGACTAACCTCAAAAGTGTGGCATTCATATTGACATTACACAATGCACAATGACATGTAACCAACTTGCCTTCTTAACTATGCAGTTTATTGTCATGCTTATTATTTGATCATTTTAATGTAAGTCCCTACTTGCATTTATAGATCTACATTACATGTGCCTTCTACAATGACCTCTGCAGTAACCTCTAGTGATTGTTTGCAAATTTTGCAGAAAAACAACTCACCAGCACATTCAGAGGTACATACTGGTCTTATAACTGAAATTTAATACAGATGTGCTTGTTTAAGCCCAATACTTGTGAGTAAAATCACATTACCACAGGGACTTCATTGTTGTCCTTTAGATACCACTTGCATATAATAGGGGGTGATGTCAGTCATCTACATATGCTGCCCCCTGTTTACGCTAAACGACTGACAACTTGTTCCCTTGAAACAGATGCATGCCCTCTTTGCAACCACGGCATATCCATGACTGAAGAGCACTTCAGCATTTGCCCTGCTGTTCTTAACTATTTCTCTTCGCATGTTATTGACAATACTTTTAGTCATTATTTTTATCATTCTTCTTTCTACTGGGCTGCCGTTGATTTATGATTGAGAGTTCAGAGATGGGCATAGTATAAAAATAAATTTGCATATAATGTTTCAAGGTTGCATCTTGTTTGCCCTCTTCATTTTTGAAGCATTTCTAAGTTCTGTCAAGTACAGATTTGCCTGAGTTACATATTGCTTTACACCAGACATCAATAACACCTTTGCCATGTGGTGAGACAAAGAATGTTCTAACCAAAATCCCGCAGTCTATAGCACTATTTTATAAGTATCAATTTGCAAAATTATATTTCTGTTAAAATTGAACTGTACACCAAATGGAAAATACCTGTGTTCCACGTTTGCATTCTTCAACTTGCAGTCATTGAATAATTTTCAAAAAATAGTCTATGCAATACCTATAATAGGAAATGTCATTTGAAACTACTGCACTTGTCACTTCTCACCACACAATTGCAGTAAACACAATTTGAAGGTTTCTCCAGTGAGTTGACTGGATGTCATTTTATTACACTTGCATGAGAAGTTTTT
Organism: Metallyticus violacea; assembly: GCA_030762175.1. Lineage (NCBI taxonomy): Eukaryota > Metazoa > Arthropoda > Insecta > Mantodea > Metallyticidae > Metallyticus > Metallyticus violacea. The sequence goes on along the minus strand of CM060838.1, from coordinate 48,535,736 downwards.
CATGGAATTCACTTGTAGTTACATTGATTTTTCAGGTGCATTTTTCTTTTGTTTCATTATATGTATAATGTGTTTATGAAGTAGTAAAAAGAAAATCTGCTCCATTTACAGGCAACTAGTTTTACTGAGACTTATTAATCATTTGGATATTGAAATTAAGGACAACACTAACTGTATTTCAGTAATGGGTAATGAGCATTAAGATTTCACATACCACCCAATTTACCACAATAAGTTCAAAAAGATATTCAAAGAACAAGGAATTATGTTAGCCCCAAAGAACAATTTTAATATAAAGAACTTATTAGATTGCAGAGTAAAGGACTACATGCCAACAGAACAAAAGTCAGGTATTTATGAAATAGAATGTGCAGAGTGCGATAAAAATACATTGGAAAAACAAAGAGGAATTTGGGAATCCAGAAAAAAGAACATTTCAGAAATATTCGCTTAAAACAAATTGATAAATCAGCAATAGCAGCGCACTTTTGGAATAAAAATTATGAAATTAAATCAGAGATAAAACTACTTAAACAACTTCATAACGCAATAGAACTTTCCACTTGCGAAAACATTTTCATTACAAAAAATAAGGATAATTTGATGAATTTCCATTTCCCTCCAATGGATGAACTCAGCAAATTCCTAATAGAACCTACAGATGCCGCCACAAGAACATCAAGAGACCCAACCGCCATGTATAACAACAGTTTATCTACAGGCTGAAGATGGGAGGGATCACTCCAGAAACATATGTCCAGATTTTTGTGTAAGTGAATGCAGTTAGTGTGAAAAAAACTGTATTACATTGTTTATATTTCTGCCTCTGCTTTTTGTTCAGGTAAGGCTTCTTTCTTCGGGTTCTCTTGCAAACCATTTTTACAAAGATTTTTTACAGACAGTTTGGTCAGAAATATGTACATCTGAAGTCTTCAAGATGGCATTTATAACTTTTGATGTGTGCCAATGATCCTGTAGAGAAAGGGAGCAGATTCCATAACAGTTTTGAGCAATGAATATTGGTTTTCTGACAGTTCTTGGGGAAATGTTTGTGGACTCCCATTTTTTCACAATGACTGCAAAATATCTCACACCTGACTATGTATACCCAACTTGTTTGCTATTTTTTATATAAGAATAATCTTCCTCATAAAATGTTATTGCCTTATTCCTTTTACTTGATGACCAATCAGTGCATTTTTGTGTGTTAGGAGTCATTGTTTTCAATAATAATCTTTTAATTCACACTACAAAGAGCTTCAGTTAACCAAAGACAGCTGCTGATTGTTACCACAATTCTGACACTTGTCCTTCTATAATGATGCAAACATTCTGCCATTGGTTGAAACTGAACACATGACAAATTATTGTTGCATAAGATAAAGTTACTGAATAGACCCTTAAGCCTAAATCTTATTTTATGATGAATACTACAACATGTACCATTTTTTAAAAGGCCAGTACAGTAGGGTAAATTTGTTGCAATTGTAAGCCTAATAAACTTATTGATATTTCTTGTTCTAAATTTTTATGTTGACGTTTTAGTTCTGTAATGAATTTTTATTTCCTCCAGGATTGCTATTTGTGTATATGTATTTGTGGGAATGGCAAAAATGTAGCTGAGCCATGCTACTGTTTGAATACAAACACTTTGGTAGTAGTGTCAGAAATCTTTGTTATGCCTTTAACCAACATGCATTTTAAAAACAGCTGAGAGGTTTTAATAACACAATCTGTCTCCTGTATTGGCTGCTTATGCTATGAAATCATTGATAAAACTTATTTGATCAAATACCTACAACTTTATCTTGAAAGCAAACTTACTTTTCTAATTGCTTATCATAGTCAAAATGAGGAAGATTGTCAACAAGCAGCACTTCTTTCTCCTGGCTTGGAGACTGTTTCACCGACGTGTACAAGGCCAACTGAAACAAAGCATTAAATTATAAAAAGGTAATCTGTACTCTCTCTGCCTTCCTTCCCTCTCAATGGATAACAGAAGTCAACGCGAACAAAATATTCTTAAAAATTTTCAATCATTTACATATTAGTTACATTTATTTAAAAATGCACAGTTAAAGTTTCTGCTTTGAACAAATAAATAACAAGACAGAAACCTAAATAAATCTTTGGTTCCAAGCAGAACTGAAATCCATACCATTCATCTATGCAGCTCATAAACAATGAAGAAAATAGCTTTTGGAATAAAAATACTATTCCTATTTTGTATGTAGTATGGCAACTTATAATCATTATATCTAATAGCACTTGACTCAAAGGAACGAGTCTAAAATTCTACTGCATATTGTACCATATCAATGAAGTCATCACAACCGAAGTGAAATGTGCAACAAAAATATCAAACTAACCTTAGAAAGCAAATATATTAGCATATCATAACTTAATGCAAAACATGTTATATGTAGCCATTTTGGAATATGCCAGATCTCCTGCCCGTTAGCGCATAAAAATCCTCAATACTTTACCCCGGGATACAAGTAAAGCTGCTGGTCCTGTGTCATAGATTTACAGCATGTAAAAGAATTTCAAACCTGAAAGAAGAGGCCTCTGATTAGAATTTATTGGCTGTTTCAGGCCCTGAATAAATAGGAAGCTAATGACCATAAAATAAACCTTAATACATCCCTTCATTCTGTCTGTTACTACTTATAGTCTACCATAGAAGTGGAGTATATCTGGATGAATACAGCGATTTTATTCTTCTAGCTAAGTTAAATAGATTAGTACATTTGATATTTTCTGCAACATTCTTTTCTCATTCATAACCATTTATAGCAGTATTAACAAACATTACAAATTAAGATCATTATTGTATGAATGAGTCAAAACACACACTCTTATTAGCTCCAGTTAATGTGTAGTTCACCTCAATCATACAATGATCTTAATTATTTTTGCTCCGTGCTATTTTCTTCAACACATTTCCTATATATGAGAAAACAAATATGTATGACATTTATGAAAAACCACATAACTCCACTTTTGGTGGAAAATGAGTTTAATGTACTGACAATACCTACAGCAGATCCACAGATTGTGTAAAAATAGGTAAGTGCGTGTGTGAAAAATGGAGGAGTTGTCAAGAATTTCATTTTTAGTCTTCCTGTTGCCAACATTTTTATAAGTGATCTGGATATTGAAGAAGTTGATTCTGATGCTTCATAAGAGTTTTCATTACGAGGTTAGATCCATAAGTTTCCAACTTCACCAATAAGAATTATCGACTTCACAAAACCCTTATTTGGTGTCATGCCTTATCTATTAAGTAAATAATTGCAGCTGTAATTTCTACTCTGCTGTGTTCGGTTGTTCAGATACAGTTGCATAAAAAAGGCTATGTGTAGAAGGTTGTGACATGTTCAAAATGAAGTATCCACCTGTTATTAATTTCTTCACAAAAGAAGGACTTACTCCAAATGACATTAAACAGCAATTGGACAGCGTATATCTGGAAGCATCCTCCTCATATTCTACAGTAAAATAATGGGCCAATCTTTTTCAAATGGGTTGAGAAAGCATTGAAGACAAAGAGCATGCAGGTTGGCCCTTGGAGGTGCTCAATGCTCCTGAAAGCATTTCTTTTAAGGAAGGAGAAATTATGGAAGACCAGCGGCTCAAAGTTTCAGAAATAGCAAGAAGGTTGGGCCTTTCTAAAACAACAGTCCTTCGAATTATTCATGAATATTTAAACATGAATAAGGTTAGTGCAAGATGGGTACTTAAACTTCTTTTCTCGGTTCAAAAGCAGCAGCGAGTCATCTGTTGTCAGGCATTTTTGGAGCTCTGCCGTGGTAACGAGAGAGAGAAGTTCTGCAAACCATTATTACAGGAGATGAAACTATAGTCCTCTACTATGATCCCTTGTCCAAAAGAGAATCAATGGAGTGGCGTAAACCTGGCAAAACACCACCTCTAAAGGCCAAGTCATTCATTCAACCAAGAAGATCATGGCCACAATCTTTTGGGACTGTGATGGAATGCTCTTCATTGACTTCAGGGAGGGGAACACTACAGTAAATGGGGAATACTATGCTGACCTATGCATAAACTATATGCTTCCATCAAAGAAAAAAGGCAAGGAAAGCTGAGTTGTGGTGTGCACCTTCTTCACAAATATGCACCTGTGCACACAGCTCTTGTTGCAAAGGAAGCTGTGAAGAAATGTGACTTCAAGGAGATTGACCATCCACCCTACTGCCCAGATCTAGCTCCCACCGACAATTTCTTGCTTTCAAAACTCAAGAAGGACCTTCGAGGTATATATTTAGATGTGACAAAGAAGTGATGGATGCTGTTTATGCCCAATTTGCTGACAAAATTTCTGATTATTTGGGGGGGGGGCTGAAATGTTAATTCAAAGATGTAAGAAATGTATTGCAATAAAGAGTAACTGTACTGAAAAGTAAAATATAGTTTTTGTCTTTATCGTACCTAGAAAATGGTTAGGCTGGAAACTGTGTACATACGAGGACCTACCCTCGTATATGCACATGCACACACACATACATACACACACACACACACACCAATCTAAACCTAATTGAGTTAATTCTAAAAATTGGAGGAGGTTTACAGTGGCTCACTACAGCCTAAGTCTTTGCCTGCTTCCTTTTTGTAAGTATAAACCAAATAAATGCAAATGGACAGAAATGGAATTCCTAGTCCATAAATATATACGGGAAATGAAGGAGTGCCATGGAGTGCCTCAAGGATGTGTTCTGGGCCCTCTTCATTTTCTGGTATATATAAATGATCTCTCCTTATCTATCCATGATGTAGGAAATATTGTTCTATTTGCAGATGACACAAGCATATTGATAAATCGAAATAGCCTTAATGATTGTGCCGTTAAACTAAATCCGATTCTGAGTTCCTTGTGTGTATGGTTCAAAGCAAACAAATTGTCTCTAAATCTAGATAAAACAAATATTATGAAATTCATCACTCCCAGATCTGCAGATTCACAATCACAGATAGGATATTATAACAGTGTACTTTTACAAATCAAATATATTAAATTCCTTGGTTTAATAATTGATCTGAATTGGGATACTATGCAATATGTGCATTAGTAATGTGTAGTCAATTAAGACTTTAAAACTAATTTATTATGCTTATTTAAATTCAATAATGACATATGGTTTTTGGGGAAATTCAGTTAAAAATGAACGTGTCTTCCTTACAGAAAAAGGTCATGGGAATAATCGCTGATACACACAGCAAGCATTCATGCAGAAACCTCTTCAGACCATTTGAAAATTTAACTTGTGAATATATATTACCCTTCAAAACTTTTTATATAAGAAATAAAGAAAATTTTATTCTAAATCAAAATATACATGACAAGAATACTAGACAAAAAGAAAATCAACATAGACCAGCTTCAACACTTTCCTGCCATCAAAAAGGAGTTTATTATGAATGCATTTTAGTACAAAATGCTCTTTCTTCTAGTTTAAAAACCTTAATAAATAATAATTCCTTTACATCTGTTCTTAGAAAATACCTATGTAAAAAGCCTATTATTCTGTAAAGGAATATATGCGTAACAATATATTATACCGAGTTAAAAATACTGCAATAATTTATATCAATGTTTATGTAAACATGTATATAGTAAAATCTGTGTCTTTAAGTCACTTCTCTGTTTCTGCTTATCTGTTTTTGTTGTTTAGTTGAGTGGTTCTAGGTCTCTTTTTCATTTTTATTGTAACAGTTTACATAGAAGTACACAATATTTTTTGTAAATGTTGATTATGGTAATTGTACATGACAAGTTCTATGTTTGTAGGTCTCTTTGACTCAGCTTTGCAAACTCAAGGAATGCTCCAGGAACTAAACTACATACAAACATTAGCCTAGACTGAACCTTGAGCAAATCCTAGTAACCGAAGTATCCAGTCTTTATTACTTTTGTAATATTATTTCCACCTACTCTCCTCTATAATATGCAGATTTAAAACTGACTTACATACATGTAAAGTGGGATGCATATATTGAAATTTCAATAAAAAAATCTATGTTCAACACATCTTTACTGGTACATGAATTTGAGAGTTAATGTGCTCAATTTTTAAAACTTTTAAAGTAGATGCTAATGCAGTACTTTAGAGCTGATATTTTCTCCTACAAATTTATTTGACAGCAGTTATCAAGAGTTGTTGCCTTTGACTTCTTCAAACCAAAAATTCCTCAATAACCTGGACAGCATAAATAAATGCCCCCCTTAAATGCTGATATTGAAGCCTTGAACTGGTACTGCTTACTCTTAGTACCATTAATCAGCTTCTATTTTATATGCGAATTAAAAATTAAATGACTAAAAAAGTTCTACGTTCACATTAGAGAGCACACATTAGCATTAGTTTATATTATCATTACTTTAACAATATTTTTTAACTTGTCAATTTAATATGACGTAATACTTCATTACCCGGTGTTTCAGGCTTGTGGCGAATTAAATTGCACTAATTAGCTCTAAAAATTGAAAATGCAATATTGTTAAATCAGTAACATCCATAATTGGATTCCAAGAGCGTTGATAACGCAGAAAATGTGTTTGGAACAAGTTATTACCTATTTTGAAATAGCATCAGTGATTTCTCACAGATAGACATCAAATAAGGAGAAAGATTTTCGCGCAAATCAAAAAGTGGCATGATATACCTACATAACCACTGTTTCACGAAAGTAGCCGGCATCAACATCTACGCTTATTGGTATCATAAAGGCTAAAGTCCCTGTATGATGCCTATTCCAGAGTTATACGAATACAATAAGAACACGTGGTTACATATTTCGTTTACATACCTGTAATTTAGGTTTGCTGTGTAAGAAAGAAGTTAAACACTCTTCACTCTTATGACATGGGGGAGGAATAAATAGCTGTACTAAAGTCCACACTGAATGAGCAATGTAAGCAACAAAAATACCGGAAAGTATTAACGTTAAGGATGGAAACTGCATTTTACTAATACTATAAACACACAAAGGAGTTCGTTTATCTTAAATAGAAGATTAACTGTCACGCAATGCTAGATACCATGCTAACATTTTAATCCAACCAATTATCTTTAAGAACTACATAAATAAAACAATTATCGGTTCTATCATACTGCTAATTCACAGTGTAATGATTATAAACTCTAAGAAAAAATATACAGTTATGACATATTAAAATCCACACAGTTCACACATGTGGCACTTAGTTTGATAGCACCGCTACGAGTTAGAGCTTTATCTGCTAGGCAGCGCTTTAGCTGCAGCATAGACACACTTTATGCTACAGACAGGGCTGGATATCTCTTGTCTGTTGGCGCCCGAGCGGTTAGCCAAAGGTACCTCAGCGGAGAGAGGCGAAGGTATTATGGCACAGCTATTAGTATAGCTATTAGTAGACGAGTGAAATATTGTAACGGTGGGAAATGTGCTCTTATTCCAATTCGCAACTAATTCATATATAAACCACTAACCTAATCTGTCGGTTAACTTCGGGCTAATCCTAGAAACCGGTGGACCCAGTGGTTCAGCGAGTAAATCATTGTAATTGTGGCAAACCATTATAAGGCGGTGAAATATTGTAACGGCGGGAAATGTGCTCTTAATCCAATTCGCAACTAATTCATATATACAAACACTAACCTAATCTGTCAAATGCTAGAAACCGGTGAACCCAGTGGTTTAGCGAGTAAATCATTGTAATTGTGGCAAACTGTTCTCATTCCAATTCGCAACTAATTCAGCGAATAAATCATTATAATTGTGAAAAATCTCGTTGACAGGATGGTAGTATTCCAACCCATTATTCTATCTTCATATGTTATCGTTTAGCGCTTACCACCTGAGCAATTGCTCCATTCAATCTATAGTATTAGCTAGTGCTAATAGCTGTGTTAATCACTACCTTCGGCTCTCTCCGCTGGCGCTCACTTTAGGCTAGCCAATTAGGCGAATGCAGCACATAGATACTTCTCAGCTCTGCCTGTAACGTCAAGTCATAGATACTGTCTCCCACCTCTTCAGTGAACAGCAACAGCTTTAGTGGAAACGGCCTGTTCTCAACTCCATTTCTGCACTCCTTGTGTCTATCAACAATTCACCCTACTAATATTACCTAATAGACCATTTCTTATTTCATTTCAGGTCATTGCATCTAAACTGATCTTATATAAGATATGGGACATGTTATGTTAATTTTTTACAATAAAATGATGTAAAGTGGTACAGCTTGACAGAAAAGGTTTCGAATTCACATTGAAATATGATAAACAAGATGCATTGTCAATAAAAGCAATAAAATATACCAATATTATATTTAATGTGTTTAATTGATATGTACATAAATAAAAATAGTACGCAATGTCAACTTAGGTAAAACATAATTAATTGTTAGCTGTTGCCTTCCGAAATTCGTCGGTCCTGGTGGTGTAGTGGTTACCGTACTTGCCTCCTACACCCAAGAACGCGGGTTCGAACCCGGCCAGGACCGATGGGACCGATGGATTTTTTCGGGCGTAAAAATCCTAAGTATGGCTTCCTTCGGAAGGGAAGTAAAGCCGTGGGTCCCGTGTCGTACATTTACGGCACGATAAAGAACCTCAAGCCTGAAAGAAGAGGCCTCTGAGCAAAATTTGTCGGCCGTTTCACGCCCTGAGTTGAATGGGACGCTGATGACCTGAGATGTTAAAGAGCGTCCATAAATAAATAAATCAATCTTCCGAAATTCATCAGTGCTACAAAAGAATTTTTATACAATATTTTAAAAAGTTCATTTAAATTTTTTGTAGTACAGATATTTCTTTCAGGAAGGTGAGTAATCGGTTGTACATTTTCAAAACGGTATAAATAAATGTATTTTTATAAAAGAATGCATTTCATTGAGGAGAAGGAGTGCTATTTTTTTATCCTTGTATCATGGGAATATGCCCTCGAATTAGTTAAAAATGTATTTTATTGGGTTTTATAAACACGAAAAGTAAACTGCCACGATCTGTATATGTAGTACATATGTACTATATGTATATATACCTAATTAATTATATATAGTATATATTTACATATATAATAGATTGAAGAAGTTGATAATTTATACAATTTTGATTGGCGTAGCCTTATTCACCTGAATATCCTGGAGTTTCATTCCCTTGGTCATCAGAAGGACAAATGAAGACATTTGTACGCAAATTATTGTCAACAAAGAGGGTAAAACAGTTAATGCCTTATCATATGTAGCAGCTTGTTTTCTATTTCATACAAAAAACATAATACGAACTGATTACCATATGTTCTATTTATTATTATGTTTGCATATTACGAATATCACTAAATGCACATTTTCTTTGAGCACAATAATTTATAAACCATGAAAATACAACAGATGAACACTTTTCAAGTACAATTATGTACAAATTGGGGTTATGTTTGGTAAGTATTTAGCAACCCTCGTGAAAAATCTTTCTTTTTAAAAATCAGCATAAGCGTTGTTTCAAAGAAATACCAATGTAACATGTTCAACAACATTTCTTTTGACACTATCAATAACATTTCCGAGTATGGGTGATTTGCAGCTAAGCTCTAGGAAAAATAATAATTGTTTATATAAGTGCAGCAATAAAAGAGTTCTAAAAGGTATTAGATGTGGTAGCTGTGGTTTCTGGATACATAGAAAATGCGCACACATTGAGATAATTAATATTAACGACGAGGAAACTTCACACATGCCTTAATCAAAAGAAAGAAGATGTTGGGGCATCATTATATGAAACTGGAAGAAATTATCAAGTTATAAAATAATGACTAAGCCAGACTTCAAAGAGAAATGTAGGAATTATTGGAACAAAATATAAAGTTAAGCTGAAAATCAGAAATACCACGTTACAGGACTAAGCAAAAGTTCATGCTACGACATGGAGGACGGTAAAAGCTGTAAAGCAAGGCAGAAACCAACTAGGGTCCACAGCAAATCATATCCTCATCAGTCAAAATAGATACAACGTGCTGGAAGAAACTTCAAATCGTACTAATCATGAGTACCACCAATCTCAGGAAGTAATAAAAAGGTCAATGGCTAAAGGACAAGAAAATAATGTTAAACAAGTATTTATTTGTTCGGAGAGCCTCGGAAGAGGACTAGCTACTTTCCTGAATGAAACGCCGACAGCCACAGCTACGCGGATGGTGAAGCCAAACGCCAACATCAAAGGAATCACAATAACGTGAAAATGAGCAGTGATGATTTCGTAGTTTTAGATGATGAGCCAAATGATATTTATTAAAACGAAAGCGTATATATATATATATATATATATATATATGTGTGTGTGTGTGTGTGTGTGTGTTTGTGTTTATTCATCCAGTAAATCATATTAATGCACAAAGCACAATGACATAGCATGTGTCAAAAAGTTTAATTAAGATATAGTCATATTAGATACATTTTAAAAAATAGCATTTGTATTAGAAATGGAAACATGAATAAATCTAGTCATATGCTAGTTGCTATAAACTCAATTGCTATAGGTGTTCCATTGTGATTTTTTTTTTTTTTTTTTTTAAAGATTTTCGTGATTTTGTTGCATAAGTAGCCTTCGCCTGCTCCATTTAAAAGCAATTCAAGCTGAGTATGAAAACTTCTTTCTAGGTTGCTGATATTAATCACATTTATAGTTCTAAAATGATTACATACTAACTCTCTGTACTTGTACACTAATTTAATTTCTTTGATTACACATTAGCCTGGATCTAAAACATACTTGTTTGGAATGTTGCATACTAATAAAAACACTCGGATCTCGGACACACACAAATGTGACTGGTTTCTAAAAAAGTGAAAATACAAAAATTAGCAACACAGATGTAATTGGGCTATTCATTACAAAAAATGCATAATTAGTATCAATACTAACCCTAACGATTTGCAGCTCTGATGCATATTTTGCGAGATATACATCCTTGTAGGATTTTCGAATGACATCATTGTGATTAAAATTGCTATGCTGAATTTTAAAAGAACTTCTCTTTGCATAAGTTGCGGCAGCGATAGATAATCAATGACACAATGACTGCAAGTAGTGCTGTTCTCGCCTTGCAACCTTCTAGTATTGTGAGTCCAATGTGCACCACAGCACTTTTTGAGAATATTTAGAATATGAGGCGAAAGAAATCCAATTCCGCACCTATCGAAATATTCTCCCTGACCGTTCAGGGCAACAAAGATGCAGATCCAATGTATGCTTGGTTTTGTGCTAGAATCAGCGTTGACGACAACTACTATGAGAAGCTATTATATACGTTTACCGAACACAATTGATCACAAGCCTATAGGCCTAAAAAGTGTTAGCACGCAGAGTAGCACTTAGAAAATAGTGTATTTGCCTGTATTCATGATATCTGATTTGATTTATTTATGGACGCTCTTTAACATCTCAGGTCATCAGCGTCCCATTCAACTCAGGGCGTGAAACGGCCGACAAATTTTGCTCAGAGGCCTCTCTTTCAGGCTTGAGGTTCTTTTTCGTGCCGTAAATGTACGACACGGGACCCACGGCTTTACTTCCCTTCCGAAGGAAGCCATACTTAGGATTTTTACGCCCCTAAAAATCCATCGGTCCTGGCCGGGTTCGAACCCGCGATCTTTGGTTTAGGAGGCAAGTATGGTAACCACTACACCACCAGGACCGACATTCATGATATCGAAAAGGTTCTGTTAGTATCATTTTCTATAGTACGATGAATCTCTGCCAGTACCAACAAATTAATAGGTTCTGGAGGTTGTCCTTTAAAACCAATACTTATAGATAGTGCAATGATGTCCTGAAATGTAGACTCATTGGCACTTATATCGACTGTTAGATCAAAAACCATAATGGTATAGCCGTTGAGGATATTGTGTGGAAAGGAATACCCTTCGCCCCTGTAGTGAATCCCGAGTGATCTAAAAGAGTTTGAACACATTTTAGAAAATGACCAGCTTCAAACTCGGGCTGTAGGGGTTGTTCCAAATATTTGAAAGGAAACGGGTCTGGATAAATATTTTTATTACATCTTTAAATTGCTAAGGAATTCATCCCAAAGAAGGATATTTATGATAGAGTTCAAGATCTGTGGCAAAGTTGGTGTACCTTATAATAATATGCATGCCTCTTTCGATGATCTTTATTACAGGTAACTTTCTTTCCAACCTTCCTGGTATGCAATCCCCGCAACAAAGAACACCTAAGGAGGGACCATTTGATTGAATATACATATCAGTAGACAAAATATTAATTACAAAATGGCAGGAATTTGAATAGGTTGCTGTCTTACTTAACTTCAGAGGCTGGTAGGCAATCCCGTGACATGTAACTTCTTTACCGACTTCCAGAGGAATGGTATGCAATCCACGACAAAGATTGGACAGGAATGGGGATTAAACTTTTCAGAGGTAAGCATACTTTCAAGGGCAAGTAGGGCAAGCATATTTTCAGGGACAAATATAGGGCAAGCATACTTTTAAGGGCCATTTACCACCACTAGGAATCGTTCATTATTTTATTGATTATACATATAATTACATAAATTACCCAAAGTGGCGGTACTCTTAGTGAGAAAACTATGAGCTAAAAATGTTAGGAGGTGAACATGTGAGGTGTATTATAAAATATATTAACGATTGAATATACAAATGTAAAAGTAATTCTCACTTACTACTACAACAACAACAACAACAACAACAACAATAATAATAATAATAATAATAATAATAAACATATTATTATCATTATGAAAACACTTCTGCACCCTTCGTATTCGGCGTTTAGTTTTGAACTGTTTGCATTGTTTTCCCTTTGGGCATTTTAATAGACTCTTGTTTCCACAGCTTATCATAGAGTGTATTTTTGTGTCCGCTTTCCATCGCCATGGGTGGCCGAAGTTGTTAAGGCGCGGACTCATGAGCGGGAGGTCTGGGGTTCGAGTCCCGCCAAGATCGTTCTCCCTGACAGGTTTTTTTTCAGGTTTTCCCGTCCTCATAAATGGCAAATGCCGGGGAGGTACCCTAAACTTAGGCCTGAAACGTTTCCTTCCTTAAAAAAAAGCCTTCCCAATCTATCATTTCATCTTATGTATCACCAGTGTCCATTGCCTGTGGTGCCTCAGTAGTAAAAAACGGGCGTTAAACACTATTATAAAAAATTACGTCCGCCTTTCCTCTTCAGATGAAACTCAGCCTCCTTCAGTCTAGTCTTTGGCGCCTCCTTTGGGGACATTCCTTAACTAGTTACGGCGGCAAGCTCATTGGAGGCCATGTTCATCACCTCTTTGTCGACAGCTCTTATACCGCAACAAATGGCAACAAGGTTCTGAAAAAACCACCAAACCCATCATTTTGGAAACGTATGAAATTTGGGAATACAACATGGTATATTATAACCCTGACACGGGGGAAAAGGGACCTTTCAAAGGGTGCGTCAATCAGGTTTTACAGTTAAAGACGGAAGCGTCCGGCTGGTCATCGCATGTGTAACCGATATCGACAGAGAGGATTTGTTAAACGTTTCGAGGCCAAAGAAGTGAAACTAAACCCTGATGCAATTAGCGTCATCCGGGTAAACGAGAATTTGCAAAACTCATGCTTAAACTCCTGGGGGCAAGCACGTCAGAGGGACGATTGGCCTGGTTGCGAATTTGTGAGCGAGTACTTTCAGAGCGCTTATATAATCCCAGCATAGAAGTGCAGATGTATATACCCGCCACGGATCGAATCATTCACGTGGTCTGAAGACACTTATAAGAAATCATAAATTATATTCTACCGTTAACGTAGTAATGGCAGAATATTCCACTGCTTACGTCAAACTGGAGCATTACTCTCATCCGAAGCGCCTGGGAGAACGCGTGCTTATTTTGACATGGAAGCATCCTACAGACTGGATGCTTTCCATGGCCTCTTCTTAGGATACATGACAAACAAACTGGCTATATACCAACTCGTATCCACAGGTTCTAAATGCTAAATAGGGAAGTTGTTGCCACCATTGCTCAGTCATGTTGTTGTTGTCCCCTCCCCCCCTTTTCCTTTTTATTTAAGGACGCTCTTTAACATCTCAGGTCATCAGCATCCCATTCAATTCCGGGCGTGAAACGACAAATTTTGCTCATAGGCCTTTTCTATGTTGTGGTGAACGTGAACAAACATTGAATATAGAAGACTAGACATCCTTCATGCACCTAAAGGAGCTTACAAGGAAATTGTTTATTATTATTTTAATAACTTCCCGCGTCATAGGACTTACACATGGGCTCATCTGCAATAAGATCAATGGAAGATATAAAACATATTTACTGCACTTTCCTCTATGTTAGGGGTACACATTTCATACAAATACAACACTTTTATTCATTTCCAGTATTTTCAACACTCAAAAGACAACATTGTGCTATCATTTTTGATCACATTTTCCTGTGCATATCTATTTCTTTTACTACATGCTACTTTTTCATGCTGATGCATATCCAAATCAAGCTTGATTTCTACTGCAGATGACATTATGTATGCCTTCCAGGTGCTGTATTTTAAGCAGTATTGTCACTATTACAAAGATTTATCCGCTACCATAGTGATATACAATCTGCTACCAATTTACATTTACAAAAAGGAGGCAAGTGAAGGCCATCATGGCCATAGCCAGCGGCAGCAAGCTACTGGATCCACCAATTTCTAGGATTTATCCGAGATTAGGTTAAGGTTAGTGAGTTGTATGAGGTCTCTTCAAAAAGTATCGCGAATTTTGAATTTCCGCGGACTACGTATATTCCATTGTTTTTTTTTTTTTTTTTTTTTTTTTGCGTTATGCTGGTACTCATGTCCCTCACTTATGTTGACAAACTCGGCCATTTTGAATGTTCAGTTAATTGTTGACAGCTATTTTGCTTGGACACGTTTTGGCTCGTCTTCTATTTTTGCATATTCCAAAAATTGAACAAAGAATCTGTATCAAATTTTGTGTGAAAAACAAAATTAAGTGCGCGGATGCATTCCGAATGTTGACTGTGGCATATGGTGAAGCTACCTTGGACCAAAGCAACATTTATCGGTGGTACAAAATGTTCTCAGAGGGTCGAGAAAATGTGAACGACGAAGAGCGTCCCGGACGCCCGAGCTTGTCAACAACAGACGAAAACATTGAAGAAGTGAAGAAAATAGTATTGTCCAATCGTCGAATCATCGTTAGAGAAGTTGCTGAGGACCTAAACATACCGATTGTCTCGTGCCATTCGATTTTTACCAATGATTTGGGCATGAGACGGGTTGCCGCAAAATTCGTACCAAAGTTGCTCAATTTCGACCAAAAACACTATCGCATTAACATTGCTAAGGAGCTGTTGAACCTCTGTCCGCGACGACCCAAATTTGCTCCCAGAGGGTAATAACTGGTGACGAATCATGGGTTTATGGTTATGTCGGGAAACTAACGCTCAATCATCCCAATGGATGCTGCCACACGAGCCAAGACCGAAAAAAGCGCGCCAAGTTCGGTTTAATGTGAAGGTTTTGCTTACAGGTTTCTTCGACTGCAGGGGCGTGGTGCATAATGAGTTCTTGCCACAGGGTAGAACGGTCAATAAGTAATACTACCTGCAAGTTATGCGCAATTTGCGCGAAGCAATTCGCCAGAAACGCCCGGATTTGTGGAAGAACAAAAATTGGCTTTTGCACCATGATAACACCCTGCTCACACATCGTTGCTTGTGCGCGAATTTTTGGGCAAAAACAACACACTTATGAGACCTGGCCCCCTGTGACATTTTTTGTTCCCAAAACTGAAGAGGCCCATGAAAAAACGACGCTACGCCACGATTGAGGAGATAAAGGCGGCATCGAAGGAGGAGCTGAACAAGAGCACAAAAAAACGATTTTTTAAAGTGCTTCGAGGATTGGAAAAAACGTTGGCACAAGTGTATACTATCTGATGGGGATTACTTTGAAGGGGACAAAATAGATATTCATGAATAAATAAATATTTTTTGAAAAAAAAAAAAACAACACAAAATTCGCGATACTTTTTGAACAGACCTCGTATATAAAATTAATTAAACATTCCATTTTCTCCAGCTGCAAGGATTCCAATTATGTTGCCCATTCTTATATCTGCATTAGTGGGGTGCAATTGTCACTAATAGGAGGAGCCTATGTCTATGTAAGTAATGGACCAACTAATGAGTGAATGGGGACTGATGGAGGAGGTTATTAGCTACTGGTAGTGCTCCAGCAACACATTTATAATTATAAGATTAAGCTTCTTTTTACTTCTGGCTGCAATATGTTATTCTTCTATTACAAAACTGAGTTTTTCAGATATGTTTCAACTTCATCTTATCACATTTTACCATGCGTTGATCTTATTGCATGATCTTGATCTTGAACCTACATGTGCAAAACAATTCCCATATCTTCATTAGTTACAGGTATTGAGAGAAGGATAAAATAAGGACATTTTTGAGTATATACTCTGTACTTCAATTTGTTCTATGGACCCTGTTTCTTATAAGATTGTTGCATAGATTACAACTGCCTTGATCCTGATTCCCCATTGCACAACCAAAGGTTGAGGCTGGAGGGGGAATTAATAGGCATCGTCCATGAACTGTTAAAGATTGTTAACATGAATTTGAAAGAAAGAAAAATAAACCTTTTTTAATGTTAGAAATTATTACTATAGAAAAAAATTATGTCTTTAATGGATTTAGAAATATGAAAGGCATGTGCCAAACTGATTATGTCCATGAGGTATGGGTTTAGTGTTTTATGAAGAGGGGCTGCAGCATCTTTTTAGGAACTTGCTACAATTTTTTCTACCTGAGTAAACAACTGTACTCACAAAATAAGCAATGGGCTTGCTATTTACTTTTGAAAGTTCATTAAATCATACATACAAAAATAGGTGCAAAAAGTTCATAAGGATTAAGATTTTTTACTACAAAACCAGATATGCATATTTCCAGAGTCATTAGTTTTACCAGCATAAATTCAAATGTAATAATTCTGAATATTCTCTCAAATTAATTTTGAGTTTGTTGTATATAATTTCAAAATCCTTCACAATGTTCATTTTCAACAGATATTCTTCTTGCAAAAAATGTTTAAAAAACATGCTTAATACTGAATTCTGAATAACTTCCAAGGGATACTGGCAGTAACTAGTGCCCTGTAAAATTCTGACTCAGAATGGTTAGGTGTGCATGACTTGAGAATTCTGCTCAGCTTTAGCTAGGGATCTTGAGCCTTGGGTTTGTTTCAAGTGGCACTTTTTTATTGTTAAACCAAAATTTTTGGAAATAATAGTGCTCAGAAAGCCTGAAGTCTTTTATATGAATAATTTTCAATCAGAAATTATGGATGTTAGATCAGGTGCCTTTGAACCAAACTTAACACTAAACTACTTTGTTGTAAAATCAGTATAATGCACTGAACAATGTACGAGGGTGATCTGAAAACTTTCCGACCTAATAAAGATACAAGATATTTTTTCAGATTTTTTTTATTTTTCAACATAGTCTCCTTGTAACTCTATACACTTCTCCCAGCGATGCTCCCATCTCTGTAACCCATCCAAATAGTACTGGGCGTTTTTCTCTGCAAAATAATTGTTCACGAAGGTGATTGCCTCTTCATTTGACGAAAATCTCTGTCCTCTGAGCGCAATTTTCAGATGAGGGAACAAAAAGAAGTCGCTTGGGGCTAGATCTGGTGAGTAAGGCGGATGGTCAAGAGTTCAAACCGCAATTCGTGGATTTTCGCCATTGCAACCGCTGAGGTGTGACACGGTGCGTTGTCTTGGTGAAACAGGATTTTCTATTTCTGCAAATGTGGCCGGTTTTTTTTTTTTTTTTTTTTTTTTTGCAAGTTCTGCCTTCAGCTTGTCAAGTAATGATGCGTAGTATGCTCCTGTAATGGTTTTTCCTTTTTGAAGATAATCGATTGAAATAACTCCATGACTATCCCAAAAAACAGTCGCCATCACTTTCCCAGCCGAAAAAACAGTTTTTGCTTTTTTTGGAGCCGGTTCCCCCTTTGCAGTCCACTGTTTGGACTGTATTTTTGTTTCGGGCATATAATGGGGTATCAAAGTTTCATCTACAGTAATTAATCGACGCCAAAACTCGGATTTATTGCGCCTAAACTGCGCCAACAGAGCGTTGGAAATGTTCATTCGAACACGTTTTTGGTTTAAAGTGAGCAAACGCGGCACCCAACGCGCGGACAGCTTTCTCATGTCTAAATGTTGATTTATTATGTGACAAACACGTTCTTTTGACAAGTTCATAGCCTTTGCTATCTCCCTCACTTTAATTCGGCGGTCGTCTAGCACCATTTGGTGAACTTTGGCGATGTTTTCGTCGGTAGTTGCAGTTTTTGGACGTCCCAAATGTTCGTCGTCTCCCAAGCTCTTACGGCCACGTTTAAATTCAGCTACCCAAAATTTCACTGTGGTAAATGATGGTGCAGAGTCCCCATACACAGAATCCAACTCATCTTTGATTTGCGTAGAAAAACACTCACATCAATTCACTCAAAGACTATTACATAACTGAGCGTCCAAAATAGCTGAAACTTTGGTGAGTAACTGTCACCAGATGAACAACGAAATTCCCTAGCTTTTAACATAACAAATTATTATTGAGGAAATCACTCAAATTTCATTTCATTTCAAATTTGAGTGATTTCCTCAATAATAATTTGTTATGTTATACTATATTTCACTGTGAAAATTCCCGCAATTCAATCACTAGCTTTCATTTACGAGTGCTGCCATCTTCATGTTGAGGTCGGAAACTTTTTAGACGACCCTCGTAGTTATACTTAAAAATAAAACATATTTAACAACCTCTCTCTTTTGTTTCTTTGGCAGTGTTATATATTTTTTGCATTTGATTCAGCATTTGAAAATGTATACACAAACAAAATAATGTACTGAAGAAAAGTTATGTCTATTAATTTCCCATGACAGAATTTCTGTCCTTTTCTTGGTTTTTCCCTGTTTAATTTTTCTATATTTTCTATTTTCTCAGATGCAATAGAACTTCTAATAGGACAAAAATATATTGTAATATATTTGTGAGATTTTTCATACTCCAATAATTAATTTGAGAATATACTTAAAGCACAATTTGCTATAAAAATTATACTATGTCATAATAATTTGGGGAACCCCTGTTAAATTTTTTAAAATAGGAACATGTTAAATTATTTTAAATTTTTAGCTTTCAATATGATATATATATATATAAGCTGTTAAGTTATGTTCAAATAAACACTCCATAACAAACATAAAAATATAGTTTTTTTTTAATAATAACTCAACATACAATTTATAGTCTGCTGTTCGTCAAAGTATACTATATGCTACGTATATATTAAACTACAAAATTTAATATATATTGACTATAAATTATTAAATTAAACAAATACAATTTCAAACGTAGAAGACTACAAGATAACTGTATATCATTAAAACAAATGTTGTCTTATTAATGTTTCTTTTGATTGATGCTGAAAACACAAATGTTTGACAACAAACATATCATTCTCTCAATAGGCTAAGCAGCCTATTTCTCGTTTTGGATTTGTCTCTGCTGTGAGCTCACATGGTATGAGTTCATTGTTGCTGTGTTTTCAACATATTGAAGCTTAGTTATTTTTAGTATTATTTATAAAATATAGTTTTAAATATGATCATATGCCAGCGTGTTATGTTTTTGGATGTTCTAATAACTCTGATCTTGATCCTCATATAGGATATTACTATTTTTTCAACAAGGAAAAATTTCTGAAACTGCATAAAATAAAACTGTTGAATTTATGAGGCCATCTTTTCTTTAATCCATGGGTTGGACAACTGAGATGAAACTTATTCTAACTAATGATTCGTCTTTCTGTTCATCATCACCAATACCAGTAATTAATATACTGTAATTTAACGTATATGTTTTAAGTAGTCCCTACTATATTTTTGTTTATTTCCAAAATATCTTGCGAATCCCTGTTGATCTCATTGCATCTTACCAGTTGGGAATCCCTGCTCTAACATTTAAGACTTACAATGGCATAACTTTCCTTTGTACAAAGATCATATACAACTGTCTTTACATTTTAATACTTCCAAATTTTCATTAATTTTTGCAACTTTTCTTTCTGTTTCTAACAGCTTTTGGACTACAAAATAACATGTCTGCTTTTTAGTTGCAGATTTATCTCCAATGAAAATCCAGTTTTTCATTGTTCTAAGGCCCATTTCCACTTTGCATGAGTATTCCACATTTAAAAAATCATGTCCTCTCTATCATCTCCAGTGATGTGATTCCTCCTTCTCTTATAAAGAATCAGCATTAATTTTTCTGCTATGGGGAAATCTTCTTCCAAGTTATCTTTACTAAAAACTCACACTGAAGAGCAGCAGCCATTTGCAAGGATCAGTAGCAACTTTTAACGTTCTTTTAAGATTTTGGCTCAGCAGACACGCTCAGTCTCGTTTCTTTACCATGCATTTCTACATTCATCATTTTGCAGATTAGAAGCAGTTTCAAAAGGAAATGTGCATTTTATATATACTAGATGATGTCCCTTTCATGTATTTCAAAATGACCTGGCTAGAACTGTGAATTTCAAAAAGAAATGTGTATTTTATATGCATAGATGAGGCCTCTTTCATGTATTTCAAAATGACCTGGCTAGAAATGTGAATTTCAAAAAGAAACGTGTATTTTATATGCATAGATGAGACCCCTTTCGTGTATTTCGAAATGACCTGGCTAGAAGTATGAATTTTAAAAAGAAATGTATATTTTATGTCCACAGATGGGGGGGTCCCTTTCAATGACTTGGCCAGAAGTGTGAAGAGCAGAACATCATTAAGATGAGGAACACAGAGAAACTACAAATACCATAAAAGAACATAATTTGGCTGTAAGTAGAACTCCCCGTAAGGAGGGGGGGGGGAGGCGGCTTCGGCCGTTGCTCTTCAGATGCTCCTGGTGCAGGCTTTGCGGACCCTGAGTACCCGTGGTACTTCTGACGTTATTAGAAGCAGCCGGGCCGGACTTGAAACGAGCCCCTCCCGCAAGGGAGTTGTCCGGATTGGGTTGGACTCGGCTTGGCAGTGGTCCCGAAACTCACGGGAAATTGAGTACTCACGACGGCAGCGTGTCCCAGGGGAGTGCCTATGGCGTGTACCCTGGGGGCAGGTTCGCCTGAATCGCTGTCGTTCGTGGGGGGAGGGTGGTGGCTACCTTAATGCTGGGGTGACTCACCTCTATAATCAGAGTAGGTGAGGCCTCTCCACCAGTAAGAATCTGGTAGCTAAGGCAACTTAGCGCGTCTGGGCGTCGCAAACGTCTGCAGCCGAACGGCGGGCCGGAATAGCTTCTAGGTGCCGTCCTAATGTAAAAACCTACAGGATGCACAGACCTCTGTGAAAAGATTGTACACCACAACATCCTATGGTAATGGGAGGGATCCTCTTTATAATGTAAGTAGAACTATAATATCTCAATGCTTTAATAAGATTTCTATTGAGAAATATGTCAAAATGGGCAAGGGTCACCGACTCCCTTACAAACTTAGCCAAAAAAATAAGCATAAAATCTCTATATCAGATGATGGCAGTCCTTGTTGCTCTCATGATTGACACTTGACCATCCAAATTACTGCTTGTTCTACAAGTGATATGAAGGCTTGAGTGCCTGGTGTGGCTGGTCTATTAGAGCAACATAAATACCAAAAAGAATTAAATGTTATAGCAAATCCAATGCATGAAAAAAACTACTAGTCCAGTTATAAATATCCTAAATGTTTCCACACTTTCCTCGGAGAAAAATCACGAATCTTTTGTTTTTTATTTAAATTTAACCTAAATATTTCCACACTTTCCTCTTATGGCACATGGAGAAAAAAAAACATTTTTTTAATTTCAATTTAATCTATGATCCTTCAGCATTTAAATTATACATGATTTATGTGGTTTGCTAAATTTAAACTCATTTAACACAACAATGAAATGAATGTTAACATGGGCATGGCACTTCTTGTGAGCTTTTACAAGTTTGAACTAGCTCTAATAAAGATATTCAAATATCGCACTACTGAAGAATTGTTAATTTTCAACAGGGAATTTTTAGGCACTGGACAGACTGTTAAAATTCAGTGATTTTTACTACAGATGGCACCAAATTGTTGTTTTCACTTGCACTTGGTGAATTTAGGAGCTCAGTTAATTTGTTACATTATGGAGTTTATATTTCCGAAGTAATTACCATGGGTAGAAGTAGTAATTTAAAAAAGTTTAAAAAACGAAGAATGTTTATAAGCCTAATATTGCTGCTTTAATAAGTGGTGGAGAATCTAATCTTCCATCTACATCAATTCAGGTAGGCTCAAATTCAGATAATTTTAGCAGCTTTGCTATGAAACTCAAAAAAATTGAAGAACACTAGTCATTTGTTGACAGAAGTAAAGAGAATAACGTTTGATTGATTGATTTATTTATAGACGCTCTTTAACAGCTCAGGTCATCAGCGTCCCATTCAACTCGGCATGAAACGGCCGACAAATTTTGCTCAGAGACCTCTCTTTCAGGCTTGAGGTTCTTTTTCGTGCCGTAAATGTACGACACGGGACCCACGGTTTTACTTCCCTTCCGAATGAAGCCATACTTAGGATTTTTACGCCCGAAAAAATCCATCGGTCCTGGCCGGGTTCGAACCCGCGATCTTGGGTTTAGGAGGCAAGTATGGTAACCACTACACCACCAGGACCAACAGAGAATAATGTGAATTAAGTAATTCATATGGACTTTTTTTTCTAAAATATTTTTAAATATAGCATTATGTAAAAGCTGTGGGAGTGGCTTGGAAATTTTGACAAAGCACCATCATGGAATTGTAGTTAAATTTTATTTAAGTTACATCATGTCTATATGAAGTAGCATTTCATAGTTCAAAGACCATTCATTATACAGATGAAACTAGGCAAAGATACTCTCAAACAATATGAAATTAAGATGATGTTGCTAAGAATACAATGAAAACAGTAATTGAAACTGTTTATGAAAATGATAATAGTCAGTCATCAGTTGCTGTAGATGGCACATGGCAGAAACATAGTCATTGTCACTAAATGGGGCTGTAACAGCAACCACTGGAAAAGTGGTATATGTAATTTGTTTTCAAAATACTGTTTATGTAAAAATAAAAGAAAACAGCAACATGAAATAAGCTGCAGAGCAAAGTATAATGGGCCTAGTAAAGGTATGGAGGTACAAGGAGCAAAGAAACCTTTTTGAGAATTCTCTTTGCACTTACAATGTTAGATATATAAACTACCATGCAATCAGTTTTGTTTAACCCCAGAGTGTTTTGCCTATGGGTGAGTGCGCCACCCATTAGCCAATTAGCTGGGCGCAGCAGGGAGAAAGTATCACTAATCATCACACACTATCTAGGGGATGGGGATTCTAAAGTATTTAAAGAAACCATAGCAGAAAAACCATATGGAGATGTAAAATTAAAAAAAATTAGAATGTATTGGGCACATATAAAAAGGAACATGGATCAGACTGAGAAGTTTAAAAGCAAATTATAAAGGGCTGAAGTTGAGTGATTGCATAATAATAATAATAATAATAATAATAATAATAATAATAATAATAATAATAATAACAACAACAACAACAACAACAACAACAGATTATCTGCAGCTAGCATAAATAGAATTCAAAATATGGACATTAGGCTAAACACTTTAAATGTACAAGACATGAAGAAAAGTTAAAAGGCCATTATTTTTTCATTTAGTTTCATCCAATGAGAATACTCAGCATAGTTTGTGTCCCTCTGGAAATGACAACTGGTGCAAATATAACAAAGGGAAGGAAACAGGATAATAATGTTACCATAAACATGCTCTACCACACCCAATATTACAAATTATAAAGCCAATATTCAGGGATTGGCAAATAAAGATTTATGTCCATGGTCGAACCTAAAACCTCATGAATAGCCCATAGTATTACATGGTCTAGATGCCCTAAGACAGGTTTTGTATAAGTGGACATACTTCATTTGGAAATATATGATGCTATAATATTAATAATGGGAACATAATTAGGAAGTCATGGGAATTTCAGCAGGCTTTATTTCAATAAAGGCAATGTTTAAATTGAACAATGAAAGGATTGGGCCTCTAATAAAGCCTTCAGAGCAGTGGAGCAGAGAGCTATGCAATGCAGAATAGAAAATTGGAGGATGAAATGGAGGATGAGCCAATGTATGGAGCAGGAATGCACTGAAAACTTCAGAGGCCTTATTCCATAAGTTATAAATTTTTCACATAAATGTAGCTTTTCTGAGCTTCTAGCAGAGAGATATTATTTTGAAACTTTCAGTACATGTTTATTAGTGTTTTGTGCATATTGTTGGGCTTTTTAAAAAATATTATTTCCTGGTTACACAAAAAACATTCATGAAAAAAAATTACATATTAATAAAAAAAATTATATTAAATTAGAAAAAAATTTGCAAAACCCCTGAGTTAAAGTTTAGATAAAAGTATAATCTTACTACAGTAAAATATTCAGCTGGATATTCACAATATATTCAGCAAAAAGTTCAATTGAATATGGCCAATTGCAAGAATAGGGCCTTTAGGAGTGCCTGAAGTTAATTTCACATCTTTGTTAATTTTCCAATTGGTGGACTTATTGTCAAACCAAATTCAGGCATACAAGTAATGTAATATTTTAAAGAAATAAAATATATTGACTTGAAAATAAACCACACTCTTAGAATTTTAGGGCAGCAAAACGGAGGTTGAGACAATAAGTTCAGAGAATGAGGAAAGAATAAGTATTCTACATATTTATTTTCTTGCTGGGCACAGTATCAAGCATTATTGATTTCATTACTAACAAGTAAACTTTTTTCTTAACACATGGTTAAGTATACCAGCATCTTAACACATTTTACGCCTTACTCACAGTCAACACTGTTGTCATTACTGACTTCACTATTGGCATTCACTTCATCACTCTCCTTCCATAGTATGTTGTCCAGCGCATTCAACACTCAGCATTTTCTGAACTCCTTGATGATGGATGCAGATAACTTCACATCAAAATAAAATATTGCAACATAAAATGCTCCTGTTTAGTTTAGAGATGCCAACTTAATATTGCATTATTTTGCCATGCTTATGACATGAGCTAGCGGGGCCAAACAAGCTGTTACCTTAGGAGTTGATGTTTTGCAGAGCAGACGGTGCAAAGCAACATACAGCAGCACAGGGCAGCCCAAGTGACGAGTGAACAGGTGCTTCTTCAGGCTCTGGTACCACCTAATATAGTTTTGCAATTGCCTAGAGGGATCTTTACATTATGTTGTAATGTTCACCAATTATGGTATACCAAAACCCTAAGTTTGAATTATAGTGGCCAATGAGAAAAGGGTACGTAAGTGTAGGAAGAATCCAAGTCCAGCATAATTCTGCTGGTTGCTAAGTGGACAATTGCATCACAATAAATTCCTTTAAGTCATCTACGGAAGTGGTAAACTAAATGAATTTTATTAAGTTAGCACTTTCTGATTCAACTAGACAATGTAGGAAATAAAATATTTTGTTTGCATAATGACCAATTACGAATTACCAATTTAATGCACCCCCTCTGCCGTACATGTGACAATTTAAAAATGAAAAATAAGTACTATTTTTAAATAGCAATAATATGATGAAATGTTATAAAAGCCAAGGTAGCAAAATAAGCTGCAATCTAATTTTTGCAGGTGAAATTTGATAAAAAAAAAAAAGGTAGCTTATTCTCGGGTCAATATGTAATTAAGAATGCTGTAGTTACGTGTCTTCCTAAAGTTACCTATTATTGGTGTCAAAAGACTATTTATAAATTTTGTGTATTGCTCAGTACTAATTTTCCTTTTAAATCCTTAGTATTATTTTCTTTTAATTGGATTGCATGTAAGTACAGTCAAACAAGAGATTATTTATATAAGGTCTGCCCAAAAAGTATCTTGTCATTAAAAAAAAATCCCATTTAAAGCATTCTATTTGGAACCACCCTTCTTCCTCATTCACATACATTCCACTTTTCAAAGTTTGCAAAGTTCTTTTTTGAGAACAGAACACAATCAGTTGTCTTACATGTTCAATCTTAACCATAATCTTATATATTATCCCTTTCAACGGGAAAAGTCAGAAAGCCTAAGGAGCAATTTGAGTTCTAGAGTCCCGCCAAGGATGGCCGAGATCATTAAGGTGTTTACTCATGAGAGCAGGTCTGGGGTTTGATTCCTTTAGTAAACAATTAAAACCATTCAAAATAAATTATTAAAAAATTATTTGTACAATCCAGCAATGATATCTTACATAATATATCTTTTAAGTTTACAGCAGTAGCTTTGTTGTATCCCTCTTTTCTATCTTACGCAGATGTTTCTTTTTC
The DNA here is from genome assembly GCA_030762175.1 of Metallyticus violacea. Taxonomy (NCBI): domain Eukaryota; kingdom Metazoa; phylum Arthropoda; class Insecta; order Mantodea; family Metallyticidae; genus Metallyticus; species Metallyticus violacea. Next base: position 48,509,232 of record CM060838.1, on the reverse strand, counting down.
ATTCTTTTGAGCTTTGCAGTATTCTTAATCTGAAAAGAAAAAGAGGCACAATATAGTTTACAGATGCATTTCAGGAGTGCAGAGTAAAATAAATACTTCTAATAAAATATTAATATTTAAATAGTACTACTGAAGAACAAATTTGAGAAATGCATTTTTCACGTTAAAATATTTCACTTTTATAAATGATTAAGAAATAAAAGACAAAATTCGATGCAGCTAAATGTGCCATGAGAAATGCACATTAAATTCTAGAAATTGCTTGAGACCTAAGGCAATAAATATAGATCTGTTGCACTTTATGCTGTTAGTAATGACAATGGCAACCAATCAGAATGTGGGAATTTGATACCTTCCTTCATGACATTTTGATAGGACACCGCTCTTTAATTCTTAAAATTGCTACAATGTTCTCTTTCTAAACAAACTAATCTGTCAGTTAGAATGAGGCAGCTAATAACACATTATCTTAATAAATAAGTGTTCATGCATTTCATGCATGATAAATAGAGATCTGTTGCACTTTATGCTGTTAGTAATGACAATGGCAACCAATCAGAATGTGGGAATTTGATACCTTCCTTCATGACATTTTGATAGGACACCGCTCTTTAATTCTTAAAATTGCTACAATGTTCTCTTTCTAAACAAACTAATCTGTCAGTTAGAATGAGTCAGCTAATAACACATTATCTTAATAAATAAGTGTTCATGCATTTCAGAAACACCTTAAATTACAAATATCAATATTTAATCATATAGAACTTTTCATTTAATGTTTACTAATTTTGGAACTCTCAATCATGAAATGAAGAGTACTTATAATAAAAAAAATGTTTTTTTTAAAAAGATGAAAAACAGACTGTTGTATTACCTGTCTGATTCAGATATGAGTGCATATAGTCTAGTACTTTTTTCTTATTTTCTAAAAAAAATAATAATATCAATAAAGTAACATATATACTATACATACAGAGAGTGGCCCACAAAAAAATTGGTCCCTACCAAGAGATATATAGAACATTTTTTATGGTTTCACTTACATGAGATTTACTCAGGACGTGTGTTTTGTGGAACTTTTGTCCACATCATCAGCTATTAAACGACTGTTGATCATTCATACAAGCTGGGTAGGTACACATTTAGGTTGACTCTGGTGGTCTAGTGAATAAACCTATATGAAGTGCTCTCTGCTTTCAGGATGTCAAAATTCATACAGTTATGCTCATGTTTTTTTATATAAATTCTTTCCCATATGTTTAGTTCTTTTGGTTGTGGAACAGTTTTTAATAACTTGATGCCTTTTTCTATTTCATTCCAAAAAATGTGCTGCCACAGTTTATTTATCTATTTATTTGCAACGGATGTTTCTCCAATGTCCCTTCAACTTAATGCCTATATTTCTCTTTGTCTTCCCTATGTAGATTTTTTCACAATCCTTACAATTAATCTGGTAAATACCAGATTTTTTCTCTTTGGGGCTGGAATCTGTTTTGTTAAATTTCAATAAATTTTTAGACTGTATCGGTTTTGAGGTGCTCAGACAACATTGTACTACTTGAAAAATTTTTGAAATTTGTTAATGGCTGATAGGTAGTAAGTGAACTTTTTAAATTTTTTTTCCTGATAAATCACTCAAAGTTGTTATTTGTTTAATTCTTTTTTTATTTCTGAAATCTTTTAATTTTTTAGTTAATCATATAGGTCTAAACATGCACAAGAAACTGCATCTTGATTAAGAAAGTCATGAATATTGAAATTACCAAGTTTATGCAGTCTATAAATAATGCATTTGCATGTGATTCTCAACTCTAATCATAATAAAAATGATATTAAAAAAAAGAGTAAAACTGTACTTACTACTTGAACAATTTCTGATTTTCTTTGATTTTCCTCCTTTCTACGTAAATTTTCTTGCCTTCGCAAACGTTTCTGCTCCTTTTCCTGTCTTCTCAGTTCTAATAAAGCACATGAATGCTCTTTGACATTCTTAAGTTCTTGACGAAGTAAACATTTTTTTTCTTTTGACAACTTCAGTCCAGGTGTCTTTACAATGGATGAAAATCTATGAAGAAAAATACAACTGAGCCAGAAGCTGTACTTATTTACTTTACTCATTTGGTTACTAAACTCAATACATTTTTTTACACGGTTTTATTCATTTGGTTACTAAACTCAATACATAGCGAAACATGGTATAATGGAGCAACATATATCTTTTACACATTAATTACTTTTGCAATGAACAGCCAAATGATGTATAATTAGTAAAATAGAAACAACAATGAAATGCATCAATAAAAGGTAACTGTGCCATTATTTATAGGGTGAGCAAAGTTCTTGTTAATCAGACTGCCTCCATGGTAGTGTTTGTGATTCTTAATCCTGAGGTCATCGGTTTTGTACCTAGTCAGGTCAAGCTGTCTGGATAAGGTTATCTTTTGGAGTTTTTCTTATCCTGCAAAAATGAAAGTCAGATCACATTTAGGCACCAAGGCCTTCCAATTCATTTGCACCATCATTAATTCAATGGTTTAAACTGGAACAACACAACCAACAACCATTTCACCTTCAATATCATCTCCACTGGGACAACATAGCAGCACCCTTTGGGCATCCTGGCCTTTGAAGTTTGCTACAATACCGCCATGCCAAGAGGGGGCACTAGTTAATTGGTTGTTGATTTTGCTATTACGTAAGCACTGCGCCACTTGCTTAGGAAATTAATTATGCCAGTGCATGGTGTATGAAATGCAATCAAACAGAACTTTGCTCACCTGGTACAGTGCCAACATTTTATCTTTCCATGCTTGCAGGAAGTGGAGTGGAATGGTAGCACAAAGGGCAACTGCACTTACCCCACTAACTGTATGACCAGCAAAGTACATAAAATGTGCTTAGTTTTTCAAACTGGGCAATGACCACAGCCTCATTACTCTATCTCCCTCTTTATTCAAAGAGGATGCTGAAAATATTCCCTATTTGCTGTGAGGCATGTGTCGTTAGCCTAAACACATTTTGATTCACACATTGCTGCTCTGCTTCTGAAATGTTTGCTTTGCAGTTTGTTCAAAGTTTGTGGATTGGATTTATAGATACTGTCTTTTAAACTGCTCCTTAAAATAAGTAACTCAATTATAAAATTAATTCAAAACAAATGGTTAAAATAAGTAATTGCTCTGAAACTCAATACAATACTGCACACAATATCAGACAATATTCCTCTCAGATATGTGCATCCTTGAATGGCAGCACAGAGAGCTATTTTTCTACTGTTTGTGTTTATTTTCTATTGTTATAATTTAAGGTTAAGATGATAATTAAAATAATATTTTGTTTTAAATGGGTATTCTTTCATTTTAAAATAATTAAGAGCATAAAAGAGTTAAGTTACTTAATTATTAATTAATTGATAATGTATAACATAATAAATTTTTTTCCCGCGAGTGTTTTTTTTTTTTTTTTTTTTTTTTTTTTTTTTTTTCCAGTGTATTATGACCAATCTCTTTTAAGACAAATCAACTTCGAAAGTATAACAAAAAACCAAGGAAACTTATTCGTTAGTGTATTGTTTAAAAAAGTCACCTTTTAATGTTCATAGTAACTAAATGATAATAATACCTATTTTTTCTGTTTTTCCAAATTCTTCTTGATTTTGGTTTTCCACGTGGAATTTCATTGCCTGAATTTTGCTTCGGTATACTTGCACTACTCTCATCCGAGTCATCATTCTCATCCATATCACCGGTTTTACTTGTCAGTTGTTCATTACATTGCAAACCACTATCATTATTGTTCAATATCTCTTCTAATTTTAAGATGTTCATGGCTTCCGTAAATATTTTCAACTTTCATTCGCTCTCGGTTATATCCTAATTTACACTTCTGACCACAAAACATACACACATGGTAACCAGAGCTGCCAGCATCGGAATACGAATTGGTTGGATTTGGGCATAGCCTTCTATATACCTAGCCACGAAACTAACAATCGCGACAACATTGCCCGTAATGGCTATTCGGAAGCATAATTATAAGACTGGTCATTGTATAATGTTGGTTTGAAGAACATGTTGATGTTTTTGTTCGAATTCTCATTAAACTTTCATGGAGTGAAACAAATAGAGACCTAATGTGTAATTAGGGTAACAGTTCCGAATAGTTCATCCAATATATATATATATATATATGCCGCTTTTGCATGCGGTAATAGTTCCGTCGCAATTCAGGAGCAATAAGACAACTTTTTATTTATTTACGGACGCTTTTTAACATCTCAGGTCATCAACGTAATGAGACAACGCGTGGTAAAATGTGATAAAATGAAGTTGAAACATACCTGAAAAAAAAAAAACTCAATTTTGTTATAAGGAACAATATATTTCAGCCAGAAAGGTAAAAACAGCATAACCTTTATGGTTATAAAATATGTTCCTGGAGCACCTGGATCTACAAGCTAGTAACTTCCCCCCACAATCCCCAACCTTCCTATTGCGTCTTTAAGGGCCGACTCTCTGTTGTAAAGGAGTCGGGTTTTAGAGAATATCTAGCTACAATTTGATTTTATCTCCCATTTCTTTGAAATCAACATACACATTTGGTTAGTATGTTGGAAGGTTGATGGGATGGAGGAGATGTAAGTGTTACCCCGGGCACTTACTTTCTTTGCCAACTTGGGTTTACTTGTTTGTTTAGCATGATGGAAGGGCATCTGACCTCCATCCAAGATTCGGTCACGCCCAAAGCAACCCGCTTTATCTGCCATTCCAATCGAACTAAGTTATATTATGGTACAACCAGAGTACTGATCGGCGGGAAAAGGAAACAGTAGATTAATGACTGGTGTATGGAATTTGGAACCAAGCCCGACTAATCGGAGGTTTCTTGTACTCTTTATGGTTATCCAGGACCAAGCACATCTCGTGGTGGGGGGTGAGACATGCACTTGCGACTGCGCCTTGGGTTGTAATCACCGAAGGCACGTATGAATCTATTAGGGTGACGGCCATAAAGTGTGTAAATATTTTGTGCCTTCCCCTAATGGTGTCAATGATAAACTCTAGGCCGGAAGTTTCAAGTAGGAAAACAGACGGAAATCGAAAATCTGTACCGGAAATGCTCCATAAGGCTTTGTTTTGTGCCTTTTGTAAATATGATATGTTTCACCATTTACATCCATGCTCCATTTCTCGCTCCATTCCTCCACTTAAATGAATAATTGTTCTCGGTAACCCGGCATTAATAAACTTATAAATTAATCCATGGTGCCAAGTACTTGGAATTTTTTTTTCCAATATCAAGCAGCACTGGTGCAAAATACATACATTTTCGAAATCCCAATGCAGGCTTATCCACTACTCTAAATAATTGTTGAGGTATCGACTGTTTTAGTTTACAGTCAAATTGAAGTTCCGGTATCATTTCTATAAAAAGGAGCTCTATAAGGGACAATAGTGTGCGTTCGAACACTTTTAACACTCTGGCGAGCAAACTTATTGGCCGATAGCTTGAAGGATGAATAGGGTTCTTCCCCTCTTTTCAAAATGCAGATAATATCTGCTTCTTCCACGTTCATTGGGAAGTAGCTGATATTAATGCGTGTATTAAAAAGGTTTGATAAGTGAAGTATAGGCTTCCTTGGGAGCCGCCTCAATACGCTGGGAGTGAACCGATCAAGCCCCGCTGCTTTGCAGCGATCTAAACGTTTAAGCTGCTCTTCCACCTTTTTAGGTGTGTTATAACTTACAGTTTATTCTGCTCTTCATTTTCTTGCGGTTCCTTGTCCAGGTACTCGTGGACCTACATAATAATTCTAGGCGCCTGGAGGTCATTCCAGGGTTGTTCTATACCTTTCAAGTTCTTCAGCCAAGGGTTGTTCTATACCTTTCAAGTTCTTCAGCCAACGCAGTGGCTTTCTCCTATGGCTAATAACTAATTCGCCTCTATTTATTTGCAGGTGATGGATGAGTTTCTTTTTTCTCTCTTAACTTCCTAATAATTCTCGTGGTTGATTGACTGTTAAATCAATTCTATTTTCTCCCAAGTTATAGCTCGATGTTGTCTAATTAGACATCTCACCCTGGACTCTAAGGCGCGGTATACTCTCAGTAAATTCGGATCATTATGTCTTTGAGACATTCGTCTAAGCCTTCTGGCTTGCTTGCGTAAATTATGAATATACTGTGACAGAGTATATGGATTGGCATCTTCTGCAGGGAGTTTATATATGAGCTGCTTGACTACTGAGGTAACTGCATCAGCAAATTCAGTGACTACTTTATCCAGCTCAGCCTTAGCGCCTTGGCTTTGGCTTCTCTCCCTAGCAGCTGCAGATTTCATTCTAGGGGCTAATGGATGGGCCTTTTGGGTGTTCTTAGTTCTTTTGAAGTTGTACTCACATTTCTTCTCGGAGTTTCTTTTTCTAATGGGGCTTCCATGTATATCTGTTGATTTTGACCCTCAATAGCATTCCTTGTCACTATATCTATGTAGGTAAATCGTCGGGCATCGAGTTTAGGATCAGTGCCCTCTGGCTACTTATAGGCCACAATCTTTCAAGGCATTTCTTATATGTTGCAACATGTTCTTGTTTGCAATGGAAACAAACAGAGGTTTTGCAATTATTCACATAAAGGTGCTGTGTGGCTTCCTCCATATCTTAGGCACCGAATTGCTCTGGTGCAATTTGTACTGATATGCCCATATGCTAAGCATCTATAACTTTGAGAAGGCCCCTCTCGGAAGTATGCCTTCTCCCATTTAACTCTGGTCCTTAAAATGCTCCTTATATTCTCAAATTGGCATCTCTGCCCTGGCGTGGCTGCCTCCACTATGGTGTATAGGGACATTTTACCCTTGTTGCTGGTTTTCCATCTTGTGTGGAAATGCTTTTGGCCATTCTGATGTACAGCTTTGACTTTTATTCCTTTCTCTTTTAAGACTAGATCTATTTCCTCTGGCGTAATTTCGGGACCAAGTCCCCTTAGTACTCTTCTGTGTTCTTTTAACTTTTCTACTAGGTATGTATAATAAATAATATTTTCCCTTTCTTTTTAAAAATTTAGTTATCACATGATGGGGCTCGACTGAGAATATTAGCAAGTCTGTGCTGTTTCTTCCTCGCACCGCCTCTGCAGTATTATTTGTCAATGCAGCTAGTTCTTTCACCACCCCCAAGTAATTGGGGAATGGTTCCGCAAATATTGGAGGCACCCTTTTGCTACTCTTTTTGCTGGGGCTTCAGATTAGGTGCTGAGGTTGGCTTAGGAGTGTCTGATTGCACACGCCTTCGTTTCTGATCTGAGACGACAGTGAAGCCGTCATCCCATTCACGGAATTCTCCTTGCTTATGCCTTGGAGGCATATCAATCGAAGGAGAAGGACGTGGGCAAGTCTTACGTCTGGTCTTTGAAGAAACAGATTTTTGCAGTTTTTTTGTCCCACATTGAGGGATTGTCCTTCTGGAGACAAGGAAAACGGACCAGATGTGAGCGAGCATGGGCTTGAGGAAAGCCCTTAGCTCTTATATTTCATCTCTGTATGACCTCAAATTGTCAGTCAGTGATGCCAGTCTGTCAGAAATATGTCCGTCAGCAGACTTAGCAATTGGATGCTTCAGTGATGTTGGCTCAGCAGAGGGAATAGCAAGTTGGACGGCCCCCTTGGTCCTTTCTGTGTTGTGTCGTGGTTGCGGCGGCGGATTTTTGGGTTTAATTGTAATTGTAGCGAGCTTCTGGACCTAAAACTGCTTCTAAAGAACTATTAATGTATCGTTGGTCTATTTGTTATGTCAGTGCGGATTTTTTCTTAGTTTAGGCAATTTTGGGAGATTTTTATGTCATCCGGCGCTTTTTCCCAGGTCTGCCTCGGGAATTACACTCACACCAACCTAACGTTACCCTCGGGGGGGGGGGGGGGCGAAGGTAGTTCAAGATGGGACGCCGGAAGAATATAATCTGCACCAGGGATTTCAGCACAAGCACTCGCCAGCAAGCGCTTGCCCGCCTCGCCACTCCAAAGTCAGCGCCTGCCACCGCAGCCACTCTTCAGCAAGCGCCCGCCACCACAGCCACTCTTCAGTCAGCTCCCGCCACAGCCTCTCTACCGCCTCGGGTGGCCGAGGTCGTTAAGGCGCGGATTCGTGAGCAGGAGGTCTGGGGTTGGAATCCCGCCAGGACCGTCCTCCGTGACAGGTTTTTTCCAGGTTTTCCTCAGTCCCCATAAATGGCAAATGCTGGGGGAGGTACCCTAAACTTCGACCTGGAACTATTCCTTCCTTAAAAATAAATCCTTTCCCAATATATAATTTCATCTCATGTATCATTAATGTCCACTGCCTGTGGTGTCTCTGTAGCAAAAACGGGCGTTAAATACCATTCATTCATTCATTCATTCACAACATCTCCTCACGCCACACCGGTAACTACTCCGGTCCAGGGCCCAGGGCCTTCCAGAGTAAGAACCGGAACGGACACACTACAGCTTAATAGCACCTGCCGGCAATTACAGCGCTGCGTTCTGCACAGCGACAGTGACCATCAGCATACCATGCTGCACGCATATACTCTCACAGAGCCCCGACACCCTCGGTCCGACTAATTTCTTGGAGCCAGAAGAATATGAAGCAGCCATCGCCAGCGGTATAACAATTGGACTTCTCCGCCTCACATTCGAGCCCAGCCTCCGCCGTCACAATGCTCCGTGTCAACTCTGCTGCGCAAACGGGCATTCGAAACAAGGCTGCACAAAACAATCAGACCATTGTTACAGGAGATGAAACTGTGGTTCTCTACTATGATCCCTTTCCAAAAGAGAATCAATGGAGTGGCGTAAACCTGGCGAGGCACCGCCTCTAAAGGCCAAGGTCCCTCAGTCAACCAAAAACATCATGGCCACAATCTTTTGGGACTGTGAAGGAATATTCTTCATTGACTTCAAGGAGAGGAACACCACAGTAAATGGGGAGTACTATGCTGGCCTACTGCACAGACTACGTGCTTCCATCAAAGAGAAAATACGAGGAAAGCTCAGTGGCGTGTGCCTTCTTCAGCATAACGCGCTTACGCACACAGTTCTTGTTGCAAAGGAAGCTGTAAAGAAATGCGGCTTCAAGGAGATCGACCATCCACTCTACAGCCCAGATCTAGCGCCCAATAACTATTTCCTCTTCTCAAAACTCAGAAAGGAAATTTAAGTGTGACGAAGAAGAGATGGATGCTGTTTATACCCATTTTGACTATTTTGGGAGGGGGGGATTGAAATGTTAGCTCAAAGATGTGAGAAGTGTGTTGCAATAAAGGGTACTATTTTGAAAAGTGAAATATAGTTTATTGTATTTATTATACCTAGAAAATGGTTAGGCCAGAAACTTATTGACCTACCCTCGTATGTATGAATATGTATGCGCGCGCGCAAACCCACTGAAAAATTCTCTAATTGATTTAAGGCATCTCGAGAAAAGGCAAGGAAAGGGTAGGAGGAGAACAAGACGATGAACACTAAGAAAAGAATTGGTCTTATTTCAGTGCATTTAAGTTTTAAATTCTCGGAGTGAGGTCTCCGCAACACAGTTGATTTGGAAAGTATACTCTTTTCTTCGTTATTTCCATCTAGGTAGCCCCATATATCTGTACTGCAAGTGTGCCTGTTCCGCTCTTAGTAATCCGGAAATAAACTTTGAACTCGTCTCTTATTTTCTTCTGTAAAGCGGCAAAATGATTTATTTTGCTTCATTCTAAGGAAAACTTTTTTTTTCCCTCCCCATTCCCTGGATTATTTTCAGTGCGCTAAAACGTACGTACTAATCTCGGCTTACCACGTGTTTTGAATGAATTATTCCACTTTTTAAATAGGCAAACTCATTTCCATTTACTAGACAATTATGGAGAGCACATACTGACATAACATTATGGCTCTATCTAGTTTCAAGAGAATTGGTTTTTTGAGTACCTACTTGAAATCTCTTTGTCAAAATCCCGTACCGTTTTCCATGGTTATGAACTCTTAACAAGCGATAATTAAACTTTCATTGTTTGAACTATACTGCATATATTTATTTCTTAAATTTTATTTTTTGTAATACCATCTCTTTTCATCTTAACTTTATCGCATGGATTTATTTTTACAGGTTACTTTTAATTGGAAAATAGCTTATGATGTTAAGTAACAATATTTTGACACTCGAAAGGATATTATTTTGGCCTTGAAAAAAGTAGTCCTATTCTGTAGCAGCTTACGTAGTCCATTTTTTCAAATGCCAATAAGACAATCGTATTTCATTTTTCCAAATATTATTGAATTTCATAAACATCATTTACCAGCCTTCTCACTTCCATTGTCTGTGTTCCACCCTTTTCCGAGCACCCAATAATTATGCCTTACCTGATATATCTTGTACTTGTATAACACCCATATTCATTTTTAGATCTTTGAACGTTTCAGTAGATGGATGTTTCTCATTGTAGCCATTAAAACCCGAGGACCGACATTTCCATATTTGTGTTTTTCAGTTGCTTCAATCACTAGGACTGGAAAGCCATAAAATTTCACTGGTCATAGGAGCATCACTTTCAAATCAAAATGTGCCCTTCTTTTTTTAGCGTTATATTGCATTGCTTGACTGTCATAATATGGAGAATCGTATTTTAACTGCTTTAGAAGATGGTTATCACTTATGACAATTAGAAGTCTGAGTGCCACTCATTTAAAAACTGTAATGAGTAGAACTTTTTTAGTGATCCTGGCGGGTTTTGTCCCAGGGGACGGAAGATAGTACACTAGACAATATAGTTGACCTTCACACGTGACACACAATGCATGAATTAAAACATATCTGGTAACGTTGTGGGCACTTTTCTTTCGCAAACTGAAAGTTACATGTTTGACAAACTGGCCCACTACTCGTGGATTTTCTGGAAAGAGCAACTGTGACGGCTGGTGCAATATTGAAACACTTGAATTTTTTATTTAGGGTTAAAATCTTTTTTAAATTAAAGGTACTATTAAGTAGGTGTAGGAAAGAAGTTGCGGCAGGAGGTAAAGTCGCAACACCCAGGACTGCTTTAGGATGTTGTCCAAACTATACTGAAGCAATTCGGGTGTGAAGTGCTGACGCATGTTCCTAACATGGCCCTGTTTTCTCAAAAGCAAACAATTCAATTCGGACGAAGTGCACGATGCAAACTACAGTTCCATTAGTAAACCAGAGACATTTTCCACAGAGGCATTCAGCATCTAATTTCACAGTGAGAAAGTGTCTTAAATATATGACTGCCTCGTCGTCATTTCCGGGTCGACTCCCTGGTATTATGGAGCCGGGTTCTGGGGAGCGCCTGTACACGATTGGTATGCCGACAAAGTCAATCGATAGTTGATGGTTCGGTTCTCCCATCCAAGTATCAACCATGCCCAAGGCGGTTTAACTTAAACCTGCAGTTCCGTTTGGGACTGCCGGAGTAAATCAGCCGTTTGGCGAGGTATCGGCGGGGGCAATGTTTCAGGTGGTTTTAAGACTGGTTTACGAAAAGTGTGTACCAAATCCGCCGAGAAGGGGGTCCTTTGTGCTCCTTATTGTTAATCAAGATTATTGTACTTTTTTGTTTTTAAACGACTGATCCTCAGACAGAGTTCTCATACCTCTACTGAATCAGAAATTGATGCCGACATTTCATCAAGACATTCCTCTGTTAAAACCCGTTTTTGGGGGGGAGGGGGAGGAGCTTCTTGTCAATGAAAACGCCTTGAATTGAACTTTGTTGACCAATCCCCTTTGTTCCGCTATTCCCAATTAGTACTTATGGAAATGCAACCCAAAATTTTCTCTTATAGAACTTGTATGATTTCTTCGTTCTAGTGTAAATCTCACTCTTGGCATTCACTGTAGAAAGTTTTAATATGCACTTCCTACAGAAATGCAATTGGTTTGATAAACACAATCGAGTAAGCTCAATTTCCTGCGTCAGCAGAACTTCACTTCGATCTTATTAGGAATGGTACATCCATTGAAAGTCAGATTGTTTCCGCAAGTATATACAAACACTGATTGCATAGTGGAATAAGGGCATGATATATTAAGATTTTTATCAATTCAATGTTATCAAATTCAAAGTGTACAGGATATCATTACTTTTATAGATACAGCATGATTGTGCATTTATTAAGCATATTAATCTTTCTGATTTGTAGCTGCTTAAGAGACTGCAAACTTTTCAAGAATTTCATATGCTTTAGGCTCAAGTATGTGACATTAAGGATGGCTTAGAAAGCAGAAACATTGTATGTGCTGTTATAATTTTAGTCATATTCCAACCTATTGTCAAAGCATGTGCATTTTTTAAAGCTGGAAGTTCCCACTGACTCTTACACTGCTATTTGCTCTCAGAAATGGCGAATTCCCACAATCTGAAGGTTATCTTAGTCATTTTAGCCTTTCTTTATTTATTTTATTGCTACACTTAGTATATAACACATTTCAATTATGAATCAGCTTATGTCAAAAAGTTGCAGCAATGACATTGCAAATGATATGGATTGCTAAAATTAAATGAAAGAAAAATATATTATATATCTACAAATTTTAATATCATAATCCAATCCTATATTTCACATAAATTCATACTAATTGTCCATTGTACCCGATAATCATGATAAAACTTATGTCCATTATAATAGCCCATGAATACAGGTAGGTTCTCCTTATCAGCTGGTGGACCAAGTTTTACTCTTGATCAGAAAAAGGATTTTTTTATTTCTTATAATACATGTAACCACAAAAAAGGGTGTACATGGTTGTGGTATGAATTTGTTTGGTAAAAAAAATATGCAAAACAAGTGAGAATCAATGTGCCAGAACCAGGAGGTCTATAAAAAATAATTAAATTTGAGGTCCTCACTGGATACCACTGGTAGACTACTTCCAAAACCCTTAAAATTAACACCATTGTAACTGCAACTCTTGCTTATTAAACATTAAATGCAGTATATTTTATTAGTTAATTAAACATTTAATAAGCAATAGTTGTAGTTATAATCACTTGATATATATTTTAATAAGAAATGCAAATTTGTTCAGTTGATTGGCAACATGCAGCATTTATTGAAGGAACCAACACTTATGAAGTGAATGAACAAAGAAATTACTTGGAAGAAGGAGAAATTAAGAATTTTTGGAATTTGCATATGCACTTACCTGGATTTTGGATATTTTTCATGGCATAACCTACTTATACTATGAATGTCAATGAAAGGAAAAAGAAAGAAAAAATAGACTGAATGGTAAATTTAGGAGTGTGATGCTGTATTGAACAACATTGTATATTTGTGGTGAAATAGTAAAAATAACAGTTTCTTACATACAGAATCTGAATATTTTAATATAAACTATAATGAAACTACTATTTCCTTTACATTAAACTGACACACCTAACCATCTTAATTTGCTATATTTCACACCTTTATAGTTAAGTGTATGATAACACTTTATAGCTAATTTGATGAATGAGCCTAAAATGCATCTCTTTATAAGTCATCATAGAAGAACATACACAAATGCTGGTAAAAAATCTATAACAGCTAGTTTAAACTATTTGTTAATTCATTTTAATATGATACAGAAATACACAACCTTTACAGAACTGCATTCCATTAAAAGTTACATATTTATAGGCCTTAAATAATACCACAGAACTTTCAGAGATGTTCTTAAAATTTAAAAAGGGGATGAGGGGAAATGAAGTCTTTCAGATTTACAGGCACTTAACCATTTATTTCCCATGTAAAAAGAAAATTACTTAACTGTCATGAAATGTGGCATGTCAACTTGGACACTGTTTTATATAAAATTATAGGATATTTAAAATGCATTTTAATTAATTTACAAACATTAGCTCAATATTATTTTTACATTCGCCCACTAAATAAAAGCACCAGGGTGATTTTATGTATCTGTAAATATGATAAAGAATAATGCACAACACACATACATACACTAATTAAAAAATTTGTACATGATGCTGTAGGACATTTCAGTATACATATAATATTTTAATGACTGTACTAATATTCTAACTTTAGGCAACATAAATTTCAGTGTATAAAACAGTAGTAAAATTCTATAATAGCATTTTAAAAAGACATCATTTCAAAATATTATACTTCTGTGTGAAAACACTTCACCATTTTATCATATAAACCAAATTGACAAAAGAGAGTGATGAAAATGTTCATAAAATGTATTTACAATATTTTTTTAAAATAATTATTTAGTTTTGTTAATATGAATGCATAATAGCTCTTTTACTTATATATATATATTAATAAACTTTAATTGAGGGGTATTTCTGCAGGTTTCTAGAATAGCACCTAATTTGCATTTATAATTAAAAAAAAATTCTCTCATTCCATATTGTATTTTTTGTCAATACAATGCTCTTTCTTTGTACCAAATAAGGTGTAATACCAGCAGTGCAGAATTTTTATTATTGAGAATTTTTATTATTGAGGAATAATAAAAATAATTAAGTTAGGAGCAATGCTTTTTAACCCATGTTGAGCACCATGATTTACAGTTTTCTTACTAACTTCTATACAAAATTGTAGAGTCTAAGCTAGAGATGAGAGCTTTTATTTTTTTTTTTTCATTGCTTTAAGATTAACAGCTGCAATACCTGTAGGATTTGTTAAAAATTAGAGTTAATGATTAGAAACCATTTCTAAATTGCAAGGTCCTTACACAGGGAGAAAGAGAAGCTGCAGGATTTAATAAGGTTGTACAAAGAATATGAGAAAATGAATTGCATGAAAATCAAGATTCTGTCATTGGAAAAAGCAGCAGCAATGACAATAATAGTAACATATTATTTTAACTCTTCCAAAATTAACTGCAATAAATTTATATACATTTCCATTTACACAAACAAAATACAACAATATTCAATCAACAGCTGATGATGGGAGCAAATGCTTCTGAAATATGTTTTAGTGTTATGTAAGTAAGTGGAGATAGTGTGAACATGTTAAATACATTAGTGTAGGACATGTTACCACTCCATTGTCTACAGCTTCGTAAGTACAATTTATTGCAAATACAACATTGATTAGCAAAAACAAATTATGTATAAATACATTTTCTGCTGCAGAAAATTAATAAATTTTACTTCATAAAGAAACAATTATTTCCATAATTTCCAGTGACATAGATCTTGGAATAGTATACTGCCATGCATTCCAATCAATTATCAGCTAGCTGATGCCAGCCCAACAAATCCTGGCATTATTGATTCAATGGCAAATGTTGAATAGGATGCTGGTATTGCTTATGAGAAAAAGACAAGACAAATAATGTAATTCTAAATCTGCTTGTGAAATGGGCTATAAATACATTTCTTGGTGCTTTTAAATGCTGATAATTAAGTATATAATTAACATTTGTTTTCAATAGTGGTTATATAAAACTTAAATGTGGCAAAGCTATAGTAATCAGCAAGATTTAAATCAAGATCTAGGAAGGAAATGAATTTTAAATTAATACATTTTAATAGGTAATGCACAAAATGATCACTGCCATAATGAAAAATAATTTCAGGAGGAAGAAGGAAAAGGAGGAGAAGAATATATTTTCAAATATTTATTTTCCAACATAATTAACATAATTAGTTTGAATTATTTAAACTTTAAATAAAAACAAAGGAAATTAAAAGGATAAACTTAATTTTATAACTACATAAGCATATTCAATTATACTACTATATACAAAATTTAAAGGAAAACTTTACTGTCATAACCCAGAACTTTTATAGATTATTATCTATTGAGGGTGTAAATGGTAAATTCCTTTCCTTAACTCTATATAATTTTCAGCAGTAAAATTCCCTTTAACATTCCATCAATTATCACAACATAAAAATTTCTGCATTTTATCCTCATTCTATTACCGTTTGGTGGTAGTAGTGCTTGTAATAAACAGTGGAAGGTACAAATATTTCTCATAAACAGTAGCTATTGAACTTAATATTTTATTAATGTACTATTATTTTGCAGATATAGAGGGAAAACTATATTCCTTTGCAGGAAGGAGTGCTTAATCTACATGTTGGAACAATCTCTTCCATTTCTCCCAATAATGTGACTGCCATAGGTGGTCGAGGTCGTTAAGGTGCAGGCTCATGAGCAGGAGGTCTGGGGTTCAAATCCCACCAGGACTATCCTCACAAATTGAGGTTTGAGGTTTTTTCCAGGTTTTCTCCAGTCCTCATAAATGGCAAATGCTAGGGAGGCACCCTGAACTTAGACCTTGAATGCTTCCTTCCTTTTAAAAAAAAATTCTTTCCCAATTTACTATTTCATTTCATGTATCATCAGTGTCCACCGCCTGTGGTGCCTCAGTAGTAAAAACAGGCATTAAACACTAATGATGATTGATTGATCAACCAATCAATCCCAATAGTATTATATATTATGAATGCTATTAAAGATAAGATGCTCTATCTAATTTCATCTTAAATTGTCAGTTTTCTGTATCTCATGTTAATGTGCACTATTTGGATGAATAAGTATATGGTTGACATGTGGGACAAATCGGGATGCATGACTTTAAAGCTACATCTGTAAGTTGGAGCTACATGACTACAAAAGTTTATTATTTGGTGGGGGAGGAATTAAAAAAATAATAATAATAAAAAAAATAAAAAATCAACATGACTAAGTATTTTTAAGCTCCCTTTAAAGCTTCACATTTATTGAAGATTGGAACCATAATTTAGATTTTTTTATGTGTGCTATAGACATGGCATAATAAAAAGGTTAGAAGACTTGGACAAAGTATGGTAGCAAAAGACTGTCACTACTTTTTTCTTTCTTGCTCATTTTATTTCATTATTATGCAGTTAAATCATGTTTAAAATTAGTAAAACTTCTTCCTACCAAGTAAGCATGTGTATAATGTACAAATTATAGCTTTAGAATGGTAGAGGAAAGTAAAGAATATAAACAGAAAAATAGTTTATCCTATTAGAACTTATTAAACATGTTAACACTAACTCTACTTACCTATACAACATTAGTACATGTTTCTACTATCTACTTTGGAAAAAATGTTCATCCTGAAAAAATAGAGGAGATTTAATGAATTTTAATGCTCCACTCCCAAATGAACTTGGCAAATTCCTATTCAAATCATCAGAGCCCTCCTCAGAAGCACCTTGGGATCCAGCCTCACATCAAGTAGATGATCAACAACGATGATGAGAGTGATTGCCCATGAAATATGTCTTAATGTTGTATAAATAAGAGGAATTAGTATTTAAATATTTAATAAATTCTAATAGGATATATTACCACTACAATGTATGTACAATTTAAATAAAAAATATAGTTGTTACAGCACAAGAATATATGATTATATTGAAGAAACTTTATATTTTAATAAGTTCACATAGACAATGTGAACATTTCTATAAATAAAAAAAAATAGCTTAAGACTCAAAAGAGATCATTGGTTAAAAGCTGAAAGTGCTCTATGTAACTTCTCTTTTTTCATAATTTTTCTATTTATCTTGCAGTAATTCACATTCTACCTTTCAATTTCATGTTATTTTGTTAATTGTTACAAAAAATGGATGGACAAATGACATCCAAATTGCAATTATAATGCAGTGCATTCCATGGTCCATGCCTTAGGCATGTTTTATATAAGTATTCTCTAAGACATACTTTGCAAAATTTGGAGGTAATTTCAGTCTTTGCATCCAAAGTTCTTGCCATTCCCCAATACTTTGTCAATGTCAACAAGTAAACCCCACTTGCATTTATGCATGAAATGAGCAATGTGTGGTTCTTGGAATACACTAATAATAAAATAATATTTGCAGGTTTTCCTGCCCCATGGTGATAGTACCTGGAAGAGGCCCTTTCCCATTCAATATACTATTGAAGCTCTTGGACAAATAATAAAAGGAGAAGAAAGCAAGGACTCAAAATTTGGTAATTACTGGATTAATTAAACAGAAAAAATGAGCATATTGGCTTAATATGAATGTAGAAAATAATAAATTAGAACATTAAAGTTTATGTGCTGTCACAAAATGGGAGACTAGAAAATTACTAAATGAAAGTTGGAATAACTTCATAATTGATATTGAACTTAAGGTCTATGGAAATGCAAATATGGCATACAAAGCAATGAAGTACTTGAATGAAGATGAAAAAGATACTATAAAAATAAATAATATTCAACAAGTTTGGTTACAACACTATAAAACCTTAGAACTAACAGTATCAATATACAGTTGAAGATAAGGATATTAGATCACAAAATAAAATCAGAAATAATGAAAATGATAACTTATCAATATATGAACTACAAGAAGCATTAATATAATTGAAAAATAAGAAAAGTAAGCACAAAATGATTAATATGCAATTACTAAAAGGTCCTTCAATGGAAATTGAATTAAGGGTCTTAAATGTAGTAAATATATGCTGGATAACAGATGAAATACTTAGACAAGGAAAGAAGCTCAATTTGCTTGAAATAACAGCAAGAAGTTTGGAAGTAATTTCCAAAGTATTATTGAATGAAGCACAACATGATTTTAGAATAGGAAGATCAGGCTCTGATTGTGTATTCATTTCAAAACAAGTAATAGAGAAGAGTAGAGAATTTAATCTTTGAACTTATATTATAATATTTTTTCATTATATTAAAGCCTTTGACACCTTTTAAGACATAAATTAAGAAGGGTTACTCAAAGCATATGATGAAAGTACTACTTGGAAATACATAATATGCATTACAAGTTCTAATTGAAATAGTACAATCATTAATCAAGGTATGTCAGTGTTGTCCATTATCACAAACCATTTATATATATTGATGCAGCTACAAATCAAGGAAAACAAAAGAATCAAAAACAAGATGAAGCTAATGATGATGATTTGCAACTTGAAAAGATCATTTGAATGGTTAAATGGATGGGTTGTTATTCGCTTCCCATAACATGTTACTAAAGATAAAGTAAGTAATATATATTACTTAAAATGTATCATATGATGTGGTAGACAAAATCTTAAATGCAATTTCAGGTCTTTTTAAATTTATTGCTGCTTGTTTCTCTGAAATGTGATTTAATGTTACTGATGAAGTTTCATACTAAACCACATGAAATATTACTGAACTTATTACAACATACACCATTATGTATTTCCAACTTAGTTAGTTTCTAACAGTTTGTATTTATGATTAAGTTATTTCTCATACTTAGGAAGACAACTTCATTGCCCCATTGAGAAAATGATGAAATTCAGGAGTGTTTTTTCAAAACTTGATAAATGCAGAATATTGAAATTATCAGGGAATTCATTTTTTTATTTTCACCCAGAGAGAGACATCAGAAGAATTTAATATTTTCTCCAATATTACATCTTATTATTTTAAATCAAATATCCTAGTAAGATATATTGAAACAAAATTTGCACTATGGAGTATTACAGGATGATTTATTCAGAATTTTTCAAAAAGTCAATAAATGCATATATACCTAAGAAAGAAAAGTTGTTATAATTACGTGTGACAGTTTTTTTATTTATATGCAATTATTTATTAAAATAATTCCTATGCATAAATAAGTTTTACACTTTATTATTGCCCTGCATTATTACTTATTACATACTAAACATTTATTTAACATTTATATTTTTTAATTAAATTTTGTTAACTTTATTGAGAATAAACATAATTACAAAACTATAAAACAAATAAATGCAATGATTTAATCATCCGTAATAATGCACATAGTACAATATTCTAAGCTATTACAATTATTGTATCATTTATACAATATTGACTATTCCTAGCCTCATATCTAGACTTGGTCAAATTTGTTTTTGTCTCCTAGGACAACTTTGTAGAATTTAATTGCATCACCCGGTATTTCAAAATACTTGAATAGTGCAGAAACAGCCTTCTTTTTTTCTTTTCTTTAGTAGAACAGCAGACAATGGCATGGTTTTCTCCTAAGAACTTGAACTGAATCTCCGAATTATATGCTTTTCACTGATACATTAACATTGTTCTTTACTTTCCTATATGCACTGATATACTGATTATTCATTTTGAATGGTAACCTAGGTATTAGTACTTTCTATGCACTATGCTTTAGTTTTTTTAATTTCCAAGCCTTTGTTGAATACTTTCAGGGTCTCATGTTCTTTCAAGATGTCATAATATTCTTTAGGGGACAAAATACTTTTTTTTTTTTGGTATGATTTCTCAGTTCTACCAAAGACTCAACCTGGAGCCATGTAGCTATGTTCAAGGGCTGGAAAGAAATTATTTTTGACAAACCTTTTCCAAGAAAATGCTATAAGAGTTACCATCATGCAACTATTTTTATTTTGACTGTTGCAGGAGTCGGAAAATAGATGTACAGTGGTGGGACCATCACTTGGTAGTTTTTTTATCTAAGTCAGAAAGAAAGTCCAGCAAAGTCAAAACAACTTGGTTGCATACTCTTGCAGACTCTGTTTCCAATTAGGTATAGAAAACAATATTTTCCTTTTTTATTCCTTAGCATTGATCATGATGCATAGATTGTATAATCACATTTGTCTAGCAAAGAAAATTTGGCTAACTGACAGTTTTGAAAGTTGCTGATTTTGCTACATATCGAAGGCAATCTTAATGACACCTGAATTTTCTTCTTTCATTATTGTATAAAACTGCTTTTCACGAAATTTATGCAACCTGTAGCTAATTCTTAATTAAATTTTCATCTCCTAACACTTCTCTGATTTTATTTTCATGAGACCAAATTACAAATGGATCATGTATCACTGTAGGGAGTTTGAAATGATGGCTAAAAATATTTATAGAATACATTCTTGTATTTTTATAAGGAGCATAGTTTGAGTCCTAAATTTCCAATTTCTTTGCATCTTTTACACATTTTAATGACTGTGAGTTCTGAAGGCAAATGCCATGATGACTCACTCTACATTTGTATTTTTGTATGTCATTCTTAATGGCAATAATAATGTTCTTATGATCCTTTCTTGTTCTGTCTCTGCCTCTCTTTTCCTATGGCAACTTCCCTTCTTCATAAAACCTGCTTACTAGATAGGATAATCTATCCTTTGGCATACAGCCATGGGTGGCCGAGGTCGTTAAGGCATGAACTCGTGAGCGGGAGGTCTGGGGTTCTAATCCTGCCAGGACTGCCCTCCCTGACCGAGGTTTTTTCCAGGATTTCCTCAGTCCTCATAAATGGAAAATGCCGGGGAGGTACCTAAACTTTGGCCTTGGAATGATTCCTTCCTTAAAAATAAATCCTTTCTCAATATATCATTTCATCTCATGTATTATCAGTGTCCACCGCCTGTGGTACCTCAGTAGTAAAAACAGGTGTTAAACACTATTAATTCATTATACTTTGACATACCAGAAACTGGTTGAAAAGTACAGGCACAGATAGGCCCTACCTTGCCATTTTTCTTCCTAATGGTATATTTTACTGAAACTGTTTTCTTTCTTTTTGTTTTCTCAGTGTTCCCTACTCTGTGCTTAAGTGAAGTAATAGTCATAAACTTTAATATAAACTTATTTTGGTATGACTTGTTTAAAGATGTCACATGATGATGAAACTGGGTGATATGTTCATAGCACAGTTCAGCGGCTTTGCAGTCTTTCTTCCCTTTAACTTTTGCATTTGAAGGTGAAACTTCAAGTTCACGATTGCATTTAGATTAGGGTTGTTTTTTCTAGTTGTTTCACTTTTCAAGAACAGTAGCACCTTGTCTCTAGATCCTCTGCCACCCAAACATTCTTTTACCTCTACACCTCATTCAGAATTACTGGAATTACCATCCATTCTGATTTAAGTTGAAACATTTCTTCTTTCTCAAACATGACTACACCATTGATAACTCCTCTAAAAGTAACTCAGATATATGCTGAGGTAATGAAGTTTACTTGCAGGATTATAAGCTGCCATGAAGTATTAAGGATTAAATGTTGTTACAATAATAACATAGCATAAACTATGCATGCTTCTATTATTGCTGTTTGGTATGAAGTAAAAGTAAAGAAAAATTTATTACATTTTTTGACTTTTGCTTTAACTCTCAGATTGCATATATCGGTTTTGCTAATGCTCTGTGAATTGGCCTGCTTCTATATACAATATTTGTTGACTTTTACTGAAATTTAATTCACAGGACAACATGGAAGGTCAAAATTATGTTGTTATTATGTATAGCTCAGATTCAAAAAATTTTATATTTATTGAGTTTTGAAAAAACTCTCTCAATTTATACTTTATTGTTTAAACTATATCTGCAAATAGCTTGCACTATACTAAAGCTTAACTACTGGTGATATGTGGACTTACATGACCAGTGTCATTGGTGAACTAACTTCAGCAAAAAACAGCATCTTGTCAACAAAATGAGGCCTTTTATGGAAGCTCAGAATACCAACTGGCCATAAGATTGCTTAATCCTGAAGTCAAGCAGTAATTATACACTTTGCATTAACCCTTGTTTATATTAAAAATTTCAGTCTGGAATTTTATATCTATACTTTGTTATTTATTAGCTAAATATTTAATGAAAATTTGTTATTTCTCTTTATCCTAAAAAGAAGTAGTTCACATAGAATGTTTTATTGAGGAAAATGTTGGAGAAATTACTGTAGTGGCAACAATGACTTTAGCAAGGAGTTATATTCCTGCCATATGCTCAACTTTAAATCTGCTGTGAGTATATATTGTCATATAATTATTTATTAGATCTCTTATTTAAGTTACATAAATGTCATGGCTGCGAATATGGAAAAGGACTAATTTTGGAACTTGAAATGCACAAGGAATTCAAATTAAAGATAAATATTAAAGCTAAAGTTTTTAAAGAAGTTCAAACAGTGTTAATAGAAACTAAGAAAAAAGGAAAGGGACAAGAAATAACTCATGATAATATTCATATGTGGAGTAAAATGGATACACATTGTAAGGCTAAAACTGGAGTCACATTACTTATTAAAATGAGAAGGAAACCAACTATAATTAACTGGGAAGAAATTAATGAAATCTTTATTAAAATAATTATGGATATGAAGTTATGACTGTAGGTACACATGAGCCAATTGAAAACTTTCCTGCTTTATTAAGAATGATTATTAGACAAACTGAGTGAAACAGTAGAAAGTGTAACATGAATGTAGGAATTAAGTAGTTAGTGATATTAATGGAAGAATTGGCCCAGAGTATGAGAAATGTTGTGGCACTCTTTGGAAACAATGTGGAAAATGATAATGGAAGAAGACTTCCGGGAGTGCGTCAAATCCAAGAGTGTGCTATTATGAATAGGTACCTTCTTTAAGCTTAAAAGATATACAATGACATACCTGCATACAACATATAAGAGGATAAGTTGGTTATTGACTATGTCATGGTGAAACAAAAAGGAAGGTGCAAGATGTTAGGGTATATTATGGGGTAGAGTGTGATATACCTTGTATTATCTATTCCCCAAGAGAAAATATGAAAATCTTAAACAAGATATAGGAAAAAATTATAAAGTTGCCACAATAAAATCTTAGTCTACTACAGGACAAAAAATTTTAGCCAATCTGTTTTATTAATTTAATATATAGAGGATTGGAAGGCACATGAAATGTAAGTCATTTAAAGAAAATCATATATGCAATCATCAAAGGGGTTTTTGGGGAGAAAACTTTTTCAGATGGTAAATAAATGAAAGAAGTACTACCAATTTTGATAGCTGGAAAGAGATTGAGATTGAATGTGCAATTAAAGCTGCCAGAGAAACATCCCTAGCAGAAGTACCAAGGAGATAACATATTCCACTTGATACTTTATACAGACCTATGAAGACAGGGGTTTGCCAAAAATGGTAATTGAACAATTCTGAAAATTATTTTCTTCCACAATGGAAATGGACATGCTACTAGAACTGGATAGTAAATTTTAAATTGAAAATCCATTTAAGAATGGAAAAATTGGAAAGCTTCATGGCAAGATGTCCAGAACTGGTTTTCAGAACACCAGAGTCAACTAATTTGGATTAAATAGAGCTGCAGTCCTACGATTTGTTAATAATTTGAAAAAGTTGTATGAAACTGACATAAAAACCTTATCTAGTATGCCTCCAAAAATAATTTGTACAAAAAAAGATACCAGTAGCAGCCACCAGCAACTCCAAAAAAGGAGAATTAGTCACTATTATTATTTGTTGTAATGCTGTTGGAAATTTTTTACCTCCAAGCTTCACATTGGTAATTGAAAATGAGTAGCATAGAAAATGTTCCATATTGATCCATCTGGGAGTGTTACACGGTTGCTTATATTTTTGGTGGGATGTGTCAGTCCTTCTCTTGAGTACCCTTTTCTTCTAATGTATGATAATTATGGCACTCATAACAATATGCAGTCTATTGACATCGTTTGTGTTAAGGGAGTAATTAGGGTGTCAGCGTCACCTCTTATGAGACATAAACTCCAACCTTTGAACGTATCCATTTTTAAACCTTTCAAAAACATGTTTGGGAGATCTGTTCCAAAAATAGCATACAGGCAGGAGATTAAATCAGTATGATGTAATTGGCCTTGTTAAAGTTGCATTTGAAAAGATGCATCTGAAGCTCAATAACATCAGGCTTAGAAGTGTGGCATATGGTCATTAGATAAGGATATTTTCTTTTCACTGAAGTGACTTTATCCCATTCATGGTTCATTTTGTACCTGATGATTCATCATTAGCCTCTTCTATGGTTGCAAGGTCTTCAATCTACAAATTCTACTTATGACCACACTTCTAGAAGTTGCTTCTGTTATGTTGAATTCTGAGCACTGTAGCAACTCGCAACAACTTATTAAATGATGAAAATAAAATTTCATAGTAAAGATGAAGCTTCTATGCCTGTTAAGGTTTCAGTCTTGAATTGTTGATAACTATCCATACAACCATGGGCCTAGACCTATTTTTAGCAACCATGTAACTCCTGTTCCTGCATGTATTTTTAAATCTTTAGATCTAGAGTACTGCAAGATCTTCACCAGAGGAAATGAGGCTTAATTCAGTCCATCTGGTATCATTAAACATCAACTAGGCTAATAATTGGAACTTCATTCAGTGTGCCACAAAAATATATTTAGCCTCTACACAACGCTGAAAAATCAAAAGAAATTAAAAGACAGAATATTAAAAAATGGGAAATCCGAACAGGTTCACTTTTTAAGAACGAGTTACAAAAAATGCAAATTTAATAGGTTTCAGAAACTACAAAGCAGAAATGGATTATCATGGGCAAAAAGCTGAAATTTCCAAAACTTCCTACAGACCAGAAAATTTGTTATGCCTTATTTGTAGTGAGCTACTTTCTAAATGAAAAGGAAAGAAATGTGAGTTCAATAAAATTTTTGTAATAAATGGTTCTAGAGAAGTGCATAGGCTATACAACTAGTGTTTGTGATTTCTGTAGATAATTTTTTTGACAATTGATTTACTAAAACTTGAATTTTGCTTTCATACATGAGACTTCCGTGAACTTAACAGTCTAATTTATATTTAAATGTTATTAAAATTATTTTATACAGTTTTTCCATTTTGCCCTCAGGATTTTATCATGTCCTGATAGGGAAAAGATGGAAATAATGCTAACTTCTACAAAACAGTTCATACATAAAAGATATGAGCTTGTAATTTAAGCTTTGTTTACAATACAAATGATACAACATTTTATGAAATACGAGTTAGGTTGGTATTGTTTAATAATAAACCTTTAACTTCTATCCTGCCTTTTGCTCCTCTACAGCTATACATTGATATTAATTATACAGAAAATATCACTATTGACAGTATAATA
This sequence comes from Metallyticus violacea, assembly GCA_030762175.1. Classification (NCBI taxonomy): domain Eukaryota; kingdom Metazoa; phylum Arthropoda; class Insecta; order Mantodea; family Metallyticidae; genus Metallyticus; species Metallyticus violacea. The sequence goes on along the minus strand of CM060838.1, from coordinate 48,483,359 downwards.
ACATAAAAAAAAATTGAAAATCATATGTTTTTCCTGATTACAAGATAAAAGTAAGCTAGATACCATGAGGTCAGCTATCAGGAGCCATGTGTGCAATAGCCAATTGCTGGCCACTGTCCAAACAAATTCCAATGTTACCAACTCCTTGGAAGATAATAGAATGGGATGCACAGTATAGCTTATATTACAGAAAAAAAAATATATTGTATTGCAAAGTTATTACAGTTATTTACTAAGAATATGCAATATTGTTGCGTTATCTGAAGCTAAATAAAGAGTAATGCCATATTACTGGACAAATGACCCCAATTAACACATTTTGCTTCTGACAGTTACAATAAGAGCTGTTTTGACCAAAGTTACATTTATCTAAATGAAAACAGCCTAATAAAAGTTTTAATTTTAATTCTGATGAGTTGATGTGATTTAAAATTACCATGCAGTTTCTGACAATGACTTAATGTTATAGTTTATGTGAAATTAAATTTAAAGGAACCAGAGTAAAATTTTACTATAAAACTAATTTTATTTAAGCAATATACTGCAAATATAAAACTTACAATTGCTGTTTTTAAATTATTATCACATAAATGGTAAGAGATCATAAAGGTGCCATTATTATACAATATTTTCACTGTTTTCTATCTAAAATTAACCTGTATAATCCGTCTTTAACCATAGCTCTACCACCAAACTTAAAGATAAAATATTGAAAATAATTATATATAATGGCAGAGCTACTCAAGGGAAAAAATTGAACTTCAAAACAATGACCCTCCTTTTCTATTCCTTATATTTCTAAATATTTTACCTTCCTTTTGAAATTCTGGGTAACTTTCAGCACCGGAATTTCATGACAATTGACTGTTTTGCCATTCATAGCCCTGGCAATGGCACTACAATAGTCATTAAGTAACGGAATGGCACAAAGGGGTAGATTTGCAATACAAAACATATTAATTTTAACTTGAAATGCTAATTGGAACTGGTACAGTGAAGCTAATTATATAATTGTGATTATTGATTAATTGAGTTGAACTATACACTCTTATTGCCTCCACTTACTTGTTTAAATATAGAGCAAGTTTTGCAAACCATCGTCCACATCCTCGGTGGACAGTTATCTGAGGATGTCTGCGAAACATGTTCTACATTTCAACAAGTAAGTGGAACCAATAAGAGTATGTAATTCCACTGAATCATACAATAATCATAATTGTATTTAATTTTGTAACCTTTTTTTTTCCCTTTCAAAAACTATATTCTTTCTTTTATATTATTATATTATTTGGAATGGAAATGTGCTGTATTTCCTCATACCATTATAAATAAATTATCACCAGTTATCTTTGTTATAGCAGCCAATCATGTTCACATACACAATTCAAGAGTGAACTTTGCTACTCTTGATTTTCATGAGGATTTACGTATTCTTAGAGGCTTATTAATAATCTTCCAAATCATGATATAAAAATATAATTAGTAGATGCTGTAACCTGGAACAGACATTTTAATCACTCTCTTATGCCTAATTCACACCTTAAACTCAATCATCTAAAATTTAAAATGTTGTCCTTTGGGAACCTGTTCCATATAAAACACTGCAATGCATACAAAATGTAATGCCTGAGAGACTTCAGTCATATATGAGATTAAGATAAAAGTCACATTTTTATGTAGTACAATAAATTACCTATCTAACATTTCAGCTACCACAGTTCTACATATAAAAAAAATGTTCATTTTGCTGTTCCTTAAATTCTTAATCTAATATCATATGCACATTAATAAACACACTTACACATTACAAATTTAATATTCTCAAAATCATTTGATATTGAGAACAGTAATCTCTCTTAGTGTATACCCATTTCAAAAGTTTTGTTCTGATTTATTTATCTATGCTTATTTTTTATGCTTAATATAAAGAAACAGTTATTTATGCTATTGCAGTGGGGAGCCATAACTGGCTAACTGAAAATGCTTTTGTCTATTTATTTATGACAAATAAAATAAGATATTTGAATATTATCAACTTATAAGCAAATGTAATTTAATAAACTATAATGAGTAATAGCTATTTGTATTTAAAAAGAAACTGAAAAAGATAGTATAAACATTATTTGAATGGGCCAGAATAAAATGACACATTGTAAAAAAGTTATGGTTCTGTTCTCTTTCGTGAAAGAATGTTATGAATTTCCGATAAATAATAAAACCTATACAAATTCCAAGAAAAACCATTAATGTTACTTTATTTCTTATGCACTGTCAAAGGCACAGATAAAAAAACTATTATGGCCGCTTAGATCGGTAACAATTTATCTTATTAAAAAATCCCTCTTGGGACTAAGGCTACACCACAGTAATATATTTAAGATATATATAATCTGCCGACTAAAAGGTTAATAGAAAGTGCAGACAAATGAACTCCAGAATATTTGGTTTTAGAAGGCAAGCTCTACCAGCAAATGTCAAGCATTTATAGTTTTAGTATAATTCCATACAAAAATGCACTATCTTTGTGTAGCTAACTAATTAAAAGTGTGAATATGTGAATGTGAATATACATAGATAGACAGACAGGCAGAGAGAGAATATTTTCAGCATATCTGTAAAGTATGCTTGAACACTGTTCACGAGCATAATAAAAGCAAATAATAGACTATATGGTACATATAGATCCAGAAATATAAACAAATGCCTTTCAATGCTTAAAATGAACATGTGTAATTGAATATTAAACTTTCTGTTGACATTAGAATATTAGTATGCTCATTGATTTGTCCTGCTTTCTAGAAAAAAATTCTTTAGATTTAGCAAACAAAACATCTATGCTCTTTGGAGGCAATGGAATACTAGGTAGTGTATCCTACATCTTTAACATAATCCAAGTCTCAGAAACTCCTAATATCTATTTCTTTCATGTGATTTCATCTTATTATTCATTATTCTTGAAAAAAAAAAAAAATGATAGTATTGATACTGAATGTATTTTATTTTTAATAAAAACATACATGTTTTTATTAAAAATATCTTTCTCTATTAATATAGGTTATCTGTTAGAAATATTATGTTTCGGCCCAGCATATAGATTTTCATTTTAATTAAGTTTTTCATTGATAAATATTACAAAAGGATGATTTAATTGCATTTTACTTAACACTTGCCTAGACTTTTTTTTAATGATCAGCACATACTGAAGATCTGTTGTGCTAGATGATACTTACCACATTAGTTCAGGGAAATCTGTGACCAAAATTTCCCAGGCAATTTACCTAAGGAACTGAGGAAAAACTCCTGAAAAAGCTTCAGTCCAACAATCATATCTGATTTCATGTGCAGATTCAGTAGACACTGGTGAGGGCAGGGATCCTCAATAATATGATGGATCTGTTTCATCAGAAAAAAATTGAAGAGAAAGAGGAAAGAGTAAGGTGAAAATGATGTGAAAGGTATACATGAAGAGAAAGATACCTCATGAGATAGAAAATAAATATGTGGAGGAAAACTATGTTAAAGAAAACTCTCTCAAATAAGCATAATCTAGACATGATGCACAACTATTTCTAAACAAAAGAGAAATGAAAACTACTGACTAAAGTAATATTCTTTGATAATAAAAACATTATGCACTTCAGTCCTAACTTCAGTGAAGTTTATTCTTAAGACAATTATGGATATATAATTTCACTATTCTTGATCTAAGTAATGAGAAGGCTGTGATGTTTAATGTAGCATGAAGACAAGGCTTCACCATGGCTCCTAAAAAATCAGCTCTTGTTTACTGAAGTATATACAGTCACTTTCTACTTCTGTGAAGCATCTTATCACTTTCATAGAAGGGGCACATGAATCATAATATTAAGACATCATTCATTTAGGCAGATATGAATGTATTACAACCTAATCAAAGAGGTAAACATTTTTATAAGGAAAAAGCTTTAAATTATTTTTACTTAACATTGTTAAATTCAGATGATGTAACAGATGCAACTCCAACTGCCTGTGTTGTCATATTTATAGTATTAAACACTATTAAAAAAAATCCCTATATGTTAAAATGGAACCAATATGCTGGATCTTTTCACAAATATATAAGTAAATTACTCCATAGATACTGGGATTTGTCTTTCTGACAATCTCAATATTCATAAGATATAAACTTTGAATACAGTTTTATTAGAATAGTATAATACAAATAGTGTACTTACGAAGCTGTTGACAATGGAGTCGCAATATAACCTAAATTTAGGTATTCATTTTTTAGCACTAAAAATGGATTTCTCAGATAATATAGAAGATTACATAGCTGACATAGACATAGCCACCCAACAACTAAATGAAAGGGAAAAATTATTCGTCAAAAGTAAATGCAAAAAAGTTTTAGAGAACATAAAAAACCGAAAGAAATCAATAAACTACAGAATGGCATTAAAACAACTAAAATAAAAACCAGTAATATACATAAAAGCAGATAAAGGTAATAAAATAGCCATTTTAGATGAAAATGAATACATAAATAGAGTTGAAATTATGTTAAAAGGAAAAGACTACAAACCAATTGAAAAGAATCCACTCAATAAATGCAATAAAATGTTAAACAAAACATTAAATGAAGTCAAAACACTATCCACTACTGAAAAACATAATATCACACAGATTAATCCAGCACTACTCAGGCTTTATGCACTACCTAAAATTAAAATACATAAAAATGATAACAGCATGAGATCAATAATAAACAATATCAATTCACCCACATACCAGGTAGCAACAAATTGATCAAAGTCTTAAATCCTTTTAAGAAACTCCAAAGTGTGAGCATTAAAAATTCAGTTGACCTAGTCAAAAAACTTGAAAATAGCAGAATTATGGCTGGAGATATAATGGTTTCATTTGATGTAAAAGCCTTATTTCCGAGCATACCTATAAAGAAACTTATGCTTATACTGAAGAAATGGTTAACATCAATAAATTTAAAAGCAGAAGAAATGGAAGACATATTAAAACTTACTAATATTTGCATTAAACAAAATTACTTTAGCTTTAACAAAAAATATTACCAACAAGTTTCAGGCCTAGCTATGGGAAACCCTTTGTCACCTTTTCTAGCAGAGTTATTCATGAGCTCATTTGAAAAACACATAACAAAAGCCTTCTCTTTAATTTTCAAGTCATGGTATAGGTATGTGGATGACATTTTTGCAATAATTCCGAAGAAACACTCAATAGATGCCCTGAAACTTCTTAATTTGCAACATGAATCTATACAATTTACTATAGAAGAAGAAAGAAATGGGTAGCTACCATTTCAAGATTTAAAAATGATAAGAAATGGAGATTATTTGAATTTTGGAATTTACAGAAAAGAAACACATACAGAAAATTACATAAAAAATGAGAGTTATAACCCCATTCACATAAATATGCAGTTTTTCACAGTTTGATACACAGATTAATGAATATTCCACTCACAGAAGCAGAGTACAAAATAGAATACAAAAAAATAATAAAGACAGGTACAACCAATGGTTTCAACAAAGACACAGTGATAAAAATTATCAATAAATCTAAAAGACAAAAAGGAATAAGGGAAGTTTCCACACTTAAAAGCACAAAAGAAGAATACAAATTCAAAAGTTTCACCACCTACCATCCAATTTACCATAACAAGTTCAAGAAAATCTTCAAAGAACATGGGATAATGTTAGCCCCAAAGAACAGATATAACATCAAGAATTTATTAAGTTGCATAGTAAAAGACTCCATACCAACAGAACGGAAATCAGGAATTTACGAAATAAAATGTGCAGATTGTGAAAAGAGTTACATAGGCAAAACAAAAAGTTTAGGAATATTCAGTTTAAACAGGTGGATAAATCAGCAGTAGCAGCTCATTTTCGGACAAAAACCATGAAATAAAACCAGGAATTAAACTGCTGAAACATCTTCACAACCCATTGGAGTTATCCACTTGGGAAAAAATTTTCATATTAAAAAATAGAGAAAACCTAATGAATTTTAAGTTTCCTCCTATGGATGAACTCAGCAACTTCCTACTTCAACCAACAGAGGCCACCACAGGAACATCTGGTTGTCCAGTCATCGTTTCAAGTAATGGTAGTTCAGTGAGCAACTGAAGATGGTAGAGATTCTCCCGAAACGCGTCTTACTTTTATGTAAGTGAGTGGAGTTTAGTGTAAAAAATGAATACCTAAGTCTAGGTTAGTATAATACAAATCTAGTTAAAGAGATTTGTATAGCAATATTTTGAAATGCATTTTCATGTGAATTTTAAGCATCTTCACACTGATATGTTTACTACTTGTAATGTTGTAATGTATTTAAAATCACACATATTGATACCGCTCAATATACTGAAATCGCAAACTAAGTAAGACACTTCATTTGTGATGAGCTGAGAAATCAAGAGCAACTGAAACTAATACAAAACTACTGTCTAAAGTACTATTCCTTGATAATTAAAAACATTATGCACTTCAGTCTTAACTTGTCATGAAGTTTATTCTTGAGACAATCAAGATATAATTTCACTATTCCTGAACTGAATCATGAGAAGGCTGTGATGTTTATGTAGCATGAAGACAAGGCTTCACTTAGCTCCTAAGAATCAGGTCTTGTTTACTGCAGTGTATACAGCAACTTACTGCTTCTGTGAAGCATCTTATCACTTTCATAGCAGGGAATAGAAAAAAACAAAAACTATCATCTACTACTTCTGTGAAGCATCTTATCACTTTCATAAAAGGGAAAAGAAAAAGACAAAAACTATCATTATGGTTTCAATGCATATATTGAACAGCACATCTCTACAGATTGTAGAACCCAGGTTCCTGATATGTTGTTATTCCTACAAGGATGTTGGTCTAATTGAAATCAAAGAAACCTAAGCACCATTGTTTACACCAGACGATTGATTAATGTTCTGGCATGTATAATTATATTTCATATACAATGTATAATTTCAGGAATTTTATAGTCAAAGACAATGCCTTATTTATTTGCAATTATAAAAGAGACAATCTCAAAAAGTACTTTCCTACTGTTTTGTATGAGAGCATTCTTAATGAAACAAATAGATTTACCATCGGCTGATTTAAGCACAAACAAGCATGTTCAAAGAACAACAACACAGTTAAAGATACCTTATGAATCATCTTTTTCCATGGCAATGGCACATATTTGAATTATCCATCATTACTCCTGACTGCATCAATTTTTCACTTGTACAACTTTGTATTTTGACCATCTTGGCATGTGATATTTTGTATTTACAAAGACTAGAAAGAATGATATGTTCTAATATAAACGTGACTATTATGATTTTTAGTGGCAGCATATTTATTTGACCAATACTGGAGTTCTTCACTCTAATGATAGGCAGCAACTGTGCATTGCCCATTTTCAAGATTCTTACTTATTGGCAAACTGCTATAAGATGATGGCAATGACGACGAGGATGATGATGATGATGATGATGATGATGATGATGGCAATGGCAAAAATGGCAACAATGATGTTTATGTTTTTTTAACATTGTTTAATACTATAACTATGGCAACACAGGCAGTGAAAATTGATGATATATAAGATGAAAGAACAAACTAGGAAAGAAATTTTGGGAAGATGTGATCCAGGCCTTAGTTTAAGGCATCTCTGTGCATTTACCATTTATATTACAGAGGATAAACTAAAAAAATCTCAGACAGAGGGGATGATCCTGACAGCATTTGAACTGCAGACCTCTTGTTCATGAATCTGCGCCTTAGCAACCTCAGACACCCTTATTTTACCAATGATTAAGATGGTAACAGTACCAATGGAGCAATGGATGAAATCAATGACAAGGGAAACTAAAGTGTTCAGCAGAAATTTGGACATTTGCTGCTTTATGTACAATCACATATATAAAATATGAGTAGTTGATCATTTAACATGGCATTGTTTCTGCATAAAAATTATATTATACATTTAAATGTAAATTGGAACTTGCACAGTGAAGCTAATCATATTAATTGATATCATTGTATGATTCAGTTGAACTACACACTCTTAAAGCTTCACTTACTTTTCATAAATGTATATAACCAGTTTCGAGAACATTTAGTTCCCATCTTCAGCCAGGCTAAAGAATGATCCGACAGTTGAAATTTAGCCTGGCTGAAAATGGGAACTAAATTTTCTCGAAACCGGTTCCATACATTTATGAAAAGTAAGTGAAGCTTTAAGAGTGTGTAGTTCAACTGAATCATACAATGATATCAATTAATATTATACATAATTTAATTTGAAATTAAGTATCTCTAAATTTTACCAAATAGATTTTAGTTTTCACCATAAGATACGATATGCACTTAGAAACAGAGCAATAAGACATTTTAATTTTTAATTTTTTTCTGTCATAACTCTACATCCTATGCCAGTTTCACAAATATCTCTGAAACAAACAAACAAAAGAAGAAGAAGAAGAAGAAGAAGAAGAAGAAGAAGAAGAAGAAGAAGAAGAAGAAGAAGAAGAAGAAGGAGGAGGAGGAGGAGGAGGAGGAGGAGGAGGAAGAGGAAGAGGAAGAGGAGAAGGAGAAGGAGGAGGAGGAGGAGGAGGAGAAGGAGGAGGAGAAGGAGAAGGAGAAGGAGAAGAAGAAGAAGAAGAAGAAGAAGAAGAGGAAGAAGAAGAAGAAGAAGAAGAAGAAGAAGAAGAAGAAGAAGAAGAAGAAGAGGAAGAAGAAGAAGAAGAAGACACAAAACCAATAAGCAAAATGATTCATCCAGAATTAATTTTTAAATATTTTTTACAACTAAAATGGAATTACAGAATCTACAATATGCTGAAGATAAATCCGGTTCAATTATTTAACATTATAAGCTGATAAGGAACAAAATTTAATCTAACTAGTATGAAAGAATCAAACAAAAAGCATAATTATATTAAACCTGCTATTATTGTTTCTCATTTTGACAGGGTAACTTAAGTTTGCTGAATGAAAGAGCAGATAAGAAAGAAAAAAGAGGCAAGCAAAAAAATGAATCTAAAATGTTTTCCAATCTTCTGGAAATATTCTAAATGCATTCCAGGGCCTTAAGTCTGACACAATCAGCCAAGATTGCCACCTTTTGAAGTCAAAATATCTGGACAACTACGACTGCATATATTGTTGGAGGGGATGTTATAAAATTCCTAGTAAGAATACTTATAAATTACTTTTAAATTTTCTGATGCTCCTGTTACTGTCTTTTGAAAATGTATTTTATAACATAGGCCTATTCCTAAACATTAAACCTCATGGTTTTCAAGATAGAATAGACAATCACAATTTTTCCATCAAATAGGAGAACTTTCATCTGTCTTCCATTTTCCCAGGTATTTTTAATTGTGAATATAACTGGACTCTGAACATTACCAATCAGATGAATGTGTTCAAAGAAACTTCATGAATTACTTTATCAAATGGCAACATAATCTGAAAATCAGAAAAAATAAATTTTCATTGTTATTCTCCCATGCCTTTAAAATGATAGTTAACAAGAATCTGAAAAATCCTGGTCATCTTTAGCATTATATCTGGATGCTGGAGAGTAAAAATATATGGATAGTTAATGACCCTGCAATCAATTCAAAATATGCCTAGTAATTTATAGACAGAGAGTGAAACATTATCACTTTAGTAAAACAATGAAATATTTTAAGGGTTTAAAGAGACAGCCTTTAAGGTGGAATACCACTGCATAGTGCTAATCATATTCATAATGAGAAAGGAATATTCAAATTATATTTGTGCCTAGACTTTATTATCCTCTCACTCAAGTCTTTAGGTTTATTTGCATCTTATTACCCTGGACAAATGGTGCCCTGCACTTAATATTATTTTGTATCTTGCAAAGAAAATAATATTATGAATATGAAAAATACGGAGCAAACTACTCCAAAAAGCAAATGCTTTAAAATTGTTTCATATATGGAAACATTAATCACGAGATACACAGTATTTATTAAATTTCTAAATAACTTAAAACACATTTTTATAAAGTTCTTTATGAATTATTTGTAAACAATATAGTAAGCTTTTCACATATCATCTTTTATGTTGGGGTGCTCTTTGAAATTGTTTCTTTGTTCTCTCTTGTGGATAAAATGCAACCCATAACAAAGAACAACAACAATTACAACATTTAACTTAAATTCAAAGACATGTTAACAAAATTTAACTTAACTAGAGATGCTAATTAGAACTTGTACACTAAAACCAATCATATAATTGAAATCATAGTATGATTGAGTCGAACTAAACACTCTTATTGCTCCACTTACTTGTCTACAGATGTAGAATCAGTTTCACATACCTTTGTTCGCATTATCAGTTAGAAAGTTGACTGCTGGATACTCTATTATCCTGTGGGAATGTGTATTCTCCTCTGGCAGATGTGTGATGAACTTACAGTTTAAAGCAGGTATTTACAAAATAAGATGTGCAGAATGTGAAAAAATCTACATTGGAAATACAAAGAAAAACAAAGGCACATGGTTAAAAGAACATTTCAGGAACATAAAATACAAGCAAATGGAGAAATCAGCAGTAGCATTTCATTTCTGGACAGAAATCCATGATATATTGAATAAAGCAAAATTATTGAAATCAGTACAAGAGCCTACAGAATTAGCAACTTGGGAAAAAAATCTACATACACAAATACTAAGACACTGTAAATGAACTTTGACACTTCTGGGAATGTAAAACTAAACTTTAAGAGTTCATCACATCTCCTCCAGAGCAGAACACACATTCTCACAGCATAATGAAGTATCCAGCAGTCCAGCAGTTTCTAGCTGATGATGCAAACAAAGGTTCGTGAAACCTGTTCTACATTTATAGACAAGTAAGTGGAGCAATAAGAGTGTTTAGTTTGACCACAGTCCAGCAGTTTCTAGCTGACGATGCAAACAAAGGTTCGTGAAACCTGTTCTACATTTATAGACAAGTAAGTGGAGCAATAAGAGTGTTTAGTTTGACCAATCATACTATGATTTCAATTATAGAATTTAACTTTTTATAGTGAAAAATGGGGGAGGGTTATACTGATACACACTGCTTGTTTATTGATATTAAAACTTTAGATATCTTTTCCCTTTCAGTAGTTTAGCAGAATTCTATGATTACATCATGTGCATAAACTTGATATTCATTATAGGTAATTAAGAAAATACTGATGTTGATATTTTTCTAATCTGGGTAACCAAACATCTTGACAAACTGGGATTGTTCAAGTTTTTCAGCCTCTTCCCAGTGTCCTGAAATACTACTTTAGGGTACAGAAATGTCCTGGTTTCTTGTCACATCATTAAAAGAGATAATTGTATAGTTTTATGTTGCATACACTGCTAGCATATGGTAATTTCTAGTTGCTAAAACAACAGTATTCTGAACCACACAAAATGTGAACACTGAATATTCAATGGGCAGAAAGAAAAAAAAAAAAGCTGGAGATGAGAACGATAGAAACAATATTATATATGCTGCATACATGTAATGCATTCTCCTGTATATATTTTTATCAGTTTGTGTGCAAAAACAGAACTCATCAGGAAATGTGGGGCAGTGAAAAATAGGAGCACAGATTTTGTTCTGCAAATGTCATCTGTCTAATAAGATGGTAATGGTAAAACAGGTGTGATTCATTAAAAAACTTGAGTATGTCAACCTCTACAATCTTTTGTGCATCCCCCTAAGTCCCTAAGATATTAATGAAAGATTGTTTAAATCTGAGAAACATAACCCAAATAATTGATTTCTTAAATTAGCAATACTTTACATGTGAAGAACATGAGAAGTTGTTTCATCTGTCATGTTACATCACTGTCAAAAAGGCTATAGTGGACTCTCAATTTTTTACATCTTAGCATCCGTGACCCATTTTAAGTCCTACTATCCAATATAACTTTTGTCTGCTTTACATAAGGAGATCTTTGAATCTACTGTTGCTGGGTCCTTTCATCATGCTTTTAGAATATTTGGAACCATTAATGAACTGCCTGTAATGAATGTGTTTCCTATCATCTATTCCCCAATAACCAGCTGAAACAAACCAAGTTCAGGTTGTATAAATAGATTCTCACCCTACCATCCACATCAATTCAAGAGAATTGTGTTTTATTAGTATTATTAGATTCTTTAGGCATTGCAGAACCAAATTTGATATGACCAAGAGCTTTAGTGCTTCTAGACTGTCTTGAGAGTATGAGTATTAGTATAATTCTTATTGGTACTCTCTGATATAAAGGTACTATATCTCTATGTATAATTAATATTTACTGTCACAAAACACTGTTTTTTTGCTAAACAAAAATTTAAAAAATGCTGCAGTTTTTTTACCTAAAAATTCTGGTAATGGTGAAGTACTGTAAATGCCTTTGCTTAAAAAAATCTATAATCATGAAGTGCCCCAGTTTTTCAGTTCATAATCAAATCTAATCATCAAAACATTTACTTAGATATATATATATCTGTCTCTGAATGGATCCACAGTAAAGTTGTTGCATGATAGGTAATATTCCTAAATTTGAGATTATGCTATAGATAACATCAATAAAACTTTCACTTTAACCATGCACAATTCCAGTGTTAACTTCTCCAAAAACTTTTTTTACCACATTAAATTTCAGCCATATAACTCCCCTGCTAAAACAGCATAATGACTGTTTTAAAAAATTATTTCACTCAACATACATTTTAAACACAAACTATGGGCATCTATCTGCTTCAAAATGTAAAATGTAATTCTTGCATCAAATGTTAGTCAAGGCACCTAAATTTCTTTCAGTGACCTTTCAATTTGACTTTCAAGACATATATTTATGATGCTGCTGCATCATAGCAAAAATTGTTTTAAAATGTTATTAAAATAAAATATAAACTTTTTCTGTTACTAAATGTAAAATGTAAAATAAATTACATTTTGTAAAGAGAAGCAAGAAAAGGGTGATTTTTTTTTTCAATCTGTTTACAGACCTTGCATTGCTATTGCTTAGGATTTATACACTGTATACCCCTCTTTTTACTGTCTGTTTTGAAACACATTCCTGGCATACAGCAAATATTTTACTTTTATTAAGAACAACGAATATAAAACTGAAGTATAAGGGAAATGCATAACATTGATTATAGCTGCTAACTTTTTCCAGAAACAAACATGTCATTTTATGATAAAAGCAGTACATGATGACTTAGTAATATTAACAAATTAATTAGATACATGACAGAGTTATTTGTATATTTTACAAGAGCATGGCACAATAATATTAGTCTTTTGCAGAATCAAAATTTAAATAATAGTGTACCAGCTCTCAAGTTAGATATATTTACAGTGATGATTCAGCTTTTAACCTAGAATCCCTTATTTAATTCTTCATTCTACTACATGTACCTGCTTCTTTTTGCAAGTAAATAATATATTAAAGTAGTTATCTCTATGACTTATTAATGGTAACTTATTCTATGGTTTTCTGAAATTCTACAAACTTTCAGAAGGGACCATGTTTCCATTAATAACAATTCTAGTTTAACCTAACTCCTTTTTAATGTGCTGTCTTCAGAATTTTTTATAAAGTGTATATATATATTTAAATATATAGCACTACTTTTAAATACAGAATGCATATGATGTTCCAATATATACTAATTCTTTATATTTACACACTATTTCTCTTTCATGATCAGTCTGTGCACATATGATTTATGTACGTATACAAAATGAAGGCAATTCTTTTAGTCAGTCTAACTGAAATTTGAAAATAACTGTAAAAACTAAAATACAAAAAGAGAAATTAGTAAATGATTGATGAAAGTGGAACATCATATAATGCATTCTTCCTACAGAAAATAAAAGAACTGAAAAAGGTAAGGCTACTGTTGAATATTATAAATTCCTTTCTTACTTGGATTGTAAATACCTGCACATTAATTTACATTAGTTACTGCAATGGCAACCTTCTATCACTAATACATGTAGCAATAGGAGTTCATAAAGTAGATTAATTTCCAGGTCAGTGTAGATCAAAATGGAGTCGGTACACTTCCTTTATTTCTCTGGTTGTTTCATTTTTCTTGCAGGTTTTCCCAATTTTCTCATTTTACTTCCTGGCAGTATAGGTAACAGGCCCTATTATTACATAAGTAAAGGAGCATCTAGTACAGAACACATCTATAAGCCTCCAGTTTATTAACCCCCAATTTTTGAGCTTATTAAATGTTTTTGAATACAAGAAAATACAAATATCTTAACAGTTAAAGTGTACTTACATATTCTTGAGATGTATCCAATCATATATCTATGTACATGGAAAAGTTTACATGTCAGGAGTTTAAAAAAACATGTCTTAAGAAAAAACAAAATCACAAAAACTTGTGATTTTCCAGAGATAAGCAATTAGGACATGGGGGCTGGGTTCAGTCTTGGCTCTTCTTGTGCAGAGGGACAGCTGCTGATGCTGAGATTGTGCTAGGTCATACACTTGTCTCAGATCGAACCATCCCTGCAATTGGATTCAGCTCCTCTTCTTGTGGTGGCACTTGCTCATCAACAAAATTAATGCTGCCAGCCTTATACCATACAATGATGTCCATGAAGAATGCACACAAGAGAATGGCTCCAGTTGTTCCTGTAAACAATGCATGAAAATGAGCACAATTTTTTTATAAATAATGTAATTGTAAAATCTTTGTGAAATTACCAGCTCTATTTTTTTCTAGTTACCTTTTTCTTAGAAAAAAGGGCTGTACTTATTATTCATGGGCTATCAATTATTCAAATATATTATTTCCATGTTTGAAAACTGCCAAGTGGCTGAGATTGTTAAGGAGGGGACTCGTGAGCAGCTGGTCTAAGGTTCAATTCCTGCCAGGATCATTATCCCTTGCTGAGGGTTTTTCCAGGTTTTCCTCAGTCCTCATTAATGGCAAATGCTGAGGAGGTACCCTAAACTTATGCCTGGAATGTTCCCTTTATTTGAATAAAAAATTATATATATACGAGCGTAGGTTCATAAGTTTTTGGCCTTGTTGATAAGGATTATCGCATTCACAAAACCCTTATTCTGGTGTCATACCTTATTTTTTAAGTAAATAATTGCAGCTGTAACTTTTTCTCTGCTGTGTTCATTTGTTCAGATATAGTTGCATAAAGAAGGCTATGTGTAGAAGATTGTGACATATTGAAAATGAAGTATTGGGCTGTTATTAAGTTCTTCAAAAAGAAGGATTTACTCCAAATGAAATTAAACAGCAATTGGACAGTGTATATGGGGAAGCATTCCCCTCATATTCTACCATAAAAGAATGGGCCAAACTTTTTTGAATGGGCGACAAAGCATTGAAGATGCAGAGCATGTACATCGGCCCTTGGAAGTGCTAACTCCTGAAAATATCATCTTTTGGATGAAGAAATTTTGAAGACCAGCAGCTCAAAGTTACAGAAATAGCAACAACATTGGGCCTTTCTAAAATAACAGTCCTTTGAATTATTCATGAACATTTAAACTGAATAAAGTTAGTGCAAGATGGATGCCTAGACTTCTTTCCTCAGTCCAAAAGCAGCAACAAATCATCTGTTGTCAGGCATTTTTGGAGCTCTGCTGTGGCAAGGAGAGAGAAGCTCTGCAAACCATTGTTACAGGAGATGAAACTATGGTCCTCTACTATGATCCTTGTCCAAAAGAGAATCAATGGAGTGCCGTAAACCCGGCGAACCACTGCCTCTAAAGGTTAAGATCACTCAGTCAATCAAGAAGATCATGGTCACAATCTTTTTGGGCTGTGAACGAATACTCTTCATTGACTTCAAGGAGAGGAACGCCACAGTAAATGGGGAGTACTATGCTGGCCTACTGCACAGGCTACATGCTTCCATCAAAGATAAAAGGCGAGGAAAGCTCAGTGGTGTGTGCCTTCTTCACAACAAGGCTCCTGTGCACACAGCTGTGAGGAAATGTGGCTTCAGGGAGATTGACTATCCACCCTACAGCCCAGATCTAGCTCCCAGAGACTATTTTCTCTTCTCAAAACTCAAGAAGAACCTTCTAGGAAGGGAATTTAAGTGTGACAAAGAAATGGTGAATGCTGTTTATGCCCATTTTTCAGATAAGTATTCTGATAATTCTGGAGGGGGGGGGTTGAAGTGTTAATTCAAAGATGTGAGAAGCGTATTGCAATAAAGGGCAATAATGGGTAATTATATTGAAAAGTGCAATATAGTTTTTGCCTTTATCATACCTAGAAAATGGTTAGGCCAGAAACTTATGGACCTATCCTTGTATATATAAAAAAATCCTCTCCCAATGTTTCACTTCATCTCATGTATCATCAGTGTTCACCACCTATGATGCCTCAGTAGTTAAAATGGGCATTAAACACTATTAAAAAATTGTTTGAAAGCATCCAATTGGTGGTTCTAATTGCCTTAAAATGTAAATGTAATGAAACAGAGAATATTGTTTGTTTTGTCCTTGTTGTTTTATTTTCTTCGAGTTTTTATGCACATATACATTATTTACACATGAGACTATGAAGCCTCTCTCAGGGCTTTATAATGGTATTCATATATTAGCTTAATGGCACTTGTGTGCACACAGTTGTGGGCATATGTTTTATAATTATCCATGCATGACTTTTCACCAATGTACATGCATGGAATTTTATATATAAATATTAGCATGAGTTTGAACCACAAAATACATAGCATTCAGCTGAAAATTAGGTTTATGGAGTCCATAAATCAAGTTTTGTTAATCACATCTATTATCTATAAGAAAGACAATCATAATGAGATGATCCTGAAAATCCACCCATACTTTTACTTATTATAAATATGCATTAATTTCTTGAAATTAATGCTTTCTCTTTAAAATATTTTGATTAGAAAAAAATGCTTATATGAACTTACTTAAAATTTTCCTTATAGGAAAGAGCAATTTCTCCTGCAAGATTTTAACAGATTAAGCTGACTACTAATGATAAACAAAATTAATAATTACCATATTTTAATAACAAATTCTTTAAACCACTATAAGCCCAAAAGTTATTATATATGATGAATGTTACTTTGTAAGTTGAAAGTAACTAGAGATTTAGGAGTATTTTGGATGTGCTATCTAACATTAATTCATTGAAAATCTTGCATAAGAATCCATTCTCTTTCTTAGTCCTTTAGGAAAGGGTACAAGCTCCTTTATAACAAAGATACTGACACTTTTTTTACTTTTTCAAGACTATGGAATGTATTCAGAAAACTAGCATACCAGATTAATGTGTTACTTACCATGATAAAACATTCGGAAGACATTGGTATCATAAAGCCAGCAGGCGCCCTTTTCACCACATGCCATCTCCCAAACCAAGCATGCAGAATCAACCACGGCACCATACACAATAGGGCATGGAACATTACCTGTCAAAACATACATGCTTTCTTGAGTCATTAACAACTTAAAGGTAAATCTAGGCATTTAAAGTTATTCTAATGTAGATAAAGGCCTTTAGGGAATTTATTATTGTTGTTGTTGTTGTTATTATTATTATTATTATTATTATTATTATTATTATTATTATTATTATTAGATGTTGAGTATTACATCTTAAATAAAAAAGTGTTTTTCCACCAGTCATACCTAGAAATATCTACAGAAATCAAGCTAATCCTTGTAATATATTAATGAATTAATAACACTATAAATGAAACACAAATGTCTATGAAAATAAAGCTAATTCCTTTAGTGCAAATATATGATATTCTACATAAGTGAAGCAGAAGCCTAAATAATAGGAACAGATTTATAATTGAGCCAATTGACTGTTGTGTTCATGCTTTCACTAAAATTATCTATTTCAAAGAGTGACAGTGCATCAAATGGCCAAACTCAACAGTACTGTTTTCAACTTTATATTAAAATTTTCCTGATACAGAGTTAAAAATTGTAAAATCACATGAAATATAAATATACAGAGTGCAGCATAAGTCAGTTAACCAAATTTCATGATCTAGTGCAGCAATTATGTTTTCCTTTGACTATTTTGAAAAATAGTTACCTCATCTCTCTTTCAAAAAATACTTCTATACAATAAAAATGCAGTCAATAAAAATTAATAATGATTGTTTAACTTACAAAGTACACTAGGCAGGATCAAGGTTGATATGTTTTTTTTTTATTTTCAAAGTAGTCCCCATTGAGCTGTATGAGCTTGGCCCTACATGTTTGCCAATCCTAGAAATGAGCTGGAAATTGTTTTTTGACATTGTCTTCAAAACTGCCTCCACCTTATTCATGACAGCCATTGATGAGTTAATAAACTGACCCCACAGCTCATTTCTGAGATGAGGGATCAAAAAAAAAGTCACTCAGAGTTAGATACCAGCTGTATGGAGGTGGGGTACACATTCTAGATTTTTTTTTCAGGTCAAATGTTGCAACAACTTTGCAAACATGAGGGCATGCAGTATCATGATGAAGATGCCAACCAGATGAATGCAATTCAGGGTGGCTTTTTAGTCGGTCCTGGTGGTGTAGTGGTAACCATACTTCTCTTCTAAACCCAAGGTCGCGGGTTCGAACCCGGCCAGGACCATTTTTTCGGGCGTAAAAATCCTAAGTATGGCTTCCTTCGGAAGGGAAGTAAAGCCGTGGGTCCCGTGTCGTACATTTACGGCACGAAAAAGAACCTCAAGCCTGAAAGAGAGGCCTCTGAGCAAAATTTATCGGCCGTTTCACGCCCTAAATAGAATGGGACGCTGATGACCTGAGATGCTAAAGAGCGTCCTTAAACAAACAAATAAAAAAAACCAAACAAGGGTGTTTTCCTCAGATATATTTGGCCAGGAAGCTCAAGACAGTTTTATAATACTTTCCATTAATCGTTGTTTGTGGGTAGAATTCATATTAATAAACCATTTCAGTCAAAGAACAAAGTCACCGCAACATTTCCTGGTGATCGAACAACCTTGGATTTCTTTGGTGTTAACACCAGGTTATTTCCAATCTGAGCTCTCCTTTTTGCTTTCGGGATTAAATGGTGAAGCTAGGTCTCATTACCTTAATGATGGAATTCTGGTATGTCTTGCCATGCTCCGCTACCAGACGCTGAAGCTCCTGACACACATCCACTTGCATCATCTTCTGTTCAGGCATCATTCTTGACACTCACCTGGCACATATAAGCAATCAGGCAGAGTTATGAACACACTACCATGGGAAATCTATAACATATCTGCCAGTTTATCCACTGTGATTCATCAATCTTCCTGAGCAATGATGGTAGCTGTGTTGGTCTCATTCACTCAGTGGTTGGAGCACCTTGACCGCTCTGCTTTGTTGTTGAAATATGGCCCTCCTTAAACCCTTTGAACCACTGAAGTGCTGTTGATTGCAGCTGAACACCATCGCTACATGCTTCCTGTAACATTACATATGCTACCATACTGGATTTCTGCAGATGGAAGCAAAATTTCAGAGCAGTGTACTGCCTGATATGAAGGGACTCCATTTTACACAGCTGACTGGCAAACATTTGCTCTTAACTTGCTTGACGCGCTTGAGTGCATGTTTCCAATCATGTGAGATCTGTTTTTCTAATGAAAATTTTTACCATTGTGATGAAAAAAAAAATCATTGGCCCTAGTATAATAATGCATTAACAATTCAGGTATATTACTATATTGATGCTTCACAACAACAGAATGGTTAACTGATTTATGCTGCACTCTGTAGAAATAATGATGTAATGCATACTTAATAATATGGATGGCTGAAACCTCCCCAACTCCTTGCTCTTGAACTTCTTTAGATAATAACAGTTGACAGTATTAACACTTTAATACTTCATCTACTTGTTATTGTTACTACTGCCAATGCTATTATAAAGGATATATTTCTTTATTGTTAACAGCTTCTGTTTAATTTATCATAATTACTCTCATTATAAAATAATATATTTTGGATGAATTTTAATTGCTGAAAATACTTGGTTTCCATCTAAACCTGTAAATATTATAAATATTCATATAAGTGCAGCTTCTGACAATGCTAATTCTTCAATGCAGGTTTTAAATTAGCATAAAATAAGAAATTGAATTAAATTGTATTTTATAGTTAATTGCTTTACTATGAAGCAATGTATTAACTTTTTTCAGCATTTAAAATTTTTCTGTCACAAAATTATATGTTTCATTAAAAGTGTTCTAGACAACTTACCAAAAAGTCCTATGGCAAACTGTATGAGCCCTAGGGCCATTGCTTTGTCTCTTGGATCTACACAGCGTAGAATGAGGAGCATACTGCCAACCTCAGATGTTGAGTGAATAAAGACGAATATGGAAAACAAAATAATGTACCAAACAAAATTGTCACACTCCAGGTCACAGTAGCCAATATTTGCCATTGCCATGGAAGCCTGCTCTGCTAAAGTCATGTTACTGCTATTCTCAGGCAGCATGCATAGACAATCTGAGTACTGAAAAAGAAAAATGGACACAATCAGTTTCAAATTGCTCAGTTCTGATACCTTGCATAAAAGGTATGTATGTGTATGTGCTAAGGGCAATAATATTCAACAATTGATATCATTGTATGATTCAGTTGAACTACACACTCTTAAATCTTCACTTACTTTTCATAAATGTATGGAACTGGTTTCGAGAACATTTAGTTCCCATCTTCAGCCAGGCTAAAGTTCAACTGTCGGATCATTCGTTGAGCTGTGGGAATGTGTAATCTGCTCTGGTGGTGTTGTGATAAACTTGTAGTTTATGTTTTCATCTCCGGCAATGTCGAAGTTCATTATGCTGTCTTTGTATTTGTAGACGTAGATTTTCTCCCAGGTTGTTAGTTCCGTTGGTCCTTGTACTGATTTTAATAATTTTGCTTTATTTATTATGTCGTGATTTTGTGTCCAAGATGGGTATTGATGTTGTTAATGATGGGATGCATACCATATCCAGTCTTGTGAATTTTAGGTAAACCATATTATCTTAGCTATTTTGGGATTGCTCTGTTTTATTTTGTATATTGTTTCTTTTGGGATGACTATACATGTTTTCAGAACCTGATTGATGGAATTAATGGAATAATGATGGAATCATCATTAACAACATCAATACTCCGTCTTACTATTTAGCATAATGGTTAGCTAATAGATTCAAGACATTACCAAAATTTCAAAGCAGGAGTATAAACAATTCAAATCAGTTAATAGAAAAAATTAAGGACATAAAACTGCTTCCCTCTGACTCTCTTATATCTTTTGACGTAGAATCTCTGTTTCCGAGCATACCAAAAGAAAAACTCCTGATTTATCTATATGATTGGCTAAAAACAAGAGGAATTAATGATGCACACATAAGAGAATACATCAAACTCCAGAAATTTGCATAAACCAAGCCTTTTTTACTTTCAAAGGAAAATTTTATAAACAACAAACAGGACTTACAATGGGCAGCCCCTTATCTCCATTTCTAGCTAACCTCTTAATGAGTACATGAAACACACATCAACACAGCTTTCCCATACATATTTAAGGTATGGTATATATATATATATATATATATGTAGGCGATATATTTGCCATAGTTAACAAAAAACTCATTGATGATGCCTTAAAACTTTTGAATATACAAGATGTAAACATATCATTTACATACAAAATAGAAACATATAACATGTTGCCATTCTTAGATATTAAAATAATGAAATGTCAAGAAAATCTTAATTTGGAATATACAGAAAGAATACACATGCAGATAATCACATCAAAGCTGACAGTTTTAACCCCACCGCGCACAAACGTGCAGTAATTAACAGTTTACACACCGGCTAGTTAACCTACAAATTAGCAAAGAAAAATATTTTAATGAATACAAACAAATAGAAGAAACAGCAGTTAAAAATTGTTTTAAAAAAGAACTAGTACACAAAAAGGTGCAGAAATTCAAGAGACAAAAACATATCAAAGAAACCACAACACTTTCAGCAAGAAAAGATAAACAAATTTTTAAAAAATTCACATATCATTCATGGGCTACAAAAATATTCCAGAATATTCTTAAAGATTTTAATATCAGGTTGGCACCGATTAATAGATTTAATGTTAAAAACTTATTGATAGATAATGTTAATGACAGTATTCCACAAGAAGAAAAATCAGGTATTTACAAAATAAACTGTGCAGAATGTGAAAACATCTACATTGGAAAAACAAAGAGAAACATAGGCACACGCTAAAGGAACATTTCAGGAACATAAAGTATAAGCAAACAGAGAAATCAGCAGTATGTATCATTTTTGGACACAAAATCACAACATAATAAATAAAGCAAAATTATTACAATCAGTACAAGGACCTACGGAACTAACAACCTGGGAGAAAATCTACATCCACAAATACAAGGACTGTATGAACTGTAATGAACTTCAACATTGCCGGAGATGAAAACATAAACTACAAGTTTATCACACCACCACCAGAGCAGAATATACATTCCCACAGCTCAACGAATGATCCAACAGTTGAAATTTAGCCTGGCTGAAGATTGAAACTAAATGTTCTCGAAACTGGTTCCATACATTTATGAAAAGTAAGTGAAGCTTTAAGAGTGTGTAGTTCAACTGAATCATACAATAATATCAATTAATATGGTTAGCTTCACTGTGCAAGTTACATTTTATATTTTAAATTTTTAAATATTCAACCTATTAAAGCCATCTTTGTCAGTTAGTACCTGCCATTTTGTTCCAAAACATGGGTGTTCCTATGAGAGAGGTTTTAATTACCAAGGAAAATTTCAAATACACTTATATCCTGACACAGGGCAAAGGGACAGGTGTTAAGTACATTGCCTCCAGTGCCATTAATTCTATATTTGCAGAACTTGGCATTATTTATTTATCTTTGAATTAATAGTCCACTATAATTTATTGCATACAAATTTCTCCTCTGATACATTGGTTTGCTACATCTCTTAAAAGAAATTTAAAAGTATTCATAGAGAATGCAGAAAAAATCACATTTGGACATAAACATATGAGAGGTTTACTGCCAATTAAATGCAGCACGCCTATATATTGACCTACAGAAAGGAAGTTAAGCATCAAAGCTAATTTATAGGAATTTCAGTTTAACATATAAGCTAAACACATAAACAAAGACATGTGAGGAGATAACCTATAATACAAATTAACTGAAGACTAGGTGCAAACGGAAACATTCACTGATTGCATTGCATTTTCTAAGGGTTGCAGTGATAGATTAGGATCAAGTCTTCAGTCCATCAGATCTTTGAATAGAATTGTGCAACCTTTTTGTAATATAAAATGGCTTAATCAGCTAGGTCATCAGTGTGCAACCAAGTACAAAAATAGAGCGTATGAATCCCTGTTTGGTTCAAGAAGTTTTTTCACAGTATTTTTATTACCTTGAAAACATGAATACCAAGTTGTTTTAGGTAATGGTAGACTACAGGGACATCATCCTTAATTCATTCACTCCATTCATTACCATAAAAACATGGCATAGGACATTAAACACCAACAGGCAGAGACAGAAAAACAGTTGCACATTTGATGCATAACTACGATGATTTTGTTCCATAAACTTTTCTTGCAAATGAACTGTCAAAAATGTGTTATGGAAAAGCATCTTTTGCTTTCCAAGTGCTCAGTAATTTTCTCATAATATAGAATCATGAAATCTTGTTTTGCAAAAAATGCTAATAATTATACAGCTTACCTCAACTATTTTACCATCAATAATGGTTATATTTCTGCAACCTGCATGACAAGCAGAAAAATATGTTTTCCCATCTTGACCACATATGGGACTGAATTTGTATCTGTCACATTCACATGTGGTATTACACACTGGTTCAAAACTGGGTAACCTGAATTACAAGAAAAAACAAATATTAATAAAACCTCTCACAGTTTAAAAAACGTACAGAAGAAGAACTAGTAAAAAAACAGTATTACAACATTTGGTTGGAGTTTGACACTGGAAGTTTTAACTTCTAGTTAAACTGCAATGTGAAAAATCCAACTAAACATCATAATTTAAATTATTCCACTGTTAAAAGTTTCAAACTGGCACACCAAGAGAAAGAGAGAGAGAGAGAGAGAGAGAGAGAGAGAGAGAGAGAGAGAGAGAGAGAGAGAGAGAGATGCCAACAACAACAGAATGTCAGAATAACAGGGAAAGGCATTTTAAAGGACTTTATTTATCTGGTAATTAAAAAACAATGAGAAACTTCAGTTTCTTTCCCTCCAAAAACAAACATTTTTGTGTAATACAACAATGGCCTCAGTATTCTTTCTTCGATTAATAGTTAACACCAATAGTTAATGTTTAAGTCCTACATACCCTGATGAGGAAGTGCTTGTGAGCCCTGCAAAATCATCCATTGGACACCCTATGAACATCAGGATTCCCATCCCTGCATAACAGAAAAGTAACATGCTAATATAATAACACACTTTGAGCATTTTTGTTTTAGTTTGCCTGTAATAAAGGTATTGCCTCAGAAATGCTCTAGTTTGTTACTTTGTTCTGGTAGCAATAAGTAACAGAATTGAGAACATCAATAGTAAGGATAACTTGGCTAGAAATCCTATTGTAGCAAAAGAAAATGACTATACTTCTAAACCCACATTTTCCATTACCTCTGAAATAGTACAATATATAATGTATTTTGGAGAACACTAAGTTATTTATACAGTTGGTTCCAAAAATGGAGGTACGTTGAGGGTTCAAATTAGAACATAACCAGAGAGAATGTTCTAATACCCACAAGTTAATGCTGCTCCTTTTGTAATGTGTTACATGCAAATATATTATGTATGTTTTGCTCTGTATATTACTCATAATTATGAAAATTGCAGAAAATAAATTAATAATGAAAATTCAGTTTATTTTAGTTCAGATAAGTACATTACCATGTTAATGTGCTGTATGACTGTAAGATTGTCTAACTTGATTAACGTGCATATCTACCTATATGCACCTTTTTTTTGGAAAGAGTATAAAGATTCATTGTTATCATTAAAAACTGTGTAGCAAATGTCTACTTTTGGCATTTTGATATGATTTTATTGATGTTGGAGTGTGTAATAATACACTTTGGCACTTAACCCACAAGGGTATTTTGTGCACTCCTTTAATCACAATTTTGTAGTTTTGGATCTAGAGCTTTATTAAGCTAATATTTTCTACAATCTTATAAATTATATTTCCTAAATAACTATATCCTAATGGAGATGTACTTTGTCTTTCCAGAATTTCAGAGTCTCATCAGAATGTTCGCATAGACAGCATATGGGATTTCCTTGGTAGAGCCCCATCATCTGTAGGTGTTTGCAAAATAACCAATGTTCAACAATCTTTCTAATAGATTTCCTAGTTTGCTTTCTATTTGTACCAGAAGATCCTTATCCAGAGTGCTATAAGATATTTTAATAAGATTTTTACCCAGTTCTTGACCTGGGGATTTCTTCCATTTTTTCTGAAGTTCTTTCTTGATATACTGCAGTTCTAGCAGTTTTCTTGCTAATGCAGCAGAAAGGTTTGGCCCTATGAAGTAAAATTTAGTTCCTTCTTTATCCAATTTATCTGCTGCTTCATTACCTTCTGTTTAGCCAATCAATAAAGTTCTAACTGATTTGTGTTCTAATCTTTGTGGAAAGATTAATATGAGAGCTTGGAGACATTCTAAAATTGACTT
This sequence comes from Metallyticus violacea, assembly GCA_030762175.1. Classification (NCBI taxonomy): domain Eukaryota; kingdom Metazoa; phylum Arthropoda; class Insecta; order Mantodea; family Metallyticidae; genus Metallyticus; species Metallyticus violacea. Next base: position 48,457,592 of record CM060838.1, on the reverse strand, counting down.
GAAATTCACAAAATTAGTACATATAATAATTTTGTGTATATGTTATAGTCTATATCAATGTCTACTACTTGGAACAACTGACATTAAAATAGGGTGCTACAAAAATTCATATTAACCTAAAGTTGTGCATTTTAAATGAAGCCTCATATTTTGTTCTATAAATTTATTGCATTCAATAACTTTATTCAAATGAGATATGTAGTAGTTTTATACTTTATTCTTCTTTTAAATTAACAAAAGCGAACCAATTGAAGGATTATTTTAGTTATTTCAACAATATGCTTACAAAAACCAATTTTAACACAAGTGCTCAAATTGCTTGTCTTTCCCTGCTATAAAAATTTATTTTTATATGCACTCCTGTGATATCACACAGTACATCTGCATAATTTTGAAAGTCTCATTTATGAAATTCTTAAAACTTCTGATTGTTTATCAATGATCTTTTGATTGTGAGCGTCCCTATAAGAAGAAATCTAAAAGTGTCATATCTGGAGAGTATGCATGTCATCTTATTAATCCATGGTTCTAAGCCATTGTTAAGATATTTCAAACCTAGATGTTCATAAATAATTGCTGCAGAGCCTCATCTTGCTTTAAAAAAAAAAAAAAAATCTGCAGTCTGTCAAAAAGACAAGAATCCAATGAGAGAATTCTGAAAAACTTCAGATTAAGGTTCAGAGATAAAAGTGTGGACATAATAAATGTCATTTGAAATGTCATACCTTACTAGTTAATGATCAATTTCCCACATTCCATTGCAATTTTTGCAGTCTGATAATTGTTGTTATGTTTTGCAGCCTGATAATTTGCTTCTCCATGTTACAAAAATCTTGCTTCATCAGGCCTCAAAACTTTATATAAGAAATTGGGATCATTTATAGAAATGCCTTTCATGATCTGCATTTCTAAGACTGTCCACTTATATGCAGCCTATTATAAATTTAATGTACTTAAACCATGTGTTGTACTGTTCTTAGAAAGCTGTTTAAGTTCTGATTAATGCTCACAATACAATTTCCAGCCATTTCATTTTTCTTTTTTGTATTCTCCATAAATATTTACATAGTATTCATTATTCACTATTTGAAAATATATTTCAGTGTGTTGCATAAAACTTAAGCTTTGTGATATTTATTCTATGACCTGACAGATTAAAGTCAACAGGACTCTAACCTGTACTGCCTGCTTCTGTGTATGCCTATACAGATATCCTAAATGAGCAAGTAATGAAAGTGGAAGTCTTTAGCAATAAATTTCACAGGAGCAGACATTTAATTCATGAAGTCATTAATAACACTGGCATATAACTTTTGCATACTTCTAGGGATATACATCTGTAGAGAGAGAAGGGGGGATGCTTAATAGTATGTGCAAGAAAGCTAAATGTAATATTTTTTTAAACATTTTGTCACTTACCAATAGCGTACACAACAGCTGTAAAGGCAATCCAAGCAGCAACAAATCTAGCATTTGGCTTTACTCGCAGAATGAATACACCACTTATGATGATTCCCAGTCCCATTACAAGAATACCACCAACTCCTAAAAATGAGTTACATCAATGGATAAGCACAGGATATAATTTATAAGAATGACAGAAACTACAAACAATTCTTGACAAGGCCTGGATTTTTCTTTTGTTGCAGTTAGATCAAATTATTTATCTAAATCCCTCCACCAAATACTCAGTGCTTTATTGCAAACAGCAATTTGAAAATATAATTAATTCTACTTGGTAATTAAATGCTAAAAGCTATTTTTAACTTGAATGAAATGTTTATTATACAAGCACAACAGGCCACTGAAGGTCATAGAATGTAGGACAAAGCAAAGATTGTAAATTTGAAAAACTTGAAATTATGTTCACTTTCCTAGAATATTTGAGATAATATGGTACATCCTAGAACAAAGAGGCTGTTATTCTGTTCTCTGCAGCAGAATAAATCCGATTTCAAAAGTTAAGCTGCAGCAGTAAATTAATTTCCTTAATCATTTGTTGTTGGAAACATATTACTTGTAATAAAAGGAGATTATAATTTAAATAAAAAAATTTTTTAAAAGACACATTTTTATTTTCTTAATTATAAATGAACTAAAAATTATAAAATAATTCATCCTAGCCAAATGCAGATTTATAACCCCAAGCAAATTTATAATCTCATAAATTTTTTTAGAAAATTCTTCCAAACAAAAAACATGAGGTGCATGCAATAGATAAAATTAATAACTATTAAGGGTATTTATAGTTTAAATTAATCACACAAAAGGTTCAGAAAAATTATTGCATGTGCCCCACATTTTTCATTTGGAAGAATTTTTCTAAAAAAGTTTATGAGATTATGAATTTGCCTGGGGCTATAAATCTGCATTTGGCTAGGATGAATTATTTTATACTATTTAGTTCATTTATAATTACGAAAATAAAAACTTGGTTTTTTAAAAAAATATTTAAATTATTTTCCACTTTTTAGTCTTGTGAGCACATAATTTTGCAATCAGTATTAGACATCTCGATTAAATAATGACAAAGATTGAGAAACTTTTAGATTTTGTTCATTTTGTTTTCTCTTGATCACATATAAAATAGAAAATTGTTTTATCTACTCCATTGGTATATCGAAATAATTGATTAATTATTGTTTTTTTTAAATTAAAAACAAAATACAGAAAAACAAAATTAATTTTGAAAAAAATTATTTCAGTATTAAATACATTTGTACCAGTTCCTTAATATAGAAGTCAAAATCTTTGATATTATATGCGACTCATTATATTATATTAAATATAACATTCGTTCACTACTTATTTACACAGTTGAAATTAATAATACATTATTAATACTCAAATTACACATTAACACTAGCACAATTGAATATATGTCATAAAAATCAGATTTATTAAAAGTTATTTGTAAGGATTTAATTGTGAGGATTTAAATTTGATGTTTTTATTTGAAAAGTTGCCATGGCGACTGTATTGTTATCAAAATATTTAGCATGTCGTTGCGTGTCATTAGCGAGTCGAGAAGAACGTTTTTCCATCGTCTCAGTTGATCGTGCTTGAGCCCTGTCTTTCTTGGAATTTGCGCGTTCGACATCGCTCTGTTTATTTGAATAGTTGCCATGGCGACTGCATTGTTATCAAAATCAAAATATAACATAACAAAAAGAGTTCTAATCATTTTAGATTCAAATAAAACGTCGAAATTAAATATAAATCAAGTTATAGTATAATTTATTTATTGTATTGATAAATGTAACACCATCATCATAGCAACTGTTTTTATTTTTTAAATGAAGATTATTATAAATTTTATATTTTATGTGTTATTAACAAAACTAAAGATATGTGGTCTTACCATTCAATCTTACATTTTTTAAAACCTTCGTGTTTGATATTGCGCTGCTTTACTTTCAAAATTGCGGAACCATATTTTTAACCGTGGAACCATTGAACCATGATAATTACCGTATTATATTGTATTGTCACCCATTTCTGGCCTATGTTCAAATTTTCAAGTATATCTCATTTAGAAGTGCACGAAAATTAATTACAAAATTCTACCCGAATAGACAAGAAAGCGAGTTAATAAAAACGTGAATGACAGAATATCTCAAGAATGATATTTCTAATATTATCTTCCCCCCTCCTGTTATACAATGTGTACATATACAATATATAGCTTCCAACCACATTATGTGTAATTTGTGCACTTATATTAATATGTAAGCGAATAGTTTTTACCTGATATCATATTAGCAATGTGAGCTGCCTGCCTGAATTGTGATTCTAGGTACTTGGGTAAAAATGTATAAAGGCCTGCTATTGGCAAAATGTGCAGTACACTGCTGGCTGTGCGAAACATCAAGATGTCATTCTTCAAGAGTCTTTTCACTGCTTTAGGAAAATCTGCAACATATGAATAATATTATTTCAAAATTATGTGTTCCACATTAAAAATCTCTGTTAGGGCACTTCAATTATTTGTATCAGGAAAAAGATAAATAAAATAAAACATACGCATGGCATAAAAAGCTACTGCTTTGAGTAACAGAATCATTGACAAACATCCAAATTGCCTCTCATGCTTTTAGTCTCTAATAATAACATAGCTGTTAGCTATTTTGAAATACATTCTGTGAAAAATATTACTGTACTGCAGTCATTTAATGAATGTTTTCAAAATAAAATAAAATAAAAAAAAAACGAACATAAAACCACAAAGAGTGGATCATATAAAATCTCCAACCAAAACCTTTACAACTAGGAACCATCACAGTGGGAAAATAAGGATACCATCATTTTACATTCTCAAAGGAAGTCATTAAGTTCCAAACTTTCCTTTTTACTTTAACATTCTTAGTCATTCTTATCAGAGGATCAATGAAAAGACTGTTTAAGAGATGCTTTTGATGCAACCATGTAAAATATAATTTGTATATAAGCAGCTTATTTATATTTTGTCATTTAATGGTATAAAATATTTACAGTAACCTTATTTTGTACATTTCAACACATTTTAATATAAAATTATTATTACTATTATTATTATTATTATTATTATTTTGTAGCTTAAAATAAGAAATATGAGATCAGTATACCATTATCTTATTTGCGCACTTTCGCTAAAGCTCTTTCAGGAATGAATTCTACCACAAACTTGGGATTTGTAGTACTCTCTCCCCCAGTAAGCAACATTTTAATAAGTTTCGATTCATTAACAGAGCAACAAAGCGTCAGACTGTTATCTTAACACTACTAGGCCATGGAGTGTATGTTTATGTATATCTAACAATACATTCACAACTAATGATTTCATTAATTTTAAAATTCACAAATTAAATAATGTTGCTGCATCTGGAAACTTTAATTATTATAAATACTCCTGAGATTTTCCCATGTTGCACCTCTTATCAGGTCACACTATCATGGACCCAGTACATTTTGTAATTGGTACCTATATGTGCTCCCTCCGCCCTCCCCCAAGATGTGTCAGGCCTGTGTTCAAATTAAGCCTAAAGTTGCACGATGATGCTCTTCATTGCTTAATATCCATTTCAGCTTACACATATATTTAATGAATTCCTGATGTAGTTCTCTCAGAAGGATTAAAAGATTCAAAGTGAAGTTGCTCTCAACTCTTTAAATGATACTGCCTACTCCTCATGTACATGTTGAAACAATGTGTGAATGTGTATGAACAGATAACACTTCCTATAGAGGGCGTGGGAAAACTGCCAAGACTACATTAGCATCATCATAATAGAATTGTTATTTTGTCGTCATTGAGATCTAGTCCGTCCAGGCGGTCAATCAATCAGCCAATGAGATGCGTCTGGAAGGATACTGGTATGCAGTTTGTCACGTGTGAGAAACCGGCGCGTGCGTGCGTGGGTTGAGTGGGAGAGGGGAGGGGCACCAAGGTCATTTGCCAGAGCCGGGCCCCGCAGGCTGACCTTTCTACTGTGTTCAAGCAGACACGTGCATCACAAAGAAGGCAATGCCTACGGCGAGGAATTACAGTGATTTGTTACTACATGCTGCACACTGGCTTTTGTTTGTTGTTTTCGCATAATGACAAAACAATTCTTTCAATTCCAAAGAGAATTAAATGCAACCACTTGTTTTCCGTCAACGCTTGCATATGCTTCATAGTTTTTTAAAAATATTTTGCAATTATTTGGAGAGTATTTCTTATCAAAAAACGATCTAAATCCATTTTTTCAGGCGCTTTTATACTGCTCCTATGGATAAGATATAGACTACATTTAATAGCTTGGGAAAAGAAATGGAAAATTCCACATTACTTGCCCCCTGTTGCACCATCCGCTATTACCACACGTTTATAATTACTTTTTAATGAATGGCTCAGCAATCATTTCCGAAATTGCACAGAGATGTTAAGCAAGGTATTTGAAGTACATACAGAATCTCTGACCCACTAAGAAAATTAATGGGTTATATGGTGATAAATAAGTTGAAATTAGATGCTAATTTCAACATTAAAGCGAAATGGGGCAACTCTATGTCTTGTTATGCCTTCAAACTTGTTTCGCGAGTGAATCAGAAAATCGCGATTTTGAATAGCCCATCAATGTTTTCAAGATTTAGTGCTAAAAGAGCCTAATATCTCCGACTAACTAAACGACTGCAGGTATTGAAAAAAAAAAAAAAGAAGTTAAGTGATTTAATGTTAACTGAGTCTAGAGGAACCAGATAACCTTACTATATGCCCTAATGGATAGGATAGTAGACTGTGGTTAAGAAAATGGTTGATTTGGGTCTTACGGGGTAGGTTATTTAGTTATTTCATTTTCTGGTGAAGTATGCTTATACTTGCATACAATAATCTGGTTTTACTTGATGCCACCAGTATCATACTGAATGAGCCATACTCCACAATTCCGATCGTTTTGTGGTATGTATATGTAGTTGGTGGTATACCGGTCCTTTAGAGACCGCCATAGGAGGCCGAGGTCATTAAGGAGCGGAATCGTGAGGTAGGTTTGGGTTCGATTCCCACCAGGACCTTCTTCCCTGACTGGGGTTTTCTCCAGGTTTTCCTCAGTCCTCATAAATGGCAAATGCTGGGGATATACCCTAAACTTAGGCCTGAAACGCTTCCTTCCTTAAAAATATTCTTTCCAAATTTATCATTTCATCTTATATATCATCAGTGTCCTACGCCTGTGTTGCCTCGGTAGTAATAACCGGCGTAATAATAATAATAATAATAATAATAATAATAATAATAATAATAAAGCCCTTATAAAAACTTAATGCCATCACTTTGAAATATGAACAGACAGACCAAATGTTCCCTTTCGCACATTGCTTGTCTAAGATTTATCTACAGTCTCTCAAAGTATAGCGATGTAATTCATTAGCAGCCTATAAGTTCGTACTTACTACCCGTTTATTTTCCGTTTGCCGATTTTTGTGGCAGTGCTGCGAACTGTGCGCATCCATTTCTATTGGTGCCTTTCCGTGAAGGGATACCAGCAGAAGGCACATAACACCAAAATAACTGTTAATGGGCATAAATAAAATACATTTATTACCAGTTACGGTTCAAATTAAGCAGACAGAACCTTCTCTTCCTCTTCACTTATCGCTAGCTAGACGTGAACCCAGCTCATTGTCGCTCATGTTCTGTCGGCGACGATGTCTTCCTTGCCTCGGCATACCGGTAGTATATTAGTTGCAAAAGCGACAGTTTCGAAACCTTATTAAGCCAAACTCCTAGTTTTATTACGTACAGAATGAAACTCGAACAGTTATAGAGCGTCCGATTCTTTGGATCATTTGGCATAAACATTGTTTATAATCACAGAGAGCTAACGGTAAAAAGGGGAGGGAAGGAAAAAAATAAACCCTAATGTTCATCGCAGTGACTCAATACGAGTATATACTTGCCTACTAGCGGCCTGAGTTCGATTCACATTTGGTTGCAGCGATTTGTCCCCTGCAGATTTCACTCCCTAAAACGGGAATTTCAGATATATTCACATTCCGTAGATGGTAGTCGCCATCGCTTGAAAGTTACAAAGAGAGAAGTAAAGAAATAAAATAAGCTAATTTATTCTCCATCGCCCTGCTCTCGATTAACTTCTTTCCATCTTATGGTTATGACCGAAGTTCTGCAGAAACCTTAAGTTTCACAGACTTACTTGTTTCATAGTTTGACGTTCTAACCAGATTTACGTTGTGTTTTGTGAAAGTGAATTTGCACTTCAGCTAATGCCAAGTCTGTTGAGAATTTTCATTGCCACTTTTGGATATTTCAATCGAAAGTTGTTTCTCGGTAATGTGTTAATGTTGCACTCTCACGAAAATTATGAAAGAAAACTATTTAGATTTCTAATGAAGTATTTGGAGCAACGAAACAATTTGTTTCACACATAAGACTTTAAAACGACGTATCCTTTTTATAATTATGAAGTGAAAAATGACACATTTGTAATAAAACGCAAGAAAAACATAATTTGGAAAACAAAATTTAATATCTTTGTAAATACCAAATTCCTGCTATGTTTAAAGGTAAGGTTTTGTTCTTTTCAGAACTTTCGGTTTAATTGCATTCAGTGCTTTAGAAATAATAACATTTAGGAACAAAATGGATCATTATAAACGATAGTTCTTAAGTGTATTTTTATTTATTTGCATATTTATTTTTCCCTTTCATTAAAGCTTAACAACTAGTTAATTTTTTCCAGGAAACTTTCTCTGTGTGTAAAGAAAACAGTTTTGATTTGGAACTGACCGGAAGATTTTTGTTCTCGAACTTTATAGAGATTTTAGTTTCTAATAATAGAGGGCTGTACTCCGGCAGTAAATTTCAAAACGTTGTGTGGTTACTGCTGGATTAGATTTTACCGGTTGTTCTAGTGAACCACGCTGGACGTTAATTAGTGGAAAAGAGAGCGGAGGGGAAGGGGAAGAATGATTGTAATATGCAGTAGATTTTCCATTAGACATTCATTGTATAGGCTCCAATTGATTCGCATGGCATAATTTTAATCTGCGATCCCCCATGTTTATTTTCTGTTTCCCCAAAGCTAAAAGTCTTCTCACCCGCTCCTCCCCTCTTGAAATAAGAAAATGCCTATGAATAGCACAAGTTAAATTAAACAAATGAAAACCTTGCTCTCAATTTTAAAGAGAGTTGGTTCGTGCAAATATAGCAAGAGCATACTTGACTACCAAAAGAAGAAGAAGAAGAAGAAGAAGAAGAAGAAGAAGGAGAAGAAAAAGATTGGATGCAGTCGTGTTTAAAACCTCCAACTTTTACCATTTCAGATTTAGTGCTGATCCAATAAATATGAATAATTTTTATTGGTATTTCCTGACGATAAATACAGCTTTCGGCCATTTTGTAAGAGATAGCTATGACACAGTTATTGCGGCCCCCCACTGAAATATAAATATATTACATGTATGTTGCAAAATTAATTATCATATTTTATGTATTGCAATTAGTAATGTAGATATATATGTATAATACGTTATAATGCTTGTGCTTTTTTCTTTTTCTTTCTTTCTTTCTTTCTTTCTTTCAATTTTTTTTTTCGGTAGCTTAGAAAGCCAAGACGGACATAAAAATAGGAAGAAACCCAAAGAAATCAGAGGCTCGAGTGTAATGCTACATTTAAAAGGACTACCGTTGCAGGGTTAATAAACTCAAGGACTTTAAAACTCGTTAAGGACTTTGAATCCGACAGGCCTTTAAACCAGCCAATGCCAACAAATGTTTTAATTATTCAAAAATAGCGAATGGTACACGTGGCAGGTGAACTTAAACCAGCCAATGGAAAATGTATGTTTGAACTTTTAAAGATAGGTGCGAAACCTGCGTGTGCTTGTGTGACCCCATGGCATCGTTAAGCTAACGATTACTTGTTTGAATTTAATGTATAAGGGAGCTTTTGCTCTGCTAAAGCAGCAGTTATAAGATCTACACACGTCTGAAGACAGTTCATAGTGCTCATTAAAGTTCGACGTTGCTGAGCCACGCAGTTCATAGAAACAGCTCAGACGCAGATATCAAATTCTACTTCGGACGCGCGCACGCAGTTCTGGTACATCGGTTAAGCAGTTTTTAAGTTGATACTCAGGTGACAAACAGTTATCGGTCACGCGGTTACGATAAATCAGTTAAGCAGTTTTGTTTCACACACCGCGGCACTCATCTAAGTTTCATAGGGGGCGAGAGGCACTTGTTATTCCTATTCCGACGCAGAAACTCAGTTATAAATACACTCTGCGACATACAAATTACGCAGTTTCACTTCTAAGCTCGATTCGTGGAAGCTAAGCACGTATTCGATGTAACTAAGTCTATCGTACGCAAAACACCAGAGGACGCGAAAGATTTTCGACAAAATAAAGTACCTATATATTAGGCCGCATCGCGTGCTTATTTACACTATTGAACTCCTCTCCCAGTCCTGTTGAGTACGAATCAACAAAATAGCAGAATTCACCCTGAGAAATTGTCATAAAAGCATAGGCAACAACACTGAAGCGATCATTAATCAATTTACCAAACCGCTTCAAAAAGTGGCATCAAATGTGAGGCCACTAAACATCGATACAAATCGCTTCAAGATTGGTATCCAACCTGGCGCACTTAGCCGGAGCCTATTAAACCGCTCAGCTAATAAATTAATTTATTATTTTCCATCAAACCTACATTATCTCACTGTGGAATATTTATCAGTTTGACAGTATTTGGCGTGATCCTGTAAATTAACATAATGTCAAAAAAAAAAAAAAAAAAAAAAAGAAGCAAAGATTTATTGTTTAACTAAGCGGAGAACTCGAAGCACATGCCTCTTATGCAGAGCAACCAAATGCCACCGTAGGAGCTTGCGCTATCGTTGTCGCGGCTTGGCAGCGAAAAAACTGTCGAGTAAGTCTGCATTTGTTCTTTCTTTTTACTGGTCCAATTACATCGCACTACAGATGTACTGTGTGCTCATAACGTTTTACATAACTTGCAGGTACAAAAGTAAAAGTGAATTTTTACTTAATAAATAATAATGCAACACACAGCTGACATACTAGTTTTTAAATTTGAATTTACAAAATTTTCAGTAGAACATTTTTAAATAGTGTTTAACGCCCGTTTTTACTGCTGAGGCACCACAGTGGACACTGAGATACATGAGACGAAACGATATATTGGGGAAGGAGTATTTTTTTTAAGGAAGGAAGCCTTCCAGGCCTAAGTTTACATTACCTCCCCGGTATTTGCCATTTATGAGGACTGAGGACGGTCCTGGCGGGATTCGAACCGCAGACCTGCGCTCACGAGTCTGTGCCTTAACGACCTCGGCTATCGTGGCGATTCTAGGGTACAACAAAAGTAATTATGGACTAAATATGCCTTGGATGAATATTTAAAATTGTTTATCGATTTAGTGGCCAGTTCAATTGCTGCAAATGCATTTGTGATTTCTATCGAGTGCTATCTATGGTGGTATATTTTTGTTTATTTCAAATTCTTCTGGAGTACATTATGGTTTCAAAGATAAAAAAGATGAACCGTTTTGCATCTTTCATAATTTATAATAGAATCTATTAGTTCTGTTAACTAATGAAGTTTATATTGAAGAATATGCTCTTTATTTTGTAAAAATATATAAATGTTTACACATTTTTTCTTTTACTAAAGATGAATAGCATTTAATTATCTTCCAATACAAATCGTGTTGATTAACCGGCACACACTGGAATTTCATCAATATCTGAGCAGAACATACATACAAATTGATGTCCTATTTAGCTCTATCTCCGAAAAGAAACACATCGCTTTATTTAAACCCATTTTCTTGCTTAGTCTTTGACGTGACTCCCTTTAATGAGCTCTGAGGAGTGTGAGGGATTTCATTCGTTCTAGGTTTCTTCTAGCAAGTTCTTCTAGAACAAGTACAGATAATAACACTTTAAAAACAGTGCCCTCTTATCTCCTTTAAGATATTCCAAAACAAATTAAGGTATTTGAGAATTTGTGCACTTAGGTTTAACGGTGCAAAAAATATCGTAACATAACCACCGTCTCGCGTTTCTGACTACACACATCTTTAGACTATATACACGCCGAAGCGATTTCACGCACTCACCTTCTGCAGAACCTATTTATTTATCAGTATCCAGTGTTGATACTTACAGAGCTTTCAGATTAGGATGATATACTACTGAATTTAAATTTGCCTCTACTTTGTGAAGTGCTAACTCAAGAGACAAAAGAGTTGTCTTTTGTTATTATCAGTGTCCCGATATTGATTGACCTGAAATGACTTAAATATGATATATAAAATGACCTTACAAATTTTAAAAAAGGTTGTTCTAAATTTTTGAAAATTCATGAAAAATAATATAGGTTAGCATGTACCGCTGTTTAAGTTCTACCCTTTTAAAAAATATATGTTTTACATTCACTTGTAGTAAGCAAAAAGATACTGTAAAATTACATTGTAAAAATGTACTCATTTCATTCTGCATTACTGTAAATTGAATATACATGTGCATATTCTCAAAAGTACAGGCAGAGCATTCTTATGTTTTGAAAAGCTCCTTCCAATATCGACACTTATAATCAGAGTATGTTTAAAGACATAAAGTCACTAGATGCCAGTTCTTCGAAATTTAATGTGTTGAAGTTTTCACCAGTTAGCGCTTCAGAAAGCAGCACGTGAGCAGTATCCGGATATTATTATTTAGCACATTTTGCATTTTTTATTTTTCGCCGTTTCTCCAAATTCACCCCACACATAGCCAAGCGCAACTTGTGTTATCCTGACAAGTTCAATTGAAGTTTCAAGTTTCTTACAACTTTCTTGAACTTTCGAAATAGTAGAGGGTAATAGTAGAGGGTAAGAAGTCGAAACTTCTCCTTCATTTCATTGTCGGAAAATAGCTGCTGGGCTCGCTGGATGGTTTTAGCATCTTGCGTCTTCAGGATTTCACCGCTTGGAAGTTGTTACAGTAGTACACAGCAGTATCAATGCAGGAGTCCCACCATGTGATGATGGTTCCTGTGGCAGGGGAACACCTGAAGCTATGGATTCTCTTCTTGATGGAACTTTTAACAGAGATTTTCCTTGTTAAGACGCAAGCTGGCCGCCTTTAGGAAAATGGTTTCCAACTTCTTCCGCGCAAGGCAAGTTCTACGCACCATCTTTGAACAAAAGCCTTTAACAACTTTAGCAATTTTTACCATGTAGTTGCTACATTGATGACAAACAGCAGAACGTCATGTCGAATTCCCTCAGGCCGCAGTAGGTGCATGGACGGTGAAACAGTGGACAGATTGCTTCCAAAAATTCGGTGTTCAATAGAAAGACTTGACCTAGGCTGTTGATTTCCACAACGAGTAGACTATGGAGAGGCCTTCAATGTCGCTTGTTTCATCAACAGAGACAAATATCTTGTTAGCTTCGATCGTTGGACTAATTTTTCTTTAATTGTTCTCATAATACCGAGGAATACGAATTGATCTTAAAGTCTTCTCATTGGGAATTAATTGATCAATATAGCGTTACATGAAATCTCTTAATTTTACATTACTTAGTTTCCATAGGGGAATATTCACTGGAACTAGAATGTCATGCAATATTTTGAAAAATGCTGAACATTTACCGATACTTGCTGCAGCTGGTGTTAACAGTAACGTGCTGGTGTATTCCTTTTTGAGACCATTCTCGAAGGCATGTATGTGTTTGTCGAGTTTGATGTGTTGTTATATTGCGAATCTCTTCTCTGCTGCCACTTTAACTCTACAAATCTTGCAAAACAAGACTGATCAAACCATCAGTCACAACACCTCTTCGTCAAATTCAGAAATCATTTAGTTTAAATGATACCGTTTACAAGGTTTTACTTTCGGCATTTTTAGTGCGCAACTGAACTGCAACTAGAACGGACTCTCTGCAACAGTTGATTTGCAAGCCTCCAAAGCAAATGTTTTTCTACGTTTGATATTTACCAGAAAAGCGATAGGTGTCCAAAACCACACTCCTCTCTGGTCATCGGCAGCAATTTGAGCCAATGATCGCATGATAGGTTTTCGTTGTCCATTGTGGTACGTTTTACTCAATTCGGTTGACTGTTTAAATAACACTTCCTGACAAGTTACTACGTAAAACTGTGACCTTAATACGTAAGGCCAAACACTATTTCCTACTATTGCAGTTATTTCACGTTAAGACATGCCTCTGTTAAAAACTCCATCCTACCTCCATCCTACCTTTAAACATGGAAGGCAGCTGCTGCAGAATAGAATAAGAAATTAATTAAGTTTAAAATACATTAAATATATAGCTTAAAACACAAAAAATAATCAACAATGTACTAAAAATGTAAAAATTGTTCCGGAAGTAGAAAAACATGGAAAAGGATAAAAAAATTGAATAATACTCGTTTTACATTAACAAATCCACGATCAGGATTAATGTATATTAGCATTACTTAGAAAATTTTAAATAGAAGATGGCATACTCATGAACATTTGTGTACTGGTTGTTATTTACAGTTCCCGCATATGAAAACATTTTCTGGCTCAGTTCCTGTACAGCCTTTTATCAGTAAATCAATTATCTGCTATTAGAATTCTGCCTGAACTTTCTATCTGTTAAATAATTCTTTAAAAGCTAACTGGTACATGAATTTTCCCCATTTAACACATTTAGTATTTTGTAAGTTAAATAAATTTATAATACAAGATGAACGTATTTCATTATTAACAATAGATTTATTACTGACTTTGTACAACCTACAGATTGTTTGCCGGCAAACATTTCAAATAACAATTCAATTGTTCTGATGTCAGATTTCTTTGGTTTGCATGGTGTGTATTGGCGAAAGACACCGTGAGCAAAAATACCTGTAGTGTCTCACCCAAAATCGCTCTATCTCCCAAAGTGATACTCTTCTGGCAGTTTTGTATATTTCGGTAAACTTTCAAGTACAGTAGCTACTGATATCTTCCTTGTTCTGGAGTCAATCAGGACTCTCATAAAAAATAAACGTGTTAAATTATATTTGGAACACGTGAGTCTTGTGCAAGGTCGAGCGAGAAATCAAATTTACTACTTTGACTACAGAATGTTCTGTGTTCTCCACTTCTAGGTATGAAATTATTATTTTTTGTCTGTAACAGTTTACCTTGGGGCACAAACCTGAAAAGTAATATATATATATTTGTCTTTGTAATTTACTATTTTGCCATATTTTTATTTTTTTTTCGCTTAGTAGGGAAATATTCAAATATGCATAAAAATATTTTTTCTAATCTTGCAAATGTGTTTCTATATTTTGAAAATCATGATGCTCAACAATTATTAATGAGTTTAAGAATGAGCTATTATTCAGATTTCTGTTTCAAGGGATTCGAGAACTATATCTGTATATAAAAAAAAAAAATAAAAAGATAAGTTAAATAAAATACGATTTTTTTGCATGAAACTATCAGATCTACGGATGTTACATTTCCCAAAACATTTCTGTTGCGATAGTATAAAAATACATTCACTTTAAAACAAATGTGAGATAATTTTTTTTCTAATTTTCCATACAATTTCACATGGAATCACACATATTTATTTCTCATTTTAGGCTATCTTGAATTCAAACTCCTAATAACTTTTTATTATTTACCTTTATGGATTTTGATTAAATAGTGTTATATTAGGAGTCAAGTCATCGTTTTGACGTGTTAAAAAGCTTTTATTTACAATAATTACAAAATTGCTGTTCTTAAAACAGATCATGATCTGATTCATAATTCTCAAAAAAGTTTAGTTTTTATCTTTCTCAGTTGCCTTTAAGAATATACCTATAGTAAAAGTACTAGTGAAAGACTCAGTTATTTTTTAAACTACTTATAAATAATAACAGAAGCAAAATAGAGCCTAAGATTGATCCATAATCTTTTTCCAGCTACTTTAATGGTCCTGGTTTTGCTTATAATTAATTTCTACAACTGTGTACGACTACCCAGGTATGAGTTCGTGTTTTTCTAGCTTTGTTAGAGCTTGTCAGGAAAAACACATGGCATGCTTTTGTAAGATATAACAAGATAAAAGTATGCTTGTTCTTTATATTAGTTCGTAAATGAGCAATTCGCTAGTATGAATTAGAAGAAGGAAGTCCATTATAACGCAAGGAAATGCTCTACCGATACACTTCTGATTGTGCATTTACTGGGGAAAATCATATAAGCTTTGATCCTCACCATATTGAAGTGAATCAAAATGCAACCAAATAAAGGACTCTGCTTGTGAATTCTGACAACTATAATTCAAATAAATTATTAGTGACTATTTACTTACTTAATTACCATTACTGTCTTTAGCCAAGGCAGAAGTGATAAAATTGTTGTTTTGTTAAGTCATTTGTGCGTTGCTGATCTTTGAGATATCAGGAGTATTACAGCTACTGTGTATCTGGTTAAACAGCAGGGACTGGATGTGATGGAAAAACTGCTCTCGCTTTTAAATTCACAACAAACATTTTATTTTTTATTTGCATGCGGCATCGTTTTCAACATCTGTTATAACACAGGAAGTGCTTATTATCAATTTTGATATAGCATCATTCTACGCCTTTATTACAAATATAAACACTAAAATAAAAATACAAAACTTATGCGGGGCGATTGTGTCTTCCTTTCGGTTGCAGCGGATGCACTTCTCAAGTATATAATTCAAATAACCTCACTATTAAGTAGTTTTGAATAGTCCTGGTGAATGTCCTTTTATCGATGTGCGCGAGACAAATCTGGGACATCTTGGTGGGGGAACTTCTCAGCTGCACAAAGTAATAAACAATTGCAATCGAGAAAGATGAGCGCGGTTCAGCTGTGTAATTAACCGTCATTACAATGTGTTTAGCACGCGAGATACTAACCTGCTTCTGCTATAAACGCATAAACAGAACACGAATTCTACCAGAAACTACTGTGCGTCTTTAGCTCATTCGCCAGAAACTATTCAAAACTACTTCATATGAGTTTTGTTTTATAATGACACTGAGAGCAAGTTTGAACGCGCGTGTGATTTGAAATATTTGCTTCCAGCCGTCTCATTCCTCATGTAGGTTTGATGGCAAAGAAAGCTACAGATACAGATTTCTATGAATTGAATGACAAAGTATGTAAAAAACGAAAGTTGCCGTTGCTTATATCTTGGACATTTTCGGGGAATGAGCTTCTCTTCAAGCGTGCTAAGAGAGGGGATGCTGCACTTAATGAGTGATAATAGCCAGTGTTGTTAGCGGTGAAAGTCAATCTGTACCAAAGCGTTTTGAGTGAATGAAATAGCTCAAATTATTGAACAAACTAATTATAGTTTATTAGTTGCAAAGATATGAAAATATTGTCTAATCATCACTATGTTATTGAAAAACTTTTGCAAAAACCGTTTAGCACACTTAGTGATAAATTTCAGCGAAGATGGGCTTCCAATATTTATTCTTAATCTGTAAATAAAGATAAAAACATATGTTAGACGCTTTAATATTAATTTGGATCAAGAGATTCCCATGTTGTAAAAAAAGCCTTGATAGAAACTTCTGTTTACTCTGCCTACTATACCGCCAGGGGTGGCCGAGGTCGTTAAGTCTCGGAGGTCTGGGTTCGAATACCGCCTGACTGAGGTTTTTTTCCAGGTTTTCCTCAGTCCTCATAAATGGGGGAGGTACCCTAAACTCAGGCCTGGAACGATTCCTTCCATAAAAATAAATGCTTTCCCAATATATAATTTCATTTCATGTATCATCAGGGTCCATCGCCTGTGGTGCCTCTGTAGCAAAAAACGGGCGTTAAACACCATTCATTCATTCATTCATTCTGTCTTCTATTTTCCAAAGAAAACAAGTTTTTACTAGTGTGCTATTTAAGATGGTCTAAATAACATTGATAAACCGGACAAGCGGCATAGCAAATCTTAGCAATCTAAATTTGCAATTAAAAGCACAAGTCTTTAGTAAGAAGAAATAGACCAATATTTGGGCATTTAATCACTGCAGCTTGTTTTTTAGTATCGCAAGATCTTGCTTTTATTGACAAACATGGAAGGCGCCTCATGACCAAGCGTCAAAAGAGTTCATAGAATTCAATGAAGGAAAAAAAAAAAGTTTGTATAGAGGGCTATTTAGGATGTAACAAAAAGGTATGTTAAAACTTTGCAGAAACATCCCTTGCATATAGAGGATGCAAATATGTTATGTGAATATGGGTCCAAAAATGCTTTTATTTCCTTGTTAGAGCCCTTTGTCTACAACTCCACTTACACGGTGTAATATGCAAGCTAGTATCCTAGCATAGCTTCCTGCAGCAATAACTCCACAAAGAGCAGTTATTTGATACGTACAGTAGGTAAACATTCGCTTTTACCTTTGCTTAAATGGATTGGGGGTGTTGTAACTTCTCTTAGTTCATAAGTTCACCGTTGTTGTTGTCGTTCGTTATGCTACTCCATTGCTTGAGGTGGACCGAGCAAGAAGTGTCAGTTCTGTGTGTTTACGGACTTCATTCCAGGTACAGTAAAATGAGATGTTCCAATACGAAGTTAGCAGAGAATCATATGATTTATGGATTAGCCGAAGGTGTAGAGAGTCTTCGTGCTCATATTCTGCACTGCTGCCATACAATACGACATACTCCGGGGATACATCAACGTATCAGGGAGTCCATGCGACGGCAGATTGATGGATATATCCGTGCTAAAGGAGAAAATTTTGAACAGTACATATGATTTTTCGTTTGCCACAGTTCTGTTTTTGAATATTCTGCTATGTGGTATAGGTGTAGAAAAAGGTCTCGAACAAGGAAATAAAGTAATTTCTGACCCATGTTCATATTATAATTTTATATGAGGAAATGTTTCCCCAAAGTTATGACATACTCTTTTGCTACATCCTCTATAATGAGTATACGGATAAATACACCGGAGTGTTTCTGAAAGATATTCTGAGAACCCAAAACTCTTCTGGATGCATTAAAAAAAATGGGAATATAAACTCAGAAATGGAGCTATCGTGTCTAAATAACAGTTAAGAAATTTTGACTTTGTAGCTTTAAAAAATAAACTTGTGGTACTTTATACATGCAGATATGAAGAGAAACAATACAATTGATTTATATCAGTACACCTAAAGTCTATACCTTACTTCTATTTTCACTCAAACAGCAAGTTTTGAACAGTGCTTAACGCCCGTTTGAGGCAGTGTTAACCAAGGGAACTACAAGAAGTGGGGGGGGGGGGTTTCATTATGCAGATAACCTGGGGGTTGTGTGTAACGAGGCCTCTTACATAGATGGATGTTAGACATTTGTTAGTATAATGTAGTATGTATAAGGGGTTTTAAGCATTTTGGTTAATATTACTTTTGATAGTGTTAAATTTTTTAATTACATTTCTTGTTTGTTTAGGTATGATTGGGTAACTTAGAAAAAATGAGAATTATTAGTGTAGAAATTGCAGTTAATTGGTTAAAATAATGGTTTGTGTATAAATAATTGATAGTACTGTGTTTATTTTTTATGGAATAAGAGCCTGGCTCATTAGATATTCCAGTAGGTAGCTGCTGATGAACCGGGGACTAGGAGGCTGAGCTGATCAAATTGGAATATTTGACTTGAAATATTAAGAATTAAAAATATTGTAATATATTCATTATGCTATAAAGATGTTTCTAATTACATATTTGTTTATTAACTTTTGGTTGGTGCTAGTGTCTTCTGGAATTATCGAAGGCATTGATCCTATTTGTTATATTTTAATTGTTTTTTTTTTTGTTCATTTTGCTATGAATATTTTGTATGTTGATGCATGAGAAATAAATTTATTCATTTACTCAACTACTGAGGCATCACAGGCGTGGCCACCGATTATATATATATATATATATATATATATATATATATATATATATATATATATATTAAAGGAAGGAAGCATTCCAGGCCTAAGTTTAGAGTACCTCTCTAGCATTTTTCATTGACGAGGACTGAAGAAAACCTGGATAAAAAGCTTAGTCAAGGAGGAATGTCCTGATGGGAAATGAACTACAGACCTCCCACTCACGAGTCCCCTCCTTAACGATCTCGGTCACCCGTGGCAGTTGCAAAGCTTTGTGGGTTAATATTAGCTACTCGCCAGCCTCCTGTCAGTATATGAAACTGGAAGTATATGGTATGACATGTGTAAACTGTAATTACTAAACCTAATTACCTTTCTTCTTTCATAGGACAAACATAAGGTATTTTTGGTGCTCAAAATCAAGCAGCGCTAAAAGTTGGGGAGGAGGGAAACAATTCACCTTTCGTCATCAATGATTTATTTCTTTCTTTCGTCTTCATTTCTTCGTTTCTTTCTTCCTTCTCTTTCTTTCTTGATTTATTTATCACCCATTTTAATTACTGGGGCCTCACAGTGGGTGAATACTGATAAGTGATCATACATGAATTGAAATGGTTAATTGGGAAAGGTTTTGCAAGCGTTCCAGGCCTAATTTTAAAAATATTTGCCATATTTGCCTTTAATGAAAACTGATCCCGCTAGGACTGTCCCCAGTTCAGTGAGGACAGTCCTAGCGGGAATCGAACCTAGATTTCCTATTCACGAATCCATACCTTAGCGACCTCGGGTATTCTTCGTTCTGGGTTTAAACTAACCGGCAACTTTTTTCTCCAAGAAGCAATGTATATAGTTGACACTTGTCAACTAATTTCAAGTTTGCCGGTACAAAATATTTCCCGATATCACTCCCACGAATAGGATGAAGTTGCAACATCATGTATTATATTTCAGCGATTAATTGCTTTTATTTAAACTTGTACTATGTTAACGGCAAGGAGTTTGTATTTGAATGGTATTAGTACATAATTAAATGCGGGAAAAAATGTAATTATTTGCAACCCACTCTTTATTTATTCACGACCTCTTTTCTCTGAAGAATTGCGTTCCTCCCCACCAATTCTTTAAAAAAATATACTACTACATTTTGTATGGGGCCAAGAGCTTTTCTTGTGATGATAGGCAACACTTTCTGTTTGCTTTAATTAACTTGTTCTTCCTACACACGACTGCTACCTAGTATAATTCAAAGGCAATTATGATGCTATTCTTGTACACTCCTTGGTTTACCTTAGTTTAATTACCTTAATTTTAGCTTTATTTTCCCGGCTATCGATTGATAGGTCAACATCGAAAATAAATTTTATATTTGATGGATAATGCATTTTTTTTAAATAAAAATGAATCCTTACACTGTGAAGTCCAAAGGAAAATATTACGAATAGCATTCAACTTTTTCTATTGATTTCAGAAGAGTTCCGCATCCGGAAGCACGCCACTGAGAGGGAGACGCAAGAAGGTCGTAACTGTTACAGATATAGAAAAACCTTTTCTCCTCTGTTGTGGTTATTCGTGAGAGACAGAGAAAGCAACTGTGTGTATGTGTGTGGCTAGCTCAGTCTGTATGGTAACACAAACACGCCCAAGTTTTAAGATCAAGGGCAAGGTCGAACAAACGAACGACCCAGCAACCGAGTCGGGCGGACGGAAGGACGGAAGGTCGAACGGACCAGTCGGCTCCCAAACAGGAAGGATCAGCTCCCTCCTTCCCTCTCCCACCCCTTTTCCGTTCTTTTTATAAACATTTACTTTGGGTGGGAATGTTTTCCATTCCGAAAAAGAAGGAATTAACTTGGCGTAATGCGGTGTGGGTTTATTGTCACTAAATAACTTGAAGGGAGCATACCCAAATCTTGAGCCTTATTACTGCTTATTTATAAAGGATAGGATTAGCGAAAACTATACAGTTGGCATAAATATTTCCTACAGCGCAATGAACAAAATTTTTGTCTTCCTCAATGCTGATATTTTTATAAAAATCTTCATATATATTATTACTTTTTTTTTCTTTTGATACCGAACAACAGAAACAAGCAATTTTATTCTGTTATATCGCATGTAAAGTATAAAAGTCAGCCAAACATGGATTAACTTCCCTTTAGCTTTTGAAACATTTTCCACTTCACACCCCTTACTTAGTTGAAATATATATACACTTTTTTTTTTTTTTTTTTTTTTTTTGCATATCTTATATTCTATTAGCTCTCAAATAACTTTGTTACCATCAAAAGTATTACCTTAAACAAATAATTATAGTTTTTCTTTGTACATACTACTTTACCCTTCTGTACATCCAACACTTATGCTCTGATGTACAGTGAGGTTATGTGAGTTACGGGCCGCTTGAGCGCTGCGCTTACTAGGGAAGAGCAGTCGCTACACGTGGAAAAAGGGAGGGAGTGAGAAAGTCGCCATTTTTATGTTAGTATTTATGTTTTACCGAAAGCATAAAATGACAATGTGTTTAAAACTGATAACAAAAGCACTAACCTATGTTATAAGTAGGGACAAAAAATTTATGTTCCCTTTAATAGTTATGTGTCTATGCATTGAAAACTTCCATAATATGCACATAAATATGTCCACATAAAAAGTATTTAGACATCATATTGACACAAAAATTTAACGCCATTTTATGTAATCTCCCCGTGAGTAAAATTTTGTGGAAATCATATTATTTAACTCATCAAATTTTATCTTTAATACTAAAGAGTTAAGACAATGTTCCTTAAATATGAGAGGGAAAAATTAATGAAGGTACTTATATTTTTAGTTCTCCAAACTTTGAATTTCTTTTCTGTTGCAGTTTATGGCCAACAAATATTTTAAGTTTTCTATGGTTAGCTGCCTACAATTGCTTCTTAAGATAACTTTTCTCCATCTCATAGGAACATAGGGTGCGTATACAAAAGCTGCAACTTGATTCACCCGCATTGATACCCCTGTAACCCAGTTTTGTTGTTCACTTTTACTTTTGGCATGATTTCACGAAAACAAGGCCTTAGCCATATACCAGTACCACACCACTGAATTGCACGACCTGAAGTTTCAACTGGAGAACAATTGCAAACCTGCAGGAATAATTGCGGAACTGAATTTCTAAAACTATTAATTGTTGAATATTTTGAAATTTGAGTAAATTTTTATAAATTTTAAAAGGTACCAAACAATAAAATAGAAGATAGAAGATGCAGAAATCCCCCGACAGGTCAAGGTTCTGCCGCCAAATGAGAAGAAGATCCAAAATGCAATGCCAAACATTATGCAGTTAACCAAACATTGGACATTTTCTTTTATTTGTAGGTCCCTTTCTTATTCCACTTAAGCATATAACTTCGGATATAAATCATGCTATCTCTTTTCTCTACTTTATCACAGAGTTCAATATATTTTTCTCTCTTCCAGCTTATTAGCTTATACAAGGAAATTAAGCTTGAATCCTTCCCGAGACATAGTTTATACTGCAAGTACATGCTAATTCACAGGACAGTAACATCAACACGGGATAGCAGTATCATACAATACAATTCATACTTAACAGACTGCCACGGGTGCCGAGGTAGTTAAGGCGCAAACTCGTGAGCAGGAGGTCTGGGTTCGAATCCCTCCAGGACCGTCCTCCCTAACTGAGGATTTTCCAGGTTTTTCTCAGTCCTCATAAATGGCAAATGCGGGGAGGTACCCTAAACTTAGGGCTGGAACGTTTCCTTCTTTAAAAAAAATCCTTTCCCAATTTATCATTTCATCTCACGTATCACCAGTGTCACCGCCTGTGGTACCTCAGTAGTAAAAACGGGCGTTAAACCAATTCCATTCCATACATTACTGACCCATTTTTATATGTTACAACTTTCCAATATACCAACGAATGCACCGCCACGGGTGGCCGAGGTCGTTAAGGCACGGACTCGTGAGCGGGAGGTCTGCGGTTCGAATCCCGCCAGGACCGTCCTCCCTGACTGGGGTTTTTTCCAGGTTTTCCTCAGTCTTCATAACTGGCAAATGCCGGGGAGGTACCTAAACTTAGGCCTGGAACGCTTCCTTCCTTAAAAAAAAAATCCTTTCCTAATTTATCATTTCATCTCATGTCATCAGTGTCCACCGCCTGTGGTGCCTCAGTAGTAAAAACGGGCGTTAAACACTACTCAAAAAAAAAAAAAAAAAAACCAACGAATGCTATATTGGAAAAAACTGCTTTTGGCCATGTCTCATCAGATGCCTTAAGCACGTATGGACCTTATGATGCTATATGATTAGTAGAGTCCTTTGGTTGAGATACTGAGAGAATTACTGTGGAATTGCTGCCAAACACTGAGAGCTCAACGTCTACCTGTGTCTCAGTAACCTCGTCTCGAGACCCCGGTTCGCAGATTCTATTTCGATTGAATTCGGTGAATTTCTTAGGTTAAAAATTCAGTGGAACTGAAAGCTATACTATAGATATATGACTTGTTAAAAAATAGAATAAAATAAATAGGCTAAATAATAATTCATAATCATTAAAATATGAGAAAATACAAGGCTATTTATAATACGAACCATATTATATTACAGATATTGTGAAGATACAGATTTTCTACGAAGGTGTTGCATGAAGGTTGAGGAAATATAGTAGCTTTTCTATTAACTGTAACAATTTGTTGGAGTAAGAGGGGGTTGCCGGGCAAGAGGGACGCAGCTCATTCATGCTGTTTTCGAGTGATTTACAGGAAGTCTCCAGACTTCAACTAACAGAAACAGAGATATTGTTTTTGTCACCTTGAACATGACTCCAAAATATGACCTCTTTTCGTGGAACAGGTAAACCCAACTACTAAACCTAGCAGAAATATAATATATTGCCAGACCTACAGCAAGTATGAACGGAATACGATTTTAAAAACACGAGCCTATAACAATAATTTCAATAATTGACAACTAAGCAAAGTGTAGGGAGAAAGGTAGTCATGATCTCGTGCCAATATTTTTAAAGTTTGAACAGGCTCTGTGAAGTCCCCCCCCCCAACTATTACTAAATAAAATAAAGATTCTTTTGTCAAAATAACGGAGAAGTTTTCATTATTACTTTCCTTTTTACATGCAATGGCGAGTGAATATGAAAATGAAAAACATCTTTTAAAAACCTTTTAGTGGCTTAAGCTACTATGAGAAAATAGAACGTTCTCTAACGGACGTTTCTAATTTGCACCAGCAAAAAAATATAAAATTGTGAAACTACATTTTTGTTTATAAATATTTAAGGCTATCTGCCAATAATTAACTTATTTTGTTGGCCGTGTTTTGTGTTCTGTGCCCAAATAATATAAACATATACAGGGTGTAACAAAAAGGTATGTCAAAACTTTGGGAAAACATTCCTACACATACAGCAAACAATATAACATGAACATGGATCCAGAATTGCTTTATTTCCTTATTAGATCCCCTTTTCTATAACTGTACTACATAGCAGAATATTCAAAAACAGAACTGTGGGAAACTGAACATCTATGAAATATTCAAAACGTCCTCCCTATCATGGATACATCCATCAATCCACCGTCGAATGGGCTCTCTGATGCGCTGATGCATACCTGTAGTTATTTTTAAATGGTATTTAACGCCCGTTTTTATTACAGAGGCACCACAGGCGATGGACACTGATAATACATGAAATGAAATGATATATTGGAAAAGGAGCATTTTTAAGTAAGGAATCGTTCCAGGCCTACTTTTAGAGTACCTACCCGGCATTTGCCATTTATGAGGACTGAGGAAAATCTGGAAAAAATCTCAGTCAGGGACAACAGTGGGAATCGAACACCAGATCTCCCGCTCATTAGTCCACATCTTAACGACCTCGGCCACTCGTGGGCGGTATTCCTGGAGTATCTCGTACTGTCCGGTATCCTTAAAGAATACGAAAGACTCTCTACACTTTCCGCTAATCCATAAGAGCATATGAGCATCTGCCAACTCCGCATTTGAATACTTATTTTACTGTACCTGGAACGAGGTCCATAAACACACAGAACTGACACTATGTGCTCGGAGCTACACCAGCAATGAAGTGAGTAGCATAATAAGCGGACTACGTGGTATAGAACGACCTTAACAACAATGAACTTAGGAACTAAGAGTAGTTACAATACACTCCCTTCATTTAACAAGAGGTAAAAAAGAACCTTCACCTACTGTAAGTATTAAGCAAATGTTCCATTGTGGGGTTATTGTCACAGGGCAGCTCTTCTGGCATTCTAGCTTGCATATCACATCGTGTAAGCGGAGTTGTAGACAAAGGGCTCTAACAAGGAAATAAAGCATTTCCGGATCCATATCATATGACATATTTGCATCCTCTGATATGCAAGAAACGTTTCCTCAAATTTTTGACACGCCTTTTCGTTATACTCTGTATTTGGAATTCTGTATTTGTCAGGGATGTAAATAATTAAGGCAGTTTAGTAAAATTACAAACAGACCCCAGTATGGTAAGACAATCCTTTCTATTATATTTATTATTTATTGCGATAAAATATCGTTATTCTATTTTTATTTTTTTTGTTTGTAATGATGTTTTTACTCATAAAAATATCAGCAGTCGTCACTTGTTAACAACCATAAATATAGAGTAATTGAAAAATTCGTCCCGCAGGATATGTGGCTGATCTATATTGTGTTATACAGCTCCTCTATTATTAGATATAACGAAAATTGAGCAGAAGAGAAATGTGTTTTGTTTATATAAAAGTAGGAGGCATGGTTTTTTTTAATCTAATGTACTTGAAAACACTCAATTACATTTGTCCTAAAACATTCGTACAACGACGTCAGTTATTCACTATCTGTGCTTATAACCAAATTATTCTACGGCATCAGACTTTTGGATCACCATGTATATACACCGTAATAAGAATAAAATAACGCAATTGTGCATTTTGTAAAATTTAATATAAATTACAAGCGAATTATTAAAATGTGCATTGGGAACACGCCAAAAGCAGAATTGTACAAAAACACAAAATTTCACCTACAACTATAGTTTTAATGTTTCTTAATACACACCTGCCTAGACTTGGTAGCATATAAATACCTCAGAGCTCGCGTATGAGTTTTTAATATTAGATTATGTTATTAACCAAAACAAACAAACAAACAAATTCAAGCAATGATAACCAAATGTCACAAAGAAAGCAAGGACGTGAATATTATCTTACTCAGTGAACACAATTTTCTTATACTACTCTTCGTTCTCAAAGGTTAGGGGTGCCATATTTCCCTTACCTTGCTCTGTAGGGTAGTAAAGTAGTAAAGGACACGAAACGATCGTTATATCAAGCCCATTCGATAATCTTGCAATGTTAATATCCACAGAGAACACTTGAAACTATACTGGGGTACACATAAAAACCAGTAAAATATTGATAAGTATTGATTAAGATAGGTTCGTTTTTCACTTTCACGCAAATGTTGAACCCCAAACTTCGTGAATTTTTTGTAGCCGCTGGTATTAAGAAAGGGAAACGAATATGTAAGAAACAATTCGTAAATTGTTTTGCTATTAGTTTTACAGACAATGAAAAATGCTTACAAGGCAGAATAACTACAAACATTGGATAAAATATCAAGAGTACGTTTGGATGTACAACGGGAAATAATATGTATGCCTCAAAGTAAATGTGTAGCACATTAGGAAAACAACAGAAAATCTAGATGAAGAGGTTACAGCCCTGGAGTTCGGGAAATAAATATGGTGTATATGCTTTAAGAGTTTCAAGAATAAATATTATATATAAGATAAGCGTGGCCCTACTAAGCCTAAAAATTGGCGTCCTAAGCTGTGAAGAAAATGGGCGGGTTCTCCATTTGGAAGAGCACTTGCCGTTCTCAGCTATATGGATGCACTTCGAACATACAAAGAGAGATGTAACCCTGAATTGCTTTCTTCTTTGGAAAATACCTACTCAAATTTTGTTGCTCTATTTTTTTAAGTTTAAATTAATCAAACAAAGTTTCAGCTACAACGCAATTACATTCTCTTCTTCAAACAATCAAAGGTTTATGCATTACGGCTCCAGCACGTTCTAACCGACCTATTCGACATTTATTCAGAAACAGATAGGCGAAAAGGTCTGACACAGTTGTTAGGCCCATCCCCATTGAAATATAAATAAAATATAATATAATATGTATGTTGCAAACTTAATTATCACAATATTTCATGTATTGTAATTATAGATATTATATATGTATAATATGGCATAATACATGTGCATTGTACGTCGACAAAGGAGAAAGTCTCTGATGTTTTCTGTTACGGTAGCTTGGAAAGCCAAGAAGGTCATAAAAATCCATACAATAGGAAGAATGAACGCGAAGATCGAGTGCTATGCTTACGTTTAAAAGAGCTGCCGTTGCAGGAGTAAACCGTTCAAACTAACAGCCAGTTGGGGCTTTGAAACTGACTGGCCGTTGTACTGTTAGCCTTTAAACTAGCCAATGTCAACAAAATGTTTTAAACTTTCAAAAATAGCGAATGTCGTGTGTAGCAGGTAAACTTAAACTAGTCAATGAAAATGTACGTTTGAACTTTTAAAGATAGGCGAGAAGCTTGCGCGTACCTTTGTGACCCACTTTGTTGTCGTTAAGTCAACGATTACTTGATTTGAATTTAAAATATAAGGAACCGTTTCTCCGCTGGAGCACTCATAAGTTCCATTAGCTGAGGCACGCAGTACTCATTTGTCAGTTCTACACCAGCGAGAAGCAGTTATAAGATCTACACGCGGCGAGATACACGCAGTACGCAGACGCAGTTCATTTACTCAGTTCTGATACGACACATGCAGTTGTGAGACTCAGATCTCACATGACATACGCAGTCATCAGTTTTCTTTCACACGACGGGGCATTCATCTGTAAGTTTCACACGCGGCGAGAGGCACTAGTTATTCTGATTCCGACGCAGGGACTCAGTTGTAAGTTACACGCCGACATAAGCAGCGCTCATTTTGACTTCTAAGTTTCACTCGTGGCAGTTAAGTTTATATTAGATGTAGCTAAGCCTATCGTACGCAAAACACCAGAGGACGCGAAAGATTTTGAACAAAATAAAGCACCAGTATATATTATACACAATTGCGTACTTATTTACACTACTGAACTCATCTCCAGTCTTGCTGAGTATGAATCAACAAAATAGCACAATTCACCTTGAGAAACCGTTGTCATTGAAACGTTGGCAACAACACTGAAGCGATCATTCACCAATCTACCAAACCGCTTCAAAACTATGCCCAACCTGGGGCACTTAGCTGGGGCCTACTAAAAAAGTGTTGTTAAAATCTTTAGAGCAACGTATCAAAGAAATTGGGAGCAGTAACTTACGAGGTACATTTTATTCATTTTCTCCATGTTTGAGAAGACTCTTTTGCAAACGAGAGAAGTAATGCTAATGTTCTGACATTGACTCTTATTTGTTTGAGAGCTTTTAAACAAAGGACCAAAACAAAAAAGGAAAGTGGTGAGCAAATACAAGTCGGAATCGATATTTCTCTCTCTCTCGCTCTCTCTCTCTCTCGCTTGCTCGCTCTCTCTCTCTCTCTCTCTCTCGTTTTCTGTCTTTCCAAGTGAAAAAGCATTCTGTCCTACATGGGAGGAAAGAAAGAAGAAACATCGTTTGTAAGAAGCATTTGACATGTTTCATAGAGTGCAATACACCAATTTAAGCGAATAAAAATTCAAGAGAGAGCATACAGAAGCAAGAGTCAGTATTTGTAATATATTTATTACTGAGAGAACTTGGGAAATGTGCATTTGCCTTTTAAAATCTCTTTTCACCAATAATATTTTTACGTCAACTTTAGCTGTTATTGCGTTACGAACTGTGAAATAGTTTTTAAATTTGATTATAAAACTGCTCAGTAACTATCTGCTTACACGCCTAACACGACAGCTAGGGGCTCAAACGCGCACATTCTCTTTTGCAGTTCCTGCAACTTTCTCAGGCTTAGCATAATTTTCTCATGGTATTGCAACTTTCATAAACATAAACATGTTTGTCGCATTTATCTACAAAAATGATCATAAGTTTAGTACTATTACTTTAAGATGTGTACGATATTATGAATGCAAACTTTTTGTAACTACCGTGATTGGATAGTTTTTAAACAATTTTAAAACCCACCGCCAAGGGTTGCCCTGGTCGTTAAGGCGCGAACTCGTGAGCGGGATGTCTGGGGTTCGAATCTGGTCAGGACCACCCTCCCTGACAGGTTTCTTTCCCAGGTTTTCCTCAGTCCTCATAACTGACAAATGCAGGGGAGGCACTGTAAACTTAGGCCTGGAATGTTTCCTTCCTTAAAAAATCCTTTCCTAATATTTCACTCATGTGTTCACCGCCTGTAGAGCCTCAGTAGTAAAAACGAGCGTTAAATACTATTAAAATAAACAAATAAATAAATAAAATAAAATAAAATGAAAGCTTTTAAATCTGAAAACTGTTTTCTTTTTCCTTATTTTTTTTAGCACATGCTTGTGATCTTGTACATACATCCCTTGCGTGCCATGCCCTTTTCTGCTATCAGCTGCTAAATATATTTCCTATCAGTGCCCACCACCAGACTTTATTCGAAAAGAACATTAACTTTTTCTCAATATTCGCACTTCGCTAATATGATAAATGCTTTATTTGCAGGTATTATTCTGCTGGCAGGTTAGAGGAATAAAGTTAGTGCTTTTCTTATACGGTTTAAAGGTTCGTGGCAGATTTTTGGAAGTTTTCAAACTATACTGTGAAAGTTTACCACAACTTTGATGACGAAGTGTAGTATTGTCTATAGCTTGCTCAGTTAAATAAAAAAAAAATGAAACAAAACACTGCTTTTGTTAGGCTTTTCTCTCTAGCAGAATACATTTCTGTTTTACACAAAATTGTTATGCACTTGAGTGACTTAGAAGTTGCACTATTTTTTGAGTGTCAGACTGCAACTATTAAGAGCAATATGCACGTTTAGGTTCAAACATGAGTCACGAAATATCCCGCTAATAGCACTGCACAACAGTTGACTGATTACAGACCTCCAAGTATCAATTAGGCCGGTGAGTGGCAACATAAACGTACAGTCAGGATATGATTTGATAAAAGAAGGCGCTATGTATAGGAGAAAAAATATACACAAGTATTGATCACTTGGAAACGTTTAGTTGCAGATTACGAGCTTCGTTAAATGCCGATAATGCAATCAAAATTACGACTTATGAAATAAGTTATTAGCATTTCAAATTTTCATTTCAAAACCTGCCAGTCTGAATAAATATCCATTTCAACTTAATTTAAACAGAAAAGACATCCATTTTTAAATCGAGGAGGGAGTTTTAAAACAGTATAGATTACATTTTAGGGTTCACCCCCTCAGTCCAGTCACACCGCTTTGAAAGTTCAATGTTGTTATTGTTTGAATTTGGACGAATAAAAAATTAATTAGTTGTAGGATGAAAACACAAATTATAATTTTTGGTAATATTATAATTTTACCAAATTAAATGCTCAAAATGTGTGCCACTGAAGACAGACAGTAATACAGCCTATTTTGAAATTCTTGACTAATTGTCATATATTCTGTTCTTTCTTGTAGACTATATACCATTTTCAAACAATATTACATTAAGTATTCAATAATTTTATAGTGCTATTCTGCCTAAATTCAAACAACGTTGTTAATAATAATAATAATAATAATAATAATAATAATAATAATAATAATTGCCAGGCAATAATAAAAACAAAGGATGCGATAAACGTTAAGTGCTATTTAAAATTTAAGGGTAACCAAAATGTTCTATCCTCACCAATGTTAAATTTGGCAAATTCATTACCCATTATCTCAGAAACTATTAAACATAGGTTAGCAGATTTTTGCATCATCTAGTCGACGAAAAAATAAACTATAAAATGAAAAGAAGAGGAAAGTTGCTGTGAATAGTGCGAAAGCTACACATTGTTAAACGTGGCTATGTATATTTTAGTTAAAAAATATGAGTTTTTATTTATTTAAAAATAACTGAATAGTTTTGTTCAAATCTTTAATTAAATTAGTTGTTACTCTATTAAAATATTTGGTAAACATTTCAAGATTTTGAGCTTACACTTTCCTCATATAATGAGGCATTTATATAGAAAAGTGCATTTTTTTCAATAATTGCAAATAAACACAAAAGTTAAAAGAAAATATGCATTTGTAGAAGAAATATAAATTCAAAACTCTCTAGGTTTATAGATCTCTATCTCTTATTTTTTTTTTTAAATTCAGTTTTTATTAATGGAACAATTAGAAAAACATCTCTCTAGAACAAACACGTACAAAATAATTTACGTTTAACTGATTGAATAATTTAAAACAGGTAAAAAAGAACTGTGACACATGACTTTCAAAAAATGTTTAAAAGTAGTTGGAACCTTCCAACAATCTAAAACGTATATAAAACTAGCGGAAAAAATAATTAAAAATGTGTATAAAAGATCATGACAGCACCATTTTGAGCCCCCTAAAATATCACAAGGTAGGAATGCCGTTTGAAATTTGAGAGTGGGGGTTGTGGGTATGAGAGGGTGAAAAACAATAGTGATTATAAAACTTCTCCTTCCGCATACAAAAAATATGGCGTTTTTTATTTTGTTTGAATTAAATTTATTTGAAATAGGTAGTTCTTGAGACTAGCAGGTTTCTAAATACAAGCTTTCCATAATGATGCACTTATCGGATTTTGAAAATAAGATGTTAAAACTACTCACCATCATTGTCTATATATTTTGGTACCTCTATAAAATGCTCCTCGCTATTCTTTATAGTTCCCTTAGAGAAATGGAAGATATTTCCTGAGGGCTTTGTTTTAGTTTTTTAGGCTGTAAATGATTTGTTTGAACTTACTCCTGAGGTAAAAAACATTTTCAAGCTTTACCAGCAGACTTTGTCGTGCGTAAGATTCTAAATAAAGTATCATTATGTATATCAAACATATGCAGAGCGATAATATATCTCCCCGCCCTCTTACTGGCCTGTTAAACACTCCTCTGTCAGCCGTATAGGCAAATGCCTTGCGAACGTCCGTACTTACTTAACTCACCCATAAGGTATATTTGTACTGCAAGACAATCTCTCCGTATTCATCTAAAATAATATTTTTAATTTTTTTTTTAGCAAACCTCACTGGTAGCAATAAGTAAATATATATTTTTTGTTAAAATAATGAAACTTTAATTAATGTCTTCCTCTTTAACTGTTTATCCTCCTCCAATAATATAATTCACACCCCTTGGGATTTATAGTCTATTCATGGATCAGTCACTTGTCAGGAAGCTAATTATATTTGAACACATATAGATTAAGTGTACATACTGAGAAAGTTCTAGTAAGAGTGACCAGTTCAATGTCAGGGTCGCCTCGAAGACCACAAATACAGAAAGACGCAGTCACACACACAGATGAAATGAAGGTGAACGATGAAATAGAAGGTAAGTCCTTGGTAGAGAAATACTAACTCAGCACTTGCCCTTTCTGAAAATTAACTAAGGAAAACCACGAAAAAATCTCATTCAGGCTAGTCAGCCGCAGGATTTGAACCTGGGACCTGTGCTAAACGAGTCCCAAGTGTTTCAGTCTTAGCCACATCGTTCTGTTTAATTAATGACTACAGGAATTATACTTCCGAGCGATGCAACACCCCTACAATTTGAACGACTTAAGGGGGAGCGACTTGGGGAAATAAAAAGAGGTACTTTCTTGACTAGTGCACTTAAATGCTTTACCATACTTAATACCACTAATAAAAATAATCCATGCAATATCAGACAAATGCATAAAAAAATTCCTGAAAAAAAAGTGTGATATTTAGGCGCCCTCTAATAATGTCCCTTGAGTGCAGTTTTAAAAATTAAAAAAAAAAATGCAGATATGTATTACAAACACATAATAGAGACAAACTATTTCCATTATTTCTATTTGAATAATGTTATTTTATAACAATTTTTATTCTTACTTTGTAGCATTTGGTTGTAATTTCAAATTTTAACTTTTACTTATCCATATTCAAAAGACTGTGCTAATATTTTCAAGTTAATTTGTGAAATTTAGCTTTGCAGGAGCAATTCGAATTTTCATAAGTGCAAGAAAAAGCAAATATGAGATAAACACCTTCAGTATTTAAGAGATGATCTTTAATCGTGCATAGACATATAAAGTGAAAATAGAACAAAATACCTTCACTATATTAACCTAAAAGGTATGAATTCAATTAATCTACAAAAAAGTACAAATATTTTGGCATTTTTCACAGTTCGGCCCTTTTAAGTGTGTTCAGAGAAGAAGCGAAACGTTGTAAAACATGGCAAACTTGCATATCCTGGATCATATACTTATACCCTCATTATACGGTACGTATACGACAGGACAGACAAGCGGAAGGTAATTAGCGCTCGGCAGAAAGTAAGGACAAATGTGTTGATAGAGCTGGAAGGCAGTTCCACATCTCCGCGCCATATTAATTAGCTAATTAAGTCGTCACCGAACTAGGAGGCACCATCACTAACGAGGCATACATGAGCAGAATTAAGCCATTCTGAGCGAGCTTTCGTCATTCATACGTCATTAACCTAACCCTTCCTTGTTGCAGCACATGTTATTATACACGTCCCTAATTGAATAGCTTTAGTCACCCACGGCTATAAAACAACCAGCCAAAAAACAAAAGAGTGAGCCGTCCCAAGTGGGGAGTACCAGATGCAATTTAGTATTAACTACCTCCTAAAGGTAGCATTCCCATTAATAAAAAGGGCTATTATCAAAAAATAAAGGCACAAGGTAATGAACTAAAGCAAATGATTCCAAATTTCAGCAGTAACAACGTGAAACAAAGTACAGACGCAGTTACCACGTACCTACATACTTTAATAAGAACTCTGCAATAAACTAATTATTAATGTATGCAAAAAATACAAGCATGGCATCTCTTTTACGAACAGTATTATTCATGACAACGTTGAAATGTTTTAAAAACAGAAAGATAAGATTTGGTCGAACAGAAACAGCCCTCAAATAAATACGAGAACGAAATACGGGAAATATATGGAATAAAGTTGTACCGTACAAGAGAAAATGTAGATTCCATCTTACTCATATAATAAAGGCACTCCAAAGATATAACTTTACAAGTTCATTGTTGAATTCTGTAATAACTGGCTACTTCTAAAATACAAGCAACTGAAAAAAGGGGGAGTGGACTAGAAACAGTATAATTGTTTTTCCATGAACTTATTCATTTGCTTTTTTATTTTCTATGTATCTAAAAAGTAATAAGTTACTTACTATAAAATTCTCCTATTCTCTCATCATCGTCAGGTAAAAAAAAAAAAAAAAAAAAAAAAAAAATCTTCCTTAAATTTCAACATATACGAGAGTATGTCCATAAGTTTCCGACCTAATCATTTTCTAGGTGTGATAAAGACAAAAACTATATTTCACTTTTCAGAATAGTTACCCTTTATTGCAATACACTTCTCACGTCTTTGAAGTAACATTTCAATCGCCCCCCCCCAAAAAAAAATAGTCAGAAATCTTGTCTGCAAAATGGCATAAACAGCATCCTCACTTCTTTGTCACACTTAAATTTCCTTCCTCGAAAGTCCTTCTTGAGTTTTGAGAAAAGGAAATAGTCACTGGGAGCTAGATCTGGGCTGTAGGGTGGATGCTCGATCTCCTTTCTTCACAGCTTCCTTTGCAACAAGAACTGTATGCACAGGCGCGTTGTGGTGAAGAAGGCGCACACCACCACTCAGCTTTCCTCGCCTTTTCTCAGTGATGGTAGTACGTAATCTGTGCAGTAGGCCAGCATAGCAGTCCCCATTTACTGTGGTGTTTCTCTCCTTGAAGTCAATGTAGAGCATTCCTTCACCAAAAGATTGTGGCCATGATATTCTTGGTTGACTGAGTGACCTTGGCCTTTAGAGGCAGTGCTTCATCAGGTTTACGCCACTCCATTGATTCTCTTTTGAACAAGAGATCATAGTAGAGGACCATAGTTTCATCTCTTGTAACAATGGTTTGCAGAACTTCTCTCTCTTGCCACGGCAGAGTTCCAAAAATGCCTGACAACAGATGACTCGTTGCTGCTTTTGGACTGAAGAAAGAAGTCTAGGCACCCATCTTGCACTAACCTTATTCATGTTTAAATGTTCCTGAATAATTGGAAGGACTGTTTTAGAACTGTAAACTTTGAGCAGTGGGCCTTCCATAATTTCTCCTTTCACAAGAGCGAGCGATGTTTTCAGGAGTGAGCATCTCCAAGGGTCGATCTGCACGCTCTTCGTCTTCAATATTTTCTCGACCCATTCGAAGAAAAAAGTTGGCCTATTCTTTTACGGTAGAATATGAGAGGATGCTTCCCCATATTCACCGTCCAATCGCTGTTTAATTTTATTCGAAATCCTTCTTTTGTGAAGAACTTAATAACAGCTCGATACTCCATTCTGAACATCAAATCTTCTATACATAGCCTTCTTTATGCAACTATATCTGAACAACTGAACACAGTGGAGTGGAAGTTACAACTGCAATTATTTACTTAACAGATAAGGTATGATACCAGATAAGGATTTTATCAACGAGTCCGGAAACTTATGGATCTATCCTCGTATTTTCTATTGGGCCAATGTAGCTATAATATCCCATTCACAGAAAAAGAACAAATATTAAAGCACTCAATGTCGTTTAAATACATATGACACATTTTCAAATCACAGCATAGGCAGCGTATGTGTACAATGTATTTAATTTTCTCCTCAAACAATGTATATACTTCCGTAATCTTCTCTAAAGGATACTGAAAGGACCATTTATAAAGGTGTGTTCACGTTAGGGAACATTTTATGTAGAACTTGTGTCCCGAACACGTTCTGGTTGGTATGGAACAAGTTCCTTCATGTTTCATACAAATGGGCGAGTTCTATTCGTGTATAGGATAAAGTTCCATGTATTGCTACACGAGCGAAAACAAATCTTGTTCTGCAACCTGATCATGCGCACTTTGACTTAAAATAACGGCATTCTTCATTTTCTATTTTTTTTTTCATAAACAACAAATATGAAGTGATCAATCACAAAAACATTATGTTTAATAGAAGAAATGAAAGTGAGAATATGCATTTGGATCCTCAAAATAAGAATTTCAGAATATAAGAATATTTGCGCGAAATTGCCTCTGTACTCAAAGTTGAGGTTGGAAAAGTAGAAAAAAGACACGCAATTTAAAATAGAAATACGTCAAAACATTCAGGACCAGGCAGGAACGAGACACATGAGTTCCTTTTCAGCAATAACAGCACAAGCAGCAGCTGCACAAAGCAAGAAAGTCTCCTTCAGGTTGACAGTGACTTGCAATAATGTCCTATACAAATGTTTCAAATGTAAACACTCTTCACTTTGTTTGTATGGAACAAATGTGTATGATACAAAATGTCATATACTCGTATAGTTCTATACAAAGGTTCCGGATACGAACCCACCTGTATGAAGCCAACTTTACATTGTAAAGAAGAGTTCCCATTCAATTTATTTTGCTTGATCTGCAATAAATTCTAAGATTTTGCCCCATTTCTGGAGGAGGTCTATTGCATAACCTGGAAAACCATTTCCAAATAATGCGCTTCTCTTAGCAATTACTGAAAATGAAGGATATTTTATTTTATTCCATTTCTCTAAACAAAAGCTGAAATAAGCGAATGAGCAGGAAAGAAGATGTAATTATGCCACATACAAGTTTCTAACAGTACATACGTTATAAAGAGGTTTCAGAAATTCCAAGTATGTCTCCAATTGAATTAAACTTGACTTTTTCTCCATGAAAAGAAACATAAATGAAATTTTATAATGTGCTAACATTACCAGCTCTTCTTTAAGGCAGCGAAACTTAGGTTAATAAATAAGAGAGGCTTAAAGAGAACTGAAATCTTCTTAAAATAAGAGCAAAGCTAAAAATAGAAGGTATAACACAAAAATTAACTAGATAAAGAGAAGATTGAGCAGCAGAGATGGAGAAAGTTTTACAACATTATTTCTAAACTACACCGAAATACTGAAAGCTCAGGAGGTATATGAGTTTGGAACAGGCTTGAAAAATTTAGTCTATGCAAGGCGACGGCTACTTTTATTCGTAGTTGCCTTTTCAGTTGGATATCTCAGATAAGGAGCAGTGTTTCTAATGAACTCTGAAAATGAATATTTTTTAATCTAAAGTGTTCATTATATTAATAAGTGCTTTAAAATATCATATTCTACACTGAGTTTAAATGTTCTTCGTCTTCCATAATCTATAATTTTCTATTCATGATACTTGACTTAACGGAACGCATTTGATAAAAATTATCACAAATACTCGTATAAATGTATGTTTGTTAGTAAATAATACTCACCTATTGATTTCAATAAAAATTATAAGTGTTTAGCTAAAATTAAATAGCCATATGAAAATACATGAAACTATTTTTTATTTCGTCTAGAAGTAAACTAAAGGTTGGGAGGTGATCAAGGAAAATTAAGACATTTGTTGATGAGATATGATCAGTTATTATTCTTTTGCTAAAAAAACGCACTATATCTAACTTAGAATGAGAAATAAAGCAATATTACATAAAATAACTAAATTTAATTTTTTAGTTAGTAAAAACTATATATTAAAATAGTAGGGACATTTAAATAGGGTGCATGTAAATATGCTTCAGATACAGATTATTTAAGTTTAAGTGGACTCAGAAGAAACCTGAATAATAATAATAATAATAATAATAATAATAATAATAATTTACTCATTAAACGTTGTGTATATATTAGAGGTATGACCAAGTTTCTACTTTAGTGCTTTAAGAGCGGCATGAGCGCAAGCAAATGAGCATTAGAGTGCAAATGCTGCATGTCCAGAATACGTGTGAAGAAAGAATGCGAAATCGCTGTTCCAGATGATAAGTACTGGATAAATTATGATTTGTTGAATTATATAGTGTTTCTAAAATAAACAACTGGCGAGCGTATCTAAAGTGAGGTCCTGAACGTTAAATCCCAGCTGGATCACTTTAGATAGCTGTGCTATGTTTCATTGCAGTTTGGTCACGATCGTTGATAAGCCTCCACAGCGTTATGTGCATACATTATAGCAATCTACAGGCATGCACTCATCATGCCTTTAAATCTTTCTGTGGTCTCAAGAGATCACTCCCTAGAGATCGTAAGGTGGTTCCGGAGACTTAAGAGTCAGGGCGGCAACTCAAAGGGAGAAATGATTCTCCTATTTAAGGAGATCAAAAAAGCTAATCAAAACGGCAGATTTGGTTTTTACTGAGCGAAAACGAGGTCCATTGGGGACTATAAAGATAAAAGCCTTACTTACAGAGATGGAACTGCATTACACACGTATACCATCAAAGGTGACTACATGAAATTTCCATTAGACGTTTATTCCTATATATAATAATACTTCACGACTTATCAATTGAGGGCCATTTCAAACAATGGTCACGCTACGAAAGACGAAGTGAAGCAGAATTAAATCCTGTAAGGGTACGGAACCAAAACACGTGGGCTATTAGATTAGCTTTTGAAGAATCAAAGATGCTTTCTTGTGAATTTAGAGGACCATGTTTTGTAGACAGAATAGGTGCACAAGATACGGACCCATTCCTTCCTTTTTTCTTTTTTGTTTTTTTTAACTATTGGTACTGATCTCAATCTTCCAATTTCAGGGATTGCACTCCAATTGACCTACCCCAAGTATTAGCCCCAGATTCTACCTGGTCGTAAAACTTCGGGGAAGCTCGCAAACGCTGTAAACCCAACGCGCTTGCAGCGAGTGCACACTGTAGTGGGCATTTTGTCTGTAAACATCGTCA
This sequence comes from Metallyticus violacea, assembly GCA_030762175.1. Lineage (NCBI taxonomy): Eukaryota > Metazoa > Arthropoda > Insecta > Mantodea > Metallyticidae > Metallyticus > Metallyticus violacea. The sequence continues at coordinate 48,418,256 of CM060838.1, read as the reverse complement.
CAATAATAAGCATCTGGAATAAGAACATTAAGTGCTATTGCCTGAGCGGTTTAGAAAGCGTTGTTCTTCTGCGCAAGCTGCAGGGTTCAAGTCTCACACAACATTTTGGTTTTATTTTTTATTATTGGTTTTATAAGTGTGTATGTAAAACATTATTGCCTTAAGTTCATATTGTATTTTAACGATAACATTATTTTCAAGTATATGAACTCTCAGCATGTATAGCTGCCCTCAATATTCGGGGTATAAATGATGTTAGATTTCTACAGTAGTGTGGACGAGAGGTTACATCATCTCAACTTTCTTGAATTTATGCCCACAAATCATTTTTTTTGTCCTTGCATGTGCAGCATATTGGATTTAGATAGAACTAATGCTGAAGGAAATATTACAATATTCATTAAAATACATATAATATGTTAACGTCAAAGTATGCTGTATTGGGAAACAATACAACGAAACTAATTTGTCATTATAATTATGTTACAGTTTTATTAAAAAAAGGGTTCGTGCCGGGAGTGAATCAGAGCTCTTAACCAGCATTACTGCACACTCTGCCACAGAGCTAACGGAATCACACCACACACACTAGTCAGCGTCTTTAGTGCATGCTATGTAACACAACTGTTGCAGTTTTGCTAGGTACTTGTGAACCGTATGCTGTATCGAGTAGACTTAGAAGATTTTTGCGTTCAAGAGATGACTGACCATTTTTGTCAAAGGATGTACTTACCAGATTTCCCTGGAGCAAGTTGAGATCAAGCAATAAAAATCCATACATCCTTTCTTTACCGCTTGAAATGCATTATACTGTAAGTCAGTCCACTTTCAAAACAAGGGGTATGACGGCCATCTGGCGTTAGACTAATTATCTGCAATGTCTCGATTCTATACTTTATTTGGAACAGCAATATCTAATATAATACGTTTGATGGAATATGACTGGAAAATAACCGCATTAGCAATTTATAGCAGCACTAGGTTTATGCAATGATAATCTGTTCAAGGAAAATGTATGTACCGTTGTCATATGTCACGGATTTCGCGATTTTGATGCAGGTGAACTGAAGGCTGAAAAGTTGAAACAAGTCGTGCTAATTTAAATTTCCCATGTAAACACATTTAGAATGTATGTTACTTACTTCCAAGGTTAAGGAGTTGATGTCTGATCTGTCTCAGTTTCATCTTATTCTATCAGAGTATAATGTAAATGAAGTGAACCCATTTCTGAACTTCAACTGCTAAAACAGTACCGTATGGGAGAGTGTTGAAATAGATGCATCTTGTAAACCACACATGAGCTTCCTTTTAACCAGGTAGTCAAATTGTAATCCTATAAGAGGAAGGGTTTAAAGATATGTTTTCAAGCAAACTCTGGGTAAATTTGTGTTTCTATGGAACAGTATGCAGAATTGTTAGAAATATTACAGTTTATTCCTCTATACCTGGCTATAATGCCAATGTTGAAAGAGTATTTCCTCTAATGAATGTCCAGGTGACAGAATTGTTTAATTCAGTAAATGTACAATAAAGTAATTCTACAAATAACAAAAAATGTACCATATAGCGAATTTCACAAAATGATCCAGAACAAATGAAGTTTCTTTCTTCTGTCCATGGTTCTAAAACATTTTTGTGCTGTGGTGTTGATACAAACATTTGAATAAATTGCTGATAAAATACATTTTATTAATGCTAAATATAGTGGTAGTAGAGCGTATTCCTAAAATGTTCCCCTGTTCATATTAAGAAAATAAGAGATGATAGTAGTATGGTTGTTCTAATAACTACATTTCATATCCGCATTAAATAAAGTATGTTATACATACATATGTGTGTGTATTTCTTTTTTATATTCTGGCCCGTTGAATTGAACTTGCTCGTCGATCATATACTGGTTTTACGTTTCAATACCTTAAATGTGTGGCAAACATGACTTTATTTCCGGCAAGATGTTAAATCTCGTTTGATTTGGATTTCTTTACTTTCTTTGCTGCTCCAACAAAATGACTCGGATTGCATCAGTGTAACAAATTCTTGGCGTACGCCATTTGACTCGAACTAACAAAATCACCAAAAATTCAATTATATGCTATTAATTTACCTCTTGAATTCAATTAGTGTATGTTTTTCTGAAAAACGCTATGTTGCACACTATAGGGTTCCATTTAGTCACCCTTCGCTCGCCTTTTGCTGCGCCAGTCGAGTTTGTGCAGGTTTGTTTTACAAAATTATGAATATCACCAGTGAATTCAAAGGAAAGTAAATGACCTGTTTTGTTTGTTCATACCCGAGGGATTTTCATTTAAATGAATGCAGTTAGACAACATTAGAAGCTAGAGGCTCTTTGCTAAGGTGCCGGTCCTAGTGGTGTATGGTAACCATACTTGCCTTCTAAACCCAAGATCGCGGGTTCGAACCCGGCCAGGATAGATAGATTTTTTTGGGCGTAAAATCCTAAGTATGGCTTCCTTCGGCAGGGAAGTAAAGCCGTGGTTCCCGTGTCGTACATTTACGGCACGAAAAAGAACCTCAAGCCTGAAAGAAGAGGCCTCTGAGCAAAATTTGCCGGCCGTTTCACACCCCAAATAGAATGGGACGCTGATGACCTGAGATGTTAAAGAGCGTCCATAAATAAAACAATTCAACAGTTTCTTTGCTGGGCTGGTTTTCGTTTTATGGTTAGGGTTACTGGTATAACGCAACGTATTTTCATATAAGACTCGTTTTATATCAAGAGACTACCTTTCGGTTTTTGGTATGTTATTACAGAAAAAATATGAAAAGAATTCCCTCTCCCAGGATACCATACAACCTAAGCGCATAATGTTAAAAGAGGTGGCTTCCAAATTCCCAATGGGCTATAGCACATAACTCAATTAATCTATTGCGTAACTTTTGTGCAAGTAGACCTAGCGCATGGCATGTCTGCACCCAGCCTACGTCACATAGTCACAGTTGGAGACAGCATCGTTACTAAACTTGCTATGACATTGACCTTTCAAACAACCGCCGGTAATCGTGTAAACTAAACTGCATATTGCATTGCCTATTATCTTGAAAATAACTCATTACATAAACTAAAGATGGCATCAGACACTTTCACCTGCACTTATTGCCAAACGCGTACTTTTCTCACCCAAGCACATGACTAATGTTTTCTTAGAAAAGATAGCTGCTGCAGAAGAAGGTGCGCAGGCGCAGAATGTCCTAAACAACCTTCTCTTTCCCATAATGACGGACTCGTGCAAACTTACCTTGCGCGAAGTCTACAACAGTAATAAATGCGGGTTGTGGCCAACACTATCTTTTATAATCTTTATTTGTGGGTTACTTTAATAGGCAAGGTAAATATTACTCTCTTAATATACATTAACTGATACATTTTGATTCGCAGAAATATGCCACGGTATTCTGAGGTCAAGTTGAAGAGTATAAATGATCGCTTTATTGATACTCTTTCTTTAATTCACAAATGAAAACTGTTTTGTACCATTAGAGCGTCTATTAGAATATTATACGATAATCAACGGGAGAATGAACATGGGGTCTCTTTTAGGACATCCGGTGGCCCTGCACGTACGGTAAAACTTCTCTATAATGACCCGGTAATGTCCTTTTTTACTTGATTTTGGAGGCTTAGTGCACTTTGAGCCTTATATATGGAGTCCATCTGTTTTTCTGGGCGACGGAAGGGGGTTTACTCAACTAATTTAAAGTCCTCTAAGATAATAACTGTTATGAACATACAGTTATTCTACCTCAGGTTGCATCAATATGACAGCCTTTTACATTGCGGTCAGTGCACCTTTAGAAATAGTGGAGATGCTTTTGGAACCTGCTTGTAAGCATTGTGTATTCCGTAAAGCAAACTACTCACAGATGCAGGCCCTAATGAAGCACCGTCCCTTGCTTCCTAATTTCTAAGACAAAACGCCAGTTCCCAGAACACGAGCCTTTATCTTTATTCCAGTTTTATTTTCTTTCTCTTGTCTTTTGAGAACTATGTGCTAGAATACAAAAAGAAAATTTTGTTCTGGTAGAGGGCACACGCGACAAGCTGGTGCACCACCCTTGCTTTCTAATTAAATGTGTCAGCTTCATTTGTATTCAGAGGGACGCGAATCTGCAACGAACGCATATTGCTTACCTCTAACGTATTGTTTTATTCATTAACGACAAATAATCGATGACAAAATTCTGATTTACCGGTTTTAGATTTTTTTTATTTGACAATCCAATATTGTAAACCATTGGCAAACAAGATACAGCGAAACCATAAACGTTTTAGAATTAACAAAATTTGCTAATCTAATTCAGAATTAGTTGTACAAGAAAGATTTTTATTTGTCATGTAACTAATTTATAAGACGATCTGAAATACAAATCTATATTCATAAACCTTTTAAAAATTCCTAAAGCTGTGTATAAAAAAAATATTGCTAGTAATTTTATTCAATGAGAAAGGGGGGGGGGACCAAAACCATTCAGATCTGCAGTCAACTAAGGAATAGATCCTTTAGTTGGTAAGGAAATCTCGGTTAGTAAAATCTAGAACCGGTGAAGAATCTCACGTTGTGATCTATTTGGAATTTGTATTTTGTATTTTTTATCAAAATCAGACAAAAATCCAAATTCTGGTTTGTTGCTTTAAAAGGGACTTAGTTGTTGATTGTACTTTTTATAATAACATTTTTTTGCTGGTTATATGTTTTAAGGTCCAATAGCTATATTTAAAGAACCATGCGCAGCCTTTTCAACTCTGAGTTCATTAAAAAGTTACGCTTTATAAAAACTGCAAAAACTTCTTCAAAATGAACCTTGCGAAACAATTTTCATCTGAATGACTTCATATTTGGTACATATATGCCTAATTAATTATATGACAAAGTTAAGTTGGCTTTTTGCTGTATTATAACAACTGTATAAAATTAATTTTCATTTTAAAAAATCGCACATATAATAGTAAAATAACAGAACATAATACAAATTAATAATGGTTTCATGGGCAACCAGCTGGGTGAAGATTTGTTGTTCTCCAGGCTTTCCGCCATCGCACCTCTATGACCTTCTTCAGGAAACATCCACAGAGTCACGATAACAGAAAGCTTAGAGGTCTACATTTTCGTTATTAAAAAGCGCCGAGAAAGCTTCAAATCCTCAATAATTAAAATTGTGACTAAAAGTATTTGAAATATAAAATCCAACTTAAAATTCTTCTCAAAGTTAAAGCAGAATTGGGGGGGGGGGGGTGAGCATTAAGCAAATTTGTTTTGAAAAGTGGATTTTAAATTTGCATTAAATTCTTCAATACATAATGAAACAATTTGGCTGAAATTTTGCATGATGCTTTTTCCCTTTCTATCCTTCCATGATATAACATTTATTGAACAAAAATTACAAGTTGGAAAACTAGTTGTGTTTACCCTTTAGAGATTTTCAATTAAGGATTGTTATTGAAACATTAGCAACTAAATTATTGTTTTGATAATTTATTGCATTTTAATATTTTTGGCCAAATTTTAGCGCTATTTCCCAATGTTGACGATGGAACTATTACACTTTGCAGCAGCATCAGTTATGATTTCTTTTCCAAATGGGACGGAAAAAAAAACTACTGGAGAAGAAAGCCTTGATTTAGTAGAAATGGAGAGTATAACTATATCTTGATCGAACCTGCTGAAGAAAGACAAGTATTTAGAACTCTTTCTAGTTTCTGTCTAGCCCAGCCTGTCCAATAGGCTCTACTAAGAGATATCTCTCTACGCTATAGTTCTCCCCCACCTCCTTTACTTGAAGGGAAAGGTTTTCTTCGCTTATTCTAAAGATTTCGTGACCAGTGACAGCCGAGCCTAGCTGGCAAGTATTGTTTTCACAGTGAGAGAGAAACCAGAGACAAGTCAGGTGTCTCATTTGTATTAACTTACTGCTCTCTCCTTTTAATATTAAGCTACATTTTCATAAATACTATCACAAAACATATGGCAGCCACTTTCTTTCAAGTACGCTAATAACTGGATTTGAATTTAAATGAATTAAAAATTGGTAGCCAATTATATTCTCATTTAGGTACGTTTATTTAAGGCTATGGCTAGAGTACAGGGAGTAAATTAACTAATAGCATCACAAATTCCAGATTGTAATATTTTGATAATATAGTAAAATTTTCCTATCGATGGCTGACCTAATTGATAAAAATATAAAGGCATTTAAGCACGGAGAATTTGTGAAAAATTGTTCGATTATGGCAGCTGAGAAAATCTGCCCTAATTTAATAAATGTATTTAATAAGCTCATCACGAAACACCGTGGCAATACCACTGAAGAATAGGGAGAAGATAAAGGGGGGGGGGAGAAAGAACTTCATTAAAAATTAAATCATCAAAATGCTTATCGTTGCAATTAGACCATTTGTTCTGCTAATCGTTGCAATACTTATAAATTCTGCCCATAGAATTCCAATTGGAGCACGGCGTTGAAAATGTCTTCCCAGAAAGTTCTAGTTTTTTAGAGAAACCACATCGATAACTTCTACAACATTTAATTCACTAGCTAACTGATTTTCATTAATGATATGTACTTTCGTCAAGGGCGAGAGAAAAGCACATTTTCTCATAGTATATGCGTAATTTCTTCTATATGCCTAATTTATATGTTTAGATTACTTTGTTACGTTTTCATAAAGTTAAGAGCTTTCTAAAACCACCACTGCAACACAGCAGACATTGAAGAAGTTGGTAAACAAAAATATACCAGGACGGGTCATCCTTCCACAACGAATAGAAGGGGTGAGGTGAATCCTATCTCTCCTATCACTTTGCATGTTGGGCATGCTTTTGTTCAAAGTTCGTAAAATCTTTGAGATACGTTATCCTTCAACTTTGAACTTGTCTAACAGGGTACAACTTTATCATACATGTGCTTAATATGTTCAAGATACAATAATCGACAAAAAGCCAAAGAATGCTCTTCGTTGGAAATGCGCATGAAAGTGGTGTACAAACAGTTTATGTTAACAATGAGTAGTGTCGGTGTTACATTTGATATGCTTTGTTTCTACAGAACACGTTGATCACTGTTGTTGCTTAGATTATTAGAGGAACGAATTTGAACCCGGTTGGAATAAATTTCCAGTGTTAATTGTTTTCAAGAATTTTGTGCAACATATCTGAAGTTGATAAAAAATAAATTTTACGCCCATCACCCTAATATTGACAGGCCTTTCATTTTCTTGGCAATCTAGCAGAAACAGAGAAGAACCGCAGTTTTACAGAACTACAGCCACACACGATCCTTTCTTTACGAGAAACACAGAGTAGACAAATATATTCGTATGAATTAAAAATATGTGGACATGATTAAAAACGTTTATATTTTTTAAAACTGTTTAAAAATATTTACCCTCTGCTGCGGGTTAGATATTTTAGGATTGGTTCACACGTTGTAATTCTACATTCAAAATGTTAGCTATTTCTTTTGGTATGTTTTTTGAAATTCATGTAATGTTCGCAAATTTGATTCATGGACCCTGTCTTTGAAAGTTACCCGTTAGCTAAAATTGCAGGGTGTTGAATCTGGGAGTTAGACAGCCTTCAATAATTTTCTTCCCATCAAAGATCTCGGTAACTGTATGCAGGAAGTCTAGTGATATGAACTTTAGCTCTGTCTTGATAAAACACATACCTTCGGTATTTAGTTAATTAAAAGAAAAAAAATGCATTAAGTGGTTCATAGTTTTGCACACACACTATAATACTATTTACTATTTAACGCCTATCTATTTAACTGACCTATCACAGGCGGTGGACACTGATGATACATGAAAATAAATGGTAAATTGGGAAAGGATTTTTTAAAGGAAGAAAGCTTTCCAGGTCTAAGTTTAGGGTACTTCCCGGGATTTGCCATTTATGAGAACTGAAGAAAACCTGGAAAAAAAAAACTCAGTCAGGGAGGAGGGTCCTGATGGGAATCGAACCCCAGACCTCTCGCTAACGAGTCCGCGCCTTAACGACCTCGGCCACCGGATCCTGTAATGACATGATTAAAACATGTCTGTAAGAGGGTTTTTCAAGCAATAACTCTTTTAATTGTATGTGAAACTGCTATAACTGTGAACATTTTGGGACTAATAAAGAGGTGTTTTCTTCAATGTATTTACACTTAATTCGTCCTTTTCTGTCCATGTCTAATCATATACCATATCTCTTACTCTTTCACGCCTTCCATCCCAGCATAAGCGCGGATAGATGCTCGTATGTTTGTTGATAGTGCATGTCAGCTTTTGGTAGACAAGATACAATATATATTCTATGTAACATAAAAAGGGGGGATGTTGTATAAGAACAGCAAACTCTTCGATATGACGGTCGGTTGAACGAATTATTAAAAGCAAACCATATAGCTAAAACTGATACATAAGAGATAAACAGAAAGCATATAACAAAATGACATCGAAACACTCTCTAAAGAAAATGTGATTAGAACTATAAGTAACCAAGGGCGTGGAAAAGACAGCTTTCTTGTACGTGAATTTGAAATTTAAATTAATGTTAATGTATTTTTTGGAGATTAACTTTAAAAATAAAGCGAAAAAAGGAATGTTTTATTTTGCAAAATAATGGCGATTAATTACTATATGTAAACGAAAATTATACTATTAAAAAGCAAATTCAAAATAGGATAAAAGGTAGAAAAATGGACATTTTAAAAAATAAAAAGTACAGAAAACCACAATAATTAAATGGAAAGGTGATAAATATTCATTAAGTGGTTATTTAAAAATCAAATGTTAAAGGATACAGCATCTGCAAAAAGAGAGATATAAAACATCATAGGAGGATTTACTGTACAACAAAACAGACATGGCTATGAAACACTTGCACCATTTCAAGAGGTGGGACAATCAATGTAAGCGATTGTTTACCTGTTATAAATTGGATAGCTTGTTATCACTGCAATATATGTGCAAGCCAACAGCACTGGAAACATCCAGAAAGCAAATTCTTCTGGTGAACCCTATAGCACTTCTCATTTCATACGCGCATTGTACGTGCGTCTGTGTACTGGGACGCCAGGATCTTTGTTAGACAGGTATGACACGTGAATAATGCAGCTGTTAAGAGCCCGCCCGCCTCTGAGAGGCTAAGCCCAAGAAGATTGCACTCCTGTAATATGAAACTCGTTGCTCTTAACATCAACAACTTTGGATCCTTTCCCCACAATGTGAAATTGCACTTCATTGCAGACCCCATTTCTGCGATTTTGGGTTATAGTTAATTAACAGAAGTAGTAACAGTATAAGAACACCTACATACTTATGCGTGTTAGACTTGAATTCTTGGGTTTAACTACCGGAAAGACTTTGGTAGAGTTGTAGCTATTAAGACATATTTTAAAGAGGAAACTGTGCATACTTCCACTGGAATAATTATATACGAATATCGGATGGTGTGAACTGGAAGTTGTTCAGGATAATATGATCTTCAATCCGATTCAGTATCACCTTGAACTGAAGAAAATATAGCACATAGAGGCTGGAGGTATGATGTATATCCAGTGTGACCTTGATCGTACAGACCACTCTTTATATTCGCGACATATGTTAGCTCCATCTGCTGCCACTGTCTTCAATCACGTTCATGATGAATTCCGCTGCTTCTCTCCTGTTCTGTAATTTCTGTAGATTTTTTTTTTTTAATTTGTAATGAGTAACAATTATGCTCACGATATTTGCAGAATTCAAAGCATGTGAGTTCGTTAGTGAAAGCAAAAGTTTTCTCTAAGTAATTGGTAAATCACAAAAGGAATATATGATTATCTAGTTGCCCTAGTTGACACATTACGCTTGGAGAACGTACTGATTGTGAAGGTCATGCAGAACATCTACAGTAGACGGCACTTGTACAGGTACAATTAGATGTCGCTCCGGCAGCTTTATCACGTGACCATGTATGATATCTATTTCGGATATACAAAACAGAATGCGACGAAATGTTAAAATGCCTGTGACTACAATTTTTGTGATATGACGCTACGCTTAGTCCCTTGTGAGTGCAACATCAAAATTTTGTAACTGACAATGTAAATGACGATGGCACGTTCATTATAGTCATTCGCAGAAAACACAACCTTTTTTGAAATCGCAATCCCTACTCCCTTGTGAGAACAACACACTCACATTTTCATTAGCAGCATGGCGACAGTGATGCCAATATTTTCTTTCCAGTTTTGGTATATGTGGAGAAAATTGTATCCAAATTGTGCATATCCCCTATCTAGATAGATTTTAGGTCTCATATCAGAAGTTGCAAAGTAGGCCCATGTCCCTTTAAAAAGTTTTAACAGCTTTAAATGTACATAAAGGCAATTCGTTTGAAATAACTGGAAAAATATAGTTTATAAACTATCAAATACAGCTTTTATCATCTATAAATTCAAGTATTGCTGCTATTGCTATTTACACCTCCTAGCACTGGCAATTGGAACATGAAGGGATGCAGCGGCCTTGCTTTAATGAAAGGGAAATGCTTGCAGTAAAGAACCAAAGTCACAAGATTATCTGCTTTCGTTAACAGAGGTGCGCGAAGGGTGTTTAATTACCATGTTAGAGCTGTTCGGCAAATAACTTGCAACCTATTAGGTTCTATTCAACTTGATTTGCGCAGCAGTGGCAGCTCGAAAGAGCGCTCCAAATTCGAGCATTGGGAGCACACATACCCAAGCTAAGTTTTGTTCGAAATGTGTAAGCTATTGGATGTGAGCAATAGCTGCGCAACATTCAATAGCGTTCCGTATCCCCATATTGACGTTACTCGCAGGGCTGAAAAGCACCACTGCTGTGTGCTATGTTCCCTTGTGCTGCTGATAGTGCCCGAGCGGCTAGCCAGAAGCAAACAACAGCGGAGAGAGCGGAACTTATTACTTTTTAAATATCAATGAATAGGGATGGGTAAATCACTGTAATGAGGCATTATTAGGCGGGTGAAATGTTGTAACAGTGAGAAATGTGCTAAGAGCTTACCAATTCGCAACTAATTCATATATGCACACACTGCCTAATCTGTCGGCTAAATTTGGGCAAATCCTAGAAATCGGTGGACCCAGTGGTTTAGCGAGTAAATCATTGCAATAGTGGCAAACTTTTATTGGACGGGTGAAATATTGTAACGTTGAGAAATGTGCTCTTATTCCAATTCGTAACTAATTCATATATACACACACACTAACCTAATCTGCCAGCTAATCTCAGGCAAATCCTAGAAACCGGTGAACCGAGTGGTTTAGCGAGTAAATCATTGTAATTGTGGCAAACCATTATAAGGCGGTGAAATATTGTAACGGTGGGAAATGTGCTCTTATTTCAATTCGTAACTAATTCATATATATACACTATAATCTGTCGGCTAACCTCGGGCAAATCCTATAAACCAGCGGATCCAGTGGTTTAGGGAGTAAATCATGTGATTCTGGCAAACGCTCTTATTCTAATTCGCAACTAATTCAGCGAGTAAATCATTGTAATTGCAAATCATTTAACTCCGGCAGAAAAAAAAAAGTCTGGGAAGGTAGAATTCGCACTCAGTATCCTATTATCACAAGTGTAGCATGACGCTCTAACCGCCTGCGCTATTGCACCTTTGATCATAAAGCATTACTATCTAGCTAATAGCTGAGCCAGTCAATACCTTCGGCTCTCTCCGCTGTCGCTCGCTTCTGGCTAGCCGCTCGGGCACTATCAGCAGCACAAGAGCACTTGGTAAACAGCAGCAGTGCTTTTCAGCCCTGCGAGTTACGAAAACTTCTCCCCATTGCGTGAAAAAACTTTAAAGGAAATTTCATATTTTGCGAGCTGCGCAGTATTTCAGTCAAACAACATTTTCTTGCATTTCCTGTAATTTGGAGTTTGAAAAAATACACTGACATTTAAAAATTCAGGCTGTTTTCTCGATAGAATCATTTCCAGAATGTAAAGTACTAAGAAACTTATTCTTCATTCTATTTGAATAGATTTCTTTGAACAAAAAGGCATTTTCTTTTCCACCCTCCTCTCAGTACCCCAGCTAAAGAAATGCTCTTCACAACTTTAAGAGTTAGCTTAGACTCTCCTTGTTTGTTTCCACTGACGGGCTTGGTCTCAATATTCTTTAATGCTAAATGTCAGCGGAGGGAAGAGGACCGGTACAGGATTAAGCGTTTTCAATACTTTTAGATGTGGGACAATAACTTCAATGTATTTTATCATCAGTTAAGATTTTAAAGACGAACTATGCGAAATGCATGACTTCAACTGTTGGGACTCAGTGCATTAAATATCTTGATCTTAAACACTTCCCTGTTTGAAGACAAGTGGGTAAATTGGCCTTCTTTAGGGTGAAAGCATACATGTCAACAGACCTTCCATCTCAAATAAAAACAGTTTATCATGCCTAATGGTATACTTTCTGGCGAACTGTGTCATTTTCATTTTCATACATTTTTAGCATCTTGTCGAATTGGCCAATTTTTAAGATTAAAACAAGACCAACACCATCATAAGTTATTACGAAGTAAAACTCTATGGTATTTCCGGCCCTAATTCACGAAAAAAAAAGAGATTATTTTGTTATCTTTAGAACAGTTGTCCTAGCGTTCTTTTTGCTTTTTATCTAGTCGTTAACATTCCACTGATCTTAATAATTTCGTTTCTGGCACCTCAATCCTTGTTGCAAGAATCCGTCAAATGTTTAGAATTCTGGTTCGTTTATCAATATCGTTATATACTACAAAGTTTCAGAAAACTTTGTTTTTATTATTACAAAATTTGCATTAGATACATATCCTCTTTTATTATCCTTTACAAAATGATTCGAATAATGAACATCTATAACTTGTTCTAGCGGTTTTATAACTATTTTTACTCTCAATAAATCTTTATTATAGAAAGTTATAGTTTTAGATTTGTTTCCTACTATTTCAAAGTGATATCCAGCAGTATGCTACTGTGACGGTCCTGGTGGTGTAGTGGTTACTATACTTCCTCCCAAATCCAAGATCGCGGGTTCGATCTCTGCTAGGACCGATGAATGTTTTCGGGCGTAAATATCCTAAGTATGGCCTCCATAGGAAGCGAAGTACAGCCGTGGGTCCCGTGTCTTACGTTTAGGGCACAATAAAGAATCTCAAGCGTGAAAGAAGAGGCCTCTGAGCAAAATTTGTCGCTACATGAGATTTTTACGGACGCTCTTTAACATCTCAGGTCATCAGCGTCCCGTTAACGGCCGACAAATTCTGCTCAGAGGCCTCTCTTTCAGACTTGCGGCTCTATTTCCTGCCGTAAATGTACGACACGGGACCCACAGCTTTACTTCCCTTCTGAAGGAAGCCATACTTACGATTTTTACGCCCGAAAAAAATCCATCGATCGTGTTCGGTTTTGAACCCGGGATCTTGGGTTTAGAAGACAAGTATGGTTACCACTATACTACCAGAACCGACCCTACATGAGATGAAATCATATGTTGGAAAAGGATTTTGGAGGGGTTAGAGAAGAAGGTGTTCCAGGCTTAAATTCAGGGTACTTCTCAGGCATTTGTCATTACAAGCGCCGAGGAAAGCCTGAAAATACCCCAGAGAAAATGGTTCTGGCGGGAATCGAACCGCAAACGTCCCGTTCATGAGTCCGTGTTTTAAAATCTCGGTCGCATGTATCGGTATCCTGATCTTGACTTGAAGATGGCTGATTATTGACCTTCGGTGTTTGGAAAAAATAGAGAAGTTGGTTTGCTTGCAAATACTTATTTTTCATCTTCACATACTCGTATATCTTTCTGCATTGAGATAAATGCTTAACATTTTTTTTTCATTAGAGACAACTGAATTACTGATAAAGTCAGGCGTTTCAAGGGATGGCTCCTTAATTACAACAGTCTGCAGGAAACAAGAGATTTTATAAATATTTTAGAGTCTCCTCTGATGTTGATTAGCTATAAACAGCCGTTTTAGTTTAATAATATATTTAACAACAGTATTAATTTGATTTGGCACCAAAATAAGGTCATAAAATTTACATCATTCTGTTTAATATGCACACAAATGATGTCATAAATGTACTTCCAAATCCTATGCCATCCATGGATATTTTTTGACGTAGATATTCTACACTCATTCGGCAAACGCAGCGCTCCGAAAATGTGATCGGTGCAATGCCGAGAAACTTTTAATTGCTAATAACTCAATAACGTTTATATAAAATAAATATGAACAAAGATGTATAAGAATCTGTTATATATTGTAATAAGAATTGTAATAGTTCATCGCCCATTTTAATTTGAATAAACCAAATTATGCATATGGGCATCAAATACATGCCTCTTAAAAACCGTAACCTATTGCATACAAACTATCATTGAACCTTCAGCTTTCCAAATATGTTTTCAGAATTTACGTGTCAAAACGCTTTATTCCTGCAGATAAAGACATCTAGTCTTTGTTGTTATTGCTGCGTTTGTATGTTCCGTCATCCCAAAAAAAAAAAAAAAAAAAAAAAAAAAAGCAACAAAAAAGAAATGTAGAAACCGAAAGTAACAATTATTTTTAAAAAGTGCTTGTTTAGCAGTAGCTAGTGCAAGCAACACTTTCAAATCCATAGCTAATGTACGGAACATACAAACTAAAATAACGTAATTTGAAGTATATGAAGGAACAATTAACAAGGCTACTAAAGGCAGTACTGAAGCATCATACTCCGGCAGAAAAAATGATCTGATCTGTTCTTTAAAAATATAGAAAGGTAACAATTAAACTGATGGGGTATTATGTGAAGCGTATATTCTAACGAAAATGTGCCGACTATTTTATAAGTGCTTCCTATTAATGGATTTAGAATTAGAGCCTCGGCGAAAACAACACACTACCGACAGATCTATCTCTAAGGCTAAAATGGCACGTCGATTACGTGCATCAAAGAAACAGTGCCGAATGTGAATGCTTAGTTAAAGCAAATTAATTCTTGATATTAATTCTTGAGATTATTATCATCTTTAGGAAATGCTGATTGTTCATCAAAAACAATTTCAATTAAAGTGTTCTTTACAGCTTCGGCATGAGGTGTAAACTGTTTAAGTTATAAAAGAACACAACAATTAGCATAGAATATCTACCAATTTTTCAGAACCACACATTAGTAAGCATGCATCGACATTACGTAGGCCAACCGCCACGGGTGGCCTAGGTCGTTAAGGCGCGAACTCGTGAGCGGGAGGATTGAGGTTAAGATTCCCATCAGGACCGTCCTCCTTGTCTGAGATTCTTTTCAGGTTTTCCCCTGTCCTCATAAATGGCAAATGATGGGTAGGTACCCTAAACTTAGACCTAGATGTTTCCTTTTTTTAAAAAAAAATCTCCTTTCTCAATTTATGTTTAATCTCATGAATAATTACCAGTGTTCACCGCCTGTGATGCCTCATGTAAAAACGGGCATTAAACATTTAAAAAATTACGTAGGTCTGCTGCTGGGCATACAACGCAAAACAGACCGTGAGATATCAAGTTCAAAGCGAGACTCAAACCCGCGATCATAAATCTAGCATTATTCACCAGAGGGATTGGCCAGCTGGTACAATACACTTATTTATTGTATTTTTTTAAATATTCAATTGGACGTTTTTATTAAGCTTTATTTTATAATTCTAGAGTTACATTTTTTTTGGAACAATGTGCCAAGAATTCATAAGACAAGTACTATAAATAAAATAAACTAAGTCAATCACCACATAATTTTTTAAGGCATTACTATTCGATAAAGATAAACTTCAGCTTTAGAGGTTTTTACCTTTGGTCATTCAGATGCGACTCACTGGTGAGTAAATCAGATAAGTTACAGACATCTGTCCTTCCTCTGTTACTCCTTTTTTGACTTTTCTTAAGCGTTACTTTTGTTACTTTGAAAGAGGTAAATATATTGGTAACACAATTACTTTTAATTAAGCGGTATAAAAACAAAACCAGAATTCCAAGTTAAAAGGGGGGGGGGGACAGCGGTCACCTTTGGTGAGTTGTTCAACACAGATGCAATATGTTTTAAAATTTATTTTTCACCCTGTACTAGTGTCCGCGCAATGTGTACTTCTGGTTTAAGGTTATAGATGTTGTGTCTTAAGGATGTGACGTGGTAATAGAGATGTTGATATGTGGACTGGCCACAAACCGTGTCTAATCATAATGGACAGGTAGAGGTCAGTGTACATTCGTTCCATAGAAGCGTCTGACAGCATTCAGCGTCTTCATTGTTATCAGTGCTCTGCGCATATGCGATTCTTTATTTAAAGGCGAGATTGCTGCGGAATGTAATACAATGGACTAAAAGGACGGAAAATAAAGGGAAAAAAAAAACAATTATATGATTACTGGAAGAAGCCAATGAAAGAACAAGTAGAAAAAAGAAAGAAAGAAAAAAGAATAACAAGTGGAAATAGAAAAAATTATTCGAAAGAAAAAGAAACTGGGTGGGGTAAATGGAGAGTAGCAATTTATAGTGGTAGTGAAAAGTATAATAAAGGTAGTAGTAATAAAATAATAATAATAATAATAATAATAATAATAATACTTTCACTAACCAGAAAAAGTAAAACGAAAAAACAAGTATAACAATTCAAGTGGGTGGTGCAGAAACGCTTGCATTAGCACGAAGAGGGGTAGAGAAAAGGAAAAAAAAAAAAAAAAAAAAAAAGGAAATGGTTTATAGTTTTTGAAGGAGCTAAAGTGTGCACTTATCCGTTTGTGGAACTGCAAACCGTAGCAAAGTTTAAACTGACTTCAACAAGGAGAGTGCTGGAACAGCCATGAACAAATGTCAGGCTTGAGAAACGGGGAAAGCAAACGTTTACGAGGGCTGATCAAGAAAGATCGAGGCTGGTCTTTTTCTCACAGATTTTTATTGTCCCATTTCAATGTCCATGTTTATATGCTTTCTTTTTCAAGTATTTCCCTTTTACTTGAATGCACTTTTTGCCAGTCCCCGAACACACGATGATGCAGACATTCTTTGCCAGGTCCTTGAGAATCGCCTCGCGTTGCTTCAGAGTTCTCAAATCGAATTCTCCGGAACTTTGCTTAAGTGACGGAAATAAAATAAAAATGTCATTTGCCTCTATTTAAAATTTGCCAAAAATTGCATGACTTGATATGCGTTGCCATGATGAAATCTCCATCCGTCCAATAAAGTTGTGGTTTTGTTTGCAATGTGCTTCCTTAATGTAGCCAATACTGGCGTGTGGTATATTCCGGTAACAGTAGAGTGAGGGAGAACTGCATGCTGATAAACCATTCCCTTACAGTATTTAAAAAAAAAAAAAAAAAAAAAAAAAGTGTTCGCCATAACCTTTCCTGCAGATGAAACAACTTTTGCCGTTTTTGGTGCTGGAAAACCTGACGATTTCACCACTGTGTTGGTTTGTTTTCCTTTAGGATCATAATGATGCAGCCATGACTCATCACCACTGGTAATAATTGCTTCCAGAAAAGCATCTCCTCCATCAGCAAAGAGATGGCATTTCCATTCGCACAGCCTTTGTTCAGAAGTTCACAGATGTGGAACCCAAAGGATCATACGAGATGATCATGCATAATTGTAAAGACACCGCCATGTGAACTTTCCAACACTTCACCGAGTTTATGTATTGTTACCACAGGAGCTGAAACATCGAGCCCACCTTGTTTAACAGCGGAATTGTTTGCTCCATCTAAATACAGTTTCACGAAGTGGTGCACCTTCATAGTACACTTGCTGCAGCTTTTTATAAGTTTTTAAGACTGTATGCTTTAAGCGAAAATAGAATTTTATCGCATCATACCGCTCTTCTCCTGTCATCGTCATTTTGTAGTATGCGAAATGTGCAAGCAGGGTCTACTACCAACCAACCGACATGGCAGTGCTGCCGCCTATGGACACATACATAAAATCCTGCTCTATACAAATATTTATGGTACAGGCAGGTAACTATCAAGGAAGCTACGGGAGAAAAATCAGGCTGTTTTTCTTGATGACCCGCGCATAACCGGGGAGAAATGAGAAAATATCAACGCACTGGAGAAATGGAGAAGGTAATACGAATTGACTAGTGCCTGATAATAAAATATTTCCCAGACATTGCAATTCAGGTCATTTTTATTCATTATTCAGTTGTTTTATTTATCATCTGATCATTAAGAAGTGGTTTGATTGTTGTTTGTGTTGATATTTTCTAGGGTGATCTGTTTTATTTGTTATCCAGTGGTGAGTGTGTTGAAATGCAACGAAGGTGTAAACGGAACAGAGTACTGTAGGTACAATCAATTTACAAAGTTACGTGTTCAGGATATAGATAACTGATTGGTGAGTATAAACAATGAACAACGAAAAATGGCACGATTTATCCTTACAAATATAGGTCTAATATCGCATATAAAATCACTACTACTGAATTCTCAGCCTGCTGTGCCAAAGAAATGCTGAAAATAGCCGTGGGTATTATTTGCGATAACGACCAAAATTTTTCGCGGTGCTGTGCAGTTGTTTAAAAGCTACTCTTAAAGGATACATAAGTTATCAAGAATTTGGGCCTTGAAACAGCATAGTGCCACACCTATATACGATAATTCAACGTTGAAATATACAGTATCATTTAAGATGAAAACACTTCTTACCTCTGAGGCTGGGGTTCTTCTTTTCTCGACGCAAGGCGCAGGGTGTTGGCCGGCATGTGCTGAGTCTCTTGGGAAAGCAAAACATTGCAAACGAGGCCAGCATCAAGAGTGATGACACCAACACCAGTCCTGAAAACGTTACATTGAGTTTTATATTGAACATTTACAATGTTTGCAGCAGTTCACAAAAGATGTACGATAATTAAATTCTTTCTGTAATATGGAAATAACTTGATAATCCGCAATTAGTAAATACAGTTAGCCAGCAGTGCAGTGCATTAAAAGGTAAATGAATGTCCCTTATGCACAACACTAAGCGTTCAGAGAAAACAAAACAATTCGTTAAAAAGTAATCAGAGAGTCTTAACTTGAAATATTAGATGTGTGAAAACTGAAAGAGAGTATCTATAGAGGTGGCTCTAAACAAAAGGACTTTCACCACCATGCGTGGCCGAGGTCTGGGGTTCGATACCCACCGGGATCGTCCTCCCTGACTGAGGTTTTTTCCAGGTTTTCCTCAATACTCATAAATGGCCAATGCCTGGGAGGTACCTAAACTTAGGCCTGGAATGCTCCCTTGCCCCCAAAAAACCCTTTCCCATTTTATCATTTTATCTCATGTATCATCAGTGTCCACCGGCTTTGATGCCTCAGTAGTTAAAACGGGAGGTTAAAATGAAAAGGGGGGGGGGGACTACTTATATGGACGAGTTATTAACTCTCATTTTGTTTGAATACTGGAACAAAAATGGAGGAAATACTGAAAATAGAAAGTGTTGAATGAAATGGTGGGGGGGAACTGTACTTGCTATACAAAGTTGATGAGATTTTGACTTTTATTTATTTAAAAAAAAAGTCAGTTCGAGGTATAAGAGGAAATGAAACACGTTTTTGAGGTTACACAGTTTAGGTGATCGACCACCCCCTTGGTTTAGTGTTAGCATTGCTGACTGCTGGTCGGAGGATCTCGGAGTTTCAATCCGGGTTACTTGCTTTACAATTTTATAATTTAGGGAGATCTGGAACGGGGTTGACACAGCCTTTGAGAACAATTGGGGAGTCGCCTGATAGAGATGGCGTCCATCCTTCGATCTCTGAAGCAGTGTGACAGGCTGATCACATGCCCCACTCCTGCATTACTGCCCTCTACTCATGTGTTGCAAGACAGAGATACAGGGCACACCAGTCATTGCATTGAGGTGTCCCGCCAAGAGGAAGAGGAAATGTGATCAGTATTAAGAATATGATGCCGGAAAGAATTCTGCATTGATTTGCAAATGTTGGTTATTTTGAAATAGATGATCATCTCCGCTTAAAGACTATGAGACCACCACGGGTGGCCGAGGTCGTTAAGGCGTGAACTCATGAGCGGGAGGTCTGGGTTTCGATTTCCACAAGACCGTCTTCCCTGACTGAGTTTTTTTTTTTTTTTTTCCACATTTTTCTCAATTCTCATATATGGCAAATATCGGGGAGGTACCCTAAACTTAGGCCTGGAACGCTTCCTTCTTAAAAATGAATCCTTTACCTATATATAATTTCATCTCATGTTTCATCAGCGTCCATCGACTGTGATGTCTCTGAAGTAAAACGTTAAACACTATTTATTCATTTTAATTTAAAGACTATGGGATAGGCTTTCGCCGCTTTAGTTTTCATAGCGAATGTGCTATTTTTTCTCTCTTTCTATTTCCCCCCTTTTTTGTATTTCTTTATAGGGAATCTTCTTTATCAATCCTTTCAGGTGACCTATAGGTATATACAGAAATCAATCTAGATGCTCTTGTGCTATGTTACACTTATTTGGAACCAAAATTGAAATAGCCGCACATGATTCCAAATTATTAGGTCACTAAAAAGAAAGAAAAAAAAACCATTACATTTTTATTGCAGAATACAGTTTTTTATTATAATTAATGCACTTCTAAAGCAAAACGCTTGCAACGGCAACCCTTGTAAAATGTTGGTGTTGGATGGGGCGAAAAGTTCTATGAGAAAGTTTCATTCCTCATACATATTGAAGAACAAGTGAAATTCTAACCCTCTCTTTATCAACTCTCTAGCTATATTAAAATAGGTAATATTTAAATGCACAAATATCTTTAAATTTTCACTTTTGTATTTTATATACTATGTATATTGTATTTTATTAGTTTTTTGCCTGGTAGAGTGGAAAAGGTCCCATGGCCTTAACTATTGACACGTAAATAAACGAACAAATAAATAAAACAGACAAATGGATATCGGATAATTTGCGAGGGAAAAATGATTGTATTCCATCCTGACACAAAATATCGAAGTATGGAGGATGCATCGAAGAGTTCGTATGTGGTGTTGTATTGTCATACTCCATTCTGGTTGACCTCTCTATGAGGGAGAAATCTGGGATGCTGCCAACTTCTGGCCATTCCGATCTATGTCATCATAATATTCTGGATTCAAGTTTTGGTAATTTGTCAAAAGGTAAATGCAACTAATGAACGGGTGTGTAATTTTGGCCTAAGCCCGCCTTGGTGGGGATCTTCGTGCTCAAGAAGGCTAAGAAATTTCCAGAACCTCCAGAAGTACAGGATATGCCAAATATACGTTTAAAGAACACTTTATTACTGACAGCTTAATCATCTAGGCGGTGACAGTTTTTTCGTGCGACAATGCTTGTATTTGATGAATTCTGTTGAGGTCTACCAGATATATGAACACATTTCGTTGAGGCGTGTGTGGCTGTTTTCCTCAACAAACTTTCAATGTGTGACTGACTTTGGATTTTATAAGGAATTACTTTTTCATCAAAAGTTTACAAAGTAGATGTAAACATTTACCGAACTGTTACTCGCTGATCTCTGCGACTATGGATCAGCTGATTTGCCACTCAAGTTCCGTTCCATCTTGTATTTGTTTCGCGATTTGCTTCTTCGCTGACACTTTCTGCACATAGCTTTGAATAAATCCTAATAGCGGCTCGTATTGCGTCAACAATTAAGCTAAGGTGTCCGTCTGGTGCTTTATCCCCATTTTTTTTAAATATCTTCAACCACTTTTGAGCTCTTTCACTTAATGATTCTTTACTACGCCTGAAAAGGCATATTTTCGAGTTCTTTGGCCACTTTAGGCGAGCCTTTTGCAGTCTTCTCACTATGTGCTGAAATGAAGGAACCGACGACAGGATATTCTGAAATACCCTTCCTCAGTTATCCCAAAGAGTCCTAACATCCATTGCGTCTCCGCAAACTGAACGAGTTTCTGCAATGGCCACCCTGTCACAAGACGAGAGGTCGCGAATTTGGCAGATTTTCATCAACGCTTAAGACCTAGCGAGAAAGGAGGGTGGATATACAATATGCAGCTCTGCCAGTCACATGAATGAACGACACCTGAGGCAAACAGTCTGAGATAAAACAAAAGAACGAATGAGATGAGGAGGAAGTTAAGAGATTGGAAGAGTATTCTCCCAGGAAACGCAACAAGCCCGATAAGCGCTGACTTGTTCATCTTGTCATCATAATGTTTTAAGGGTAATAGGATAGTATGGGGCGGAAGAGAATGCTTCGATATCTCCATCTTGATGGTGGGGTTTTTATACCTATGTTGTCGGGGGGGGGGGGTTGAGATGAGGAATACCCGGGCGGCTAGATCCGGGAGCGTCAATGCACTGACGAATGTAGGAAGACAAAATGGGGGAGGGGGAGAAAAAGAAAGAAAAAGTGGCGAAAAGAAAAGAAAAACATGGTTGAGATTGCTGACCCAAAGCGGCTTGAATCCAGGATATCCTGGATGTGAGTCTAAACCGAGTTACCGCCTGAGTCACCGCACTCGAGAATCGAATCTGGATCACGGCAACCGAATGCTCTAGTCGATTAAGTTACCGGGACTTCCTCGCAGCCCTTAGCTACGGTGTATTTCGTTCACTTGCTCCCATCAAACGTATCATTTATATATTATTATATATCTTAAAACAACATAAAAGATCTGTAATTGTTTTCCAGTGTCATAAATTTAGATACCCTGTCGACTATTATTAGTAGATATCGGAATTTCCAAGCATTAAAACCGGAATGAAGTTATGTTGATATTGAAATATAGACAACAGATTGGGGGGGGGGGGTGGTACAATAGATCACGTGTTACAAATCACCCTTTCCACTTACGCCTGTCACTCATCAGTTCTTGTTTACTTGCGAGCTGTGGCTCAGAGCAATGTTTGAGGGTACCTAACTTGATGTTTAGTGCGCCAAATTATAAGCATGGACGACCAGGATTTTGCTACACAAAAATCGAACTAACTTCCCTAATAACCTAATAAAAGAAAAGAACAAATATAATTTTGTTTTTATTTCATTATTGATACTTAGAGACACTTTTTTCCCCGCATAAATGACAACTACGAGAGCTCAAGATATGTTTACGAATTATGTGATCATGGTTGGTAAAATACTAATATTATTTTTGCGAATTAAAGCGAAAAGCTCAAACTACCAGGAATTCCATAGAAAATAACGAGTTTACATTTTTGTTCCGAAGTTTATGTGCATTAGTTACTGTATTATATTATATAATACAACAAAATGATAAATTAAGTTATTCTTGGAGCAATGCAGTTAAAGTAACAATTACTTTAGAAGCATAAATAGACAAAACACTTAAATAATAACAACACAAGCAGTTCGAAACATAGCATAGTGTTTTGTGTATTTTTCCTTCTTAGTATACTTACAAAGAATTACATCCTGGTGGTCTAATGGTAACCACACTTGCCTCATAGACCCACGATTGCGAGTTCAATACCGTCCAGGATCAATAGACTTTTTTTTTTCGGGAGTAAAACTCCTAAGTAGGGCTTCCTTTGGTAGAGAAGTGAATGCCATGGGTCCCGCGTTGGAGATTTGCGGCACATAAAAGAACCTCAGGCCTAAAAGAAGAGGCCTCCGAGCAAAATTTATCGGCCGTTTTATGCACTGAATTGAATGGGTGCTAATGACCTGAGATGTTAAAGAGCGTCGGTAAACGGTAAATAAACCAAATAAATAATATTAAAAAAAAACAAAGACATATTTACGGACAGAGCATTAGTGTTAGAGGCACTTGCTCTTGCCTGCATACTGTAGGGTGAACAAAAGATTGTAGTGTTAGGCAAGGCGCAAGAACGTAATTTGTAACTAGAGGTTGTGTTCGGTTACAGAGTGCAATAAAATTAAAATGAAATTATTATATTGTATCGAAAACCAAACCAAGTTTTATTTTCTTATGTCAAACAAACTCGATCACACGTATCATTTATTCTACTTCGTTGAAAAACATTCAGAAAGCCATTATTATATTTCTAGCCTGCGTTGAGTGGATAGGGATTTGGTTGTAAGCTGCTAAAAACATTCATTTTTGTTTAAATAGCTTACATTAATTTTTCAGACAAGTCACAAAAATCTGTTCCAGTAGCAAATTGTTTGGTAGAAATGGAAAAACTCGGATTTTAGAGTTGAAAAACCCTCAAACGGATTTGTTTATAAAAATTATAACATATTTCTGATGTAGTATTGGAATTAGGATCCAACTCACCATGCTTACATTTGTTGGTTCCAAAAATAACTGACTTTTAAAAAGTAGGATGAATATTATAGCTTCCGGCCATATTAATAAATTATTTACTAGTGTTATTGAAGGGTCCAGTGATCCATTAAAAACGGAAATGACTCATAATTGCAAAATTTTGGTAGTTTGAAAGATTTATTTCACTCTACTAATGCAATCAAAGCACCAAATTGCCCAATTTATAGCTCATGCTCTTATAGACATTTATCTTAACAAAAACATTGAACTTATACAGTCACTCCAGGCATTTTAATCGGCACATTTGTAATTTTTCAGTACTGTATTGAAAACTATTGGGCTCCTTGTTTATCCATTGAAGCAGAGAGGGCTTCTCGTAATAAAAAACAATTGAACAGTAAATGACAGAAAACATCTGATGAACGAGAGCTTTATAGTAACGTGTACCACGATCTCTTTTACAAAGAGGAAAACTGGGAATTAAGTTATTTGAGAATTACCATCAGATAATATGCTTAATAAATTGAAATGGAATTATGAAATAGATTATTCTTTCCGGCTCTTAAGCCCCCAGTTAATCACGGTTACCTTATTTAAATTCCAATGCAATCAGAAGTTCCACATATAATTAAACTCCTATTATATGTAACACTATATTTTAGTGCCATAAGTAGTGTGTATCTTGTTCAAGTATCTTACAATTTTATATTTTCGACATGTACTTTTTCTTTGTTTGTTGGCACGAAAAAGACGAAAGTGGTCCGATCCCGAGAATAAGGGATTTGTATGACTAACCCAGTCATAAAACCCTGCAAGATCTGTTTCTTAAAAGTAATGCATTAAGGGAAGGGGACCGGAAAACCTCTCTTCCTATAAACACGGTAAGTCGCCACTTCTATTGTCTGTCGCTAGGTGTCATTGAATATTTCCCCCACAGAAGAATGCAATCTCTTTTCTGTAACTAATAAATACACGGAACATCTGATTTTGAGTCGAGGCCAGGAGAAAGAAAATCATTTGTTCCCAAATAGGTCAAGACATGAATCTTGAAAGCAACCCCCCCCCCCCCTAGGTTTGCCTGACTGTCTTTACCAAGACAAGTAAGGCCCGAACTGATGCGCCAATAAGGATAAGTCCCATAAAGCACGTATGTGTCACATAGCCAATGAGAAACGAGTAAGATTAATTGAGTATCGTTATACTCAAAAGCGTCATGTCTGGATCAAAACCGGTGTTGATGAAAATGCCTGGATCGGTTGTGACTAGTTTTCTCACTTGCAGTGTTTCAGTCTTGCTTCATGTCAGTTACTAGTCCTTGCTAGTAGAGGGGAGTGTTTCGTAAAGTTTGCATAAGTTTGTCGCGAGTATTAATCAGTTAAGTTATTTACGATTGTTCGCTTCTGCTAAGAACTGTGTTAGGTATTCGGCGACTGTGCAGTGTTAGTGCATATATGGTGAATAACGACGTATGTTCTGCTTCATATCGTCTAACACTTTTAAGCTATGAAGCCTCCTTGGACAGATAATGTCAGCGCCATTCCTCGGCTGAAAACAGTGTCCCATTGCCGAACTCTGAACGAAAGTCTCTGCCCCCACGACATTCAAGGCTACTGTCCACGATAAATGATAATTAATCTTTGGCCCCTGAGTGTAAATGAGTGAAAAGAAAAAATACCTAGTGGATTTTATAAACATTATTTTGAAGTTTACGAACCCTTTCCAATCCCTTTTCCTGAGGTACACGGTATCTCTCTACAGAAAATGGAAGAAGAAAATGAACTAAGCACATCCACAAATGAGCGAGGAGAAAAAAGAGTGAGAAGAACAAGTAAGGAACAGGTCTTAAAGCGCTAAAGAATTTAATTATTTCCAAGTCCAAAGTCTACAAACTCCCGCATCCTCTGCACACTCCCAAGATCGGTGCCAAAGACGATCGAATTCTTCCTATTTATTCCTCAATGCTAACAAAATTAATTAATTTTCTTTTTCCCACCTTAATATTCTCGATTCAAAATTAGTAAATTTTAAACACTTAATGTCTTTATTTATTTCCATTTTAGAAAACTGTGTTAATTTTGAAAATGCAAGTGTAAAAATGACTATACAACTAAAGAGAAACTAAAACGATAAAATTTGTAACATTTCACGCAAAAACGCAAAAAGTAATTTTCTTTCCGCGAAATTGGGGAGAAAAAAAAAAGTAATGTCTCTATTGGTGCTGCATTATATGGGCGCGATAAATGGTTTACTGCTTACTAAACGTCGCTTTGTTATATCTTCCAGGTTTCCCTTTTCCATCTTATTGGTGGAGGTAACAAAGGCTCCGGTTGTAGAGGTCAGTAAGGTCGAAGAGACCAGTTGCAAAGGGAATGGCTTGCCAGACTATTCCGGAAATACCAAAGCCCAAGTTGCACTGATGCGATAAGCAAGGGCATCAATGCCTGCATTAGCAAGTACGTAACAGAACTGCATGACATGGGCACCACATGGAAAAATTGGTGAAAATAAAAGTAACAACATGCTTCAGCACTGTGGTCAAGTCAAAATAAAAGACCACAGCAAAGATACGCTTAAATTATTTCCATTGATGAAAGTCTTGCACGCTGTCTTGGTCTCTGCAAAACTCTAGGCACGTATTTGATCTTTATCTCGTTCCGCCAGCCGTTGTCTATCCTATTCCTGATAGGTTTGTTGATGGCATAGGAAGACCCCCCTTGCCGCAAGTATTTTGCCGCGCACGTTTTCGGTCATGTGAAGAATCATTTGGAACTCAGGTACTTCGAGGCATTCAAAAGTTCCCCCGGTGCTCATTTCCATTCAAGTAATTTGGATGGGAGGTTATTTGTTCTTTGCTTCCTCATTCATTATGCGCCTAGTCTGAACTCAACTGTTACTCTATCAAAATAATTTCGATTTGTGAACAGGATATCTTTTGTACTATTGTCCAAACGTGTAGGAAACAGTTTGCAAATTTGCTGAGCCAGCTTAGAAATAATATCAGCTTTGCATTAAATGCTCGTCAATGATAAGATTCCTCTAAACCAGGTAACAGATGTAACCACAGCCTAACATATCTTAACGCAAAGCTAATTTCATTTCATTTTTAAGATAACCATATAACATTACATAGCATGGAAGTCAAGATCATGCAATTACTGGTAATTCCATACTGTGTGTAAACTGCGGAGTTTAAATTCATACTTGAAGTAATTAATCGCTATCATACCTAGCTAACCAGTACCAAACCGGTAAGGTATGACAATATAAATTGTTTCTTGATATTACAGAGTACATTGCATTAAAATAGTATAAACGAATAAGAAGACAAATGAGATAGAACATACTTTAATAAAGATTTTGAAAATAACCCCCTCAAATTTAAAATATTCTTCTAAGAAATGTGGCCGAGGTCGTTAAGTGCGGACTCGTGAGCGGGAGGTCTGGGGTTCGAACCCCACCAGTACCGTCCTCCCTGACTGAGGTTTTTTCCAGGTTTTCCTCAGTCCTCATAAATGACAAATGCCGGGGAGGTACCCTAAACTTAGGCCTGGAACGTTTCCTTCCTTAAAAAAAAATACTTTTCCAATATATCATTTCATCTCATGTATTATCAGTGTCCATCATCTTTGGTGCCTCTGTAGTAAAGCGGGCGTTAAACACTATTCATTCATTCATTAGATTTAAGCTAATACAAACATACAATTAGTAGCTACAGTACTTTCATTATAACCTATCCGTTCATGCGGTGATTTATGCCTCGTCTACTAGGTTATCTCGGCCAAGAGCGCCTGTACTTCAATATCTCTTTTTGAATCTGTTCCTGTTTGTCTCACGGCAGTATACATTTTTATGATTTCGACAGCTGTTGACTCAAGAGCAACAGCGTTATTGGTCAACACTTCGTGTATCATGACCAATCGAAATGTAGATATTTTTTAATCATGTAATAACTATATAATCAAACCGTGATAACTAATAAAACATTATCAACTAATGAAAATACTTTGTCTCGCTTTTATGAGAACAAGAAGTGCTCTAAACCCAAACCCTCTGAATTCGCAGTTCAAATTCGAACCACCCTTTAGACAGCCCTCAGAATTCGCTACGAACAATGTTGCAAGCAATTAAATCAAGTAAATGTTGTTTATTCTAAAGGTTCCTTCGTGAGAAAATATAAACCGATAAATTAATGTGCGTATTACGGTGAATGGTTTTTACTCGCACCATATATTTACAGCTTTGAGTACCATGATAGATATTACAAGACACATTGCATGCATTTATGTTTTCGCTATTCCTTTTTATGTTTTTACTTCTAATACTTTATATAAATACTTATAGAAATCAGAGTATTTCTGGAATTTGTTTCAGCAGAGCTCAATTCGGTGTTTTTGTATTCTACTTCCGATCTTTAACTGCAATGTATTTCTCATTTGTGCTGAAGTACTGTTTGTTCTACGTCTTCTTGACAATAAGAGACCGCCACGGGTGGCTGAGGTCGTTAAGGCGCAGACTCCTGAGCGGGAGGTCTGGGGTTTGAATCCCACCAGGTCCGTCCTCCCTGACTGAGGTTTTTTCCAGGTTTTCCTCAGTCCTCATAAATGGTAAATACTGGGGAGGTAACCTAAACCTAGGACTGGAATGCTTCCTTTCTTTATAAATATCCTATCCCAATTTATCATTTCATGTATCATCAGTCTCACCGCCTGTGGTGTCTCTGTACTAATAAAAATAAAATAAAATAAAATAAGATAAAAATCGACGATAAAATAACACATGTCCTCTCTCTTGCTCATGTGCCTAGCAGTTACCTGCAGGTGTTTTTCAACCCAGATGTAAAGCTTAGGATTTAACGTTAAGGTATGGACAAGCATCGACCTAGTACTGGAATTTGCTGGAACAAATGAAGATTTTGAAGCTTACTATTTTATGAAGTTATGAGGTCTGTTCAATAAAGAATTATCTTAATTGTTTTACAGGCATAACTTCTCGCATTAAAATGTTAACTTTACAATATTTTTCTTAATGCATAATGTACACCTAGTATCCGTTTCATTGTCACTTCGGTTTCCGCCTATGGTGTGCAAGTTCAGACATGTTCAGTTCCGCCTATAGAGACGCATGAGAACAATTTTCTGTTTTGAAATTCTGCTTTCGATTAAATAAATTTTCAGCTGAAGCCTATGGAGAGTTTGTTCCTCCCTATAGCACAGCTCGAAGGTTGTTTAAAATGGAGGCAATCAGTTTCAAAGGAAGGTGGAATGGTCAACTCATTTTCGATATTCAAGGAATGGTTTACCAGCCTGTCATATCTGCACATACAACTGTAACTGGGCATAACTGCAGAGGTGTCTTGAAAACTCTGCAAGGCCATATTACCATATTACCCATATTACTGCAGCACAATACACGACCGCGCATCGCAAATGTTATTGCTGAATATCTCACAAAAATCAATGTGAAGTAGGTCCCTTACCCTCCCTAAAGACCAGATTTAGCCCCGTGTGACTTTCCTTTTCCCCAAATTGAAGAAACATCTTCGTGGAAGGCATTTTTCATCATCAGAAGCAGTGATGAAGGCTGCGGGGACGATTCTGGAGAACCTGTCAAAAAGGTTTACAGCATGTCTTTGAAGACGACAGAAACACTGGGACAGATGCAGGGAACTACTTTGAGAAATGCCATCAAAATTATAAGGTTGAATAAAGATATGTTGTCAAAAATCTATCATCATGAACAACCCCTGTACTTTAAGAAATAGTGTGTTCGATAGATTGTATCTTTTTCGTCTTTTCTTTTTTAATCCCAAATTAACAAGGAGAGGATTATAAGAAGCATCGATTGCAAGGAGACAGTAAAAGTTTCACTTGAAACACCCGCCGTGAGCACACGCACAGATTTTTCTAAATAGCCCCGTTTAAACAACAGAAGACCCTGTGTTTCAGAATACGTGAAAAATACGCCTGTTATCACATTTCAACACCATTTTCGGCGACAGTATGGTTGGTCCACCTAACAAGAACTAAGCGTTGGTATTTGCAATTCCTGGAGACAGGTTACCTGTGCACCGACCGTTCGTCGTGTTCGGAGATGGCAGTGGATGAATAGCCCCATGAAGTGGATTCGAAAGGCGAGCCATGAGTTGGAAATACCTGCTCTTTGTCCTTTGTATGTGTTAGAAATTTAAGCCTTACAACTTGTGCAGGCAATCACTGAACAAGACAAAGAACTGCGCTCTGTCTTCGGCATGAACATGATGGAACTGCTTCAAAATGATGATTTTAGGGACAGGGTCATGTTTTATGATCAGCGGCAGAATCAACAATTACAACGTTCCGATATGGGATTCAGAACACCCACATGAAATAACTGAATATGAAAGAGATTCTTCAAAGTTGAATGTATTTGGTGTAGCATGCAGAAGAAAGCTTAAGAGTCACATTTCTTTGTAGAACGTACATGCGCACATATTTAGCTTTTGTAAGGACGTAATAAAATAAAATAAAATTACATTACTTTTGGTATAAAAAGGACCCTTCACATCATGAAATCCGAGAAAAACTTTTCAATAAAGGTACATTATTTTTCGAACACCCTGTAAATAAAATTAGCTGTACACTGTTTTTCGAACACTCTGTAAATAAAATTAGCTTTAACATGGCATGGATCAGCTTGAACACTAAGGAGAACTTCGTTACTTCTTACTATGGAAATCACAAAATACAGTTCTGATAGCTATGCTTTCTTAGCTCCCTTTGCTAAATGGCAGTTTTAAAATTAATGAGCAGCACGAAAGGGGAAAGAATAAATCTTTCACAATGTAGGGACAAACAAGCAGCTGTTAAGCAGCTGACAACTCCCATGACCTCTTTTTGAAAACAATGTTGCTGCAGAGATCAAAAATATACATCGATTAGAGGTCAATGATACTGTTTAATAATGCGTACTTGGCAGTGAAAGACAAAGTTTCAGTTATTGTGTTACAAAATGCTATCTACTTGCAGCATAGCCCCCTTCCAACTCATTACTCTTTTAGACACAGCTCGACAGCGTTTACTTCATCCTTAAAATGCACAACCCCTAGCTGATGTTTGCTTTCGAAGGGATGGCATGCTTCTATTGCTTTATATGTATTTCTGAACTGGGTCTCTGCAATGCTTGCGCAATAACTATGGAACAACTCACTTTAGGTACGTTTATGATTCAAAAAAGTAATAAAATACTTGGTAATAAAACAATAAATATAAAAATGGAATCATTTTATATAATATAAAGACTGGAGGAAATTTGTTGTATTACCTATATTTAACAGGAGCCAGAATATTAAACGTAATAATTGCTGAGGAATTAGTTTGTTGAATACTTGTAACAAATGTATGCAACACTTTTATACAGTGGATTAAAGTACACCTAAAACGATTTTACTTAGATCAGAAT
The DNA here is from genome assembly GCA_030762175.1 of Metallyticus violacea. Taxonomy (NCBI): domain Eukaryota; kingdom Metazoa; phylum Arthropoda; class Insecta; order Mantodea; family Metallyticidae; genus Metallyticus; species Metallyticus violacea. The sequence continues at coordinate 48,386,615 of CM060838.1, read as the reverse complement.
GGGTACTGAAAAGGCAGGTCCTGCTCTGTTTATCATAACACAATTGTTGGAGAAAGAAAGGGTTTTTACATATTTGTTGATTGCACAAGGTGTTTGATATGTTAAGAAGTATACAATGACAATAATATTAGAATGCGGCTTTCTGACATTGCAGTAATATATTGCAGTTTTCAAATGGAATGATGTTTATGAAAATACGAAAGAAGGTAAAATAACATAAAATAATGGCTCGATAGAAAATTGTTTCCCCTTAATGTTACGAAAACTGTTTTAATTCCATTCTCTGCAGTGACTCATTAAGAGCCTCACGAAGTGGGAAGTTATGCAGACGCAAGTGAAGGAGTTCTAGCTATAATGTAAAGGGGTCAAGTTCTAAGCCGGGATTCGAAAGATGATTAAGATATAATGATGAAATGTTACAATAATAAATGTATTAAAACGTATAAGTATAAGTTGAAACTAATACAAATACTGATCAAATATACCGCCATGGGTGGCCAAGTACGAGGTCTGGGGTTCGAATCCCTCCAGGACCGTCCTCCCTGATTGAGGTTTTTCCAGGTTCTCCTCAGTCCTCATAAATGGCAAATGCCGGGAAGGTATCCTTAACTTAGGCCTGGAACGTTTCTTTCCTTAAAAAAAAAATACTTTCCCAAATTATCATTTCATTTCATGTATCATCAGAGTCCACCGCCCGTGGTGTCTCAGCAGTAAAAACGGGCGTTAAACACCGTTCATTCATTTCATTCTGACCAAACACTATTAACGCGTAATATAACGACAGAATGGTCATTAAGTCACTCCTGACATTGTCAAAGCAGAACTGCATTGTATCCGGTTATTCGTTAGTGATAAAGCATACCTGAGCAAATTGTCAAATGAGAATTGGTAATGTACAGATAACTAAAACTGATGAAGTGGGTAAGATTCCGAATCTAACATATCCATGATTAATTTATAAGGTTTTGTAAGGTCTGAAGAAGCGCTGAGCTATGCCAGTGTACTTTGCAGGAATACAGAACTGAAATATGTTGGGTATCTACAGACTTGAGGGAACCATAGCATCGACGGCAAAAATTAACAGCTTCATCTTTGTATCCGGCCTCAAACTTCGCACATACCCTTACCTAGTGGGTAGCTCAAGCCTAAAGCTTGGAGGTCCTGGATTTAAATCCCTTGAGGCAGACCATCCTGAGACTAGTTTAGGCGAATGCTCGGATGAATATTTACTTTCTATGAATTTTCGTTCCGCTGTTTCATATAATTTCACTTGGTCAAATTTTTGTGGCAGGTTGCGGTCAGCTGGCGCGATGTCACGGTGGCTTGCGCTTGGAAACATTTCTGCCGCAGCGTCTGGTACGAAATTGGAGCTCCTGAGGGGGTCGAACTCCTTGGATAGGAGTTTTTCCTGTGTGGGAGTGTCTTATCTGGAAATATGTTAGGGATCCCATTTAGGTTCGTGCCTCATCGCCAGTGGATCCTGCCCGCCGTGTCTGTTTCACCCCATAACGGCCAGCTGTTTGTAAGGCTGAGGGTACCGGAGTATCCTTATCCACCTCTAACAATCTAATCCAAGAAATGTACCCTTCCTTTGACAACTTCAGCCGATCCTTTAAAAAGCATATCCAGACTCGACATTCCCCTGTCAGACCTAAGCAAAATAGCTCTGAAGGACACATTTCATAACTGTAACTTTAATCATAAATGCATCTGCCCTACTTTAGAATTAGGTACATCTGTTAAAGACACATAGATTATTTTAAACACATTGTCTGCATATGTAACAGATTGCGAAAGATAATAATTCACAAACCTCTAAACTTAACTTATTCTTTTTAGCTCTATTTCCAATAGTTATCTAATAAGGAAGGAATCATTGCACGAGGTGACCTTAAAAGACTAATCTTACTAGACTATAACTGTTACAAAAGAGTTTATTTTAAATCAGTTCATATAAATCATTGTCTATAAACAACCTTTATTTTTACAGAAATTATTAATATATTTTCACAAAAATCGCGAGTTTTAAAATTGATCCCAATGGGTATGACACCAGACATAAAAGTACCGTTGAAATGAGTCCAAATGCATGGAAGGAATTTTGGAGCTAAGGTTTAGAGCCATTTAATGATAAGCATTTACAAATATGTAGATTTAAGCAGAAAATAAATAAAATTAGATATGTTACATTGTTTTGGTTCATTAACATTATGCATATAATAAAATAGTTCTGATCGATGATTTAGGTATTTCTTACACAAGTCATTTATGTGCTTATAGTTTTTAAATATCATTCTAATAAATATTTCTTATAACAATGATTTCTAAATATAATTTTGAACCAACTATGTATGTTGACAAACGAGCTTTTACCTACTCGGATGGCTTATATATTATAATCTATTATTAATTAAACGAAATAAATTTAATTGAAATTGAATATTATAAAATAAAAGCAATGTTTGTATAATGATATAGTTCAAAATCAGTCAAGGTATTGAAATGTTATTTATTTAAATAAAATAAACCAAGCAATGAGTTTTCTCCAGATCGTTTTAGTTTATAATTGGATTATTCCGCAAGGAAACGGCAAATAACTTCAATTAGTAATTTTAAATCATATATATTATTTAATACACTTTCATTCTTTCTGTTCTTTACTTATTTATTAACAAATATAGCTATTGTAATTATTACTTTCTCCAAACAAAAATAAAGAAAGTTATAGGAATGCAGTTATGAGAGCAAAATAGTAAATACTAATGTGCCATTATTCAAAGTTAAAATTTGAACTATTTAGGTGTATTTATACGAAAAGATATCGAAGAATTTATAGAACTGCCAATCTGTTTTAAAATTTAGCACAATAAAAATGCTAGACAGGAATAAATCATTGTTTTTGTAAAAAATTAGATGCAACGATGGCCCTTTATGGCTCAGAACTGATCAATATGTTAATGAGGTGCATAGAATTGACTGAGGGGGTATTATTAAGAGCAGTCTTTGGGTGTACTTTGTTAAAAAATAAAACTAAGTTAGTATATATTATAAGACCTTTTATAACAGAAAAAAATTGTAACAACTTTCGCTTTCTGAATGAAATTCCTCACTTAACGTGCCCATCTTGTTGAAGCCTTATGTACCGCATCTTTCACGGTTATGTCGCCCGTTTCAAGGCAGTTGGCGGGTCAACTATCAGAGAGGTAACTCTGGGCGAAGCGGATGTAATATCAGTGGAAATAGATTAAAGTTCTCCTAATTACCAATATAATGAAAATAAATACGTACCTTTTAACGGGGAATGTTGAAAATGCTGTTCTACTATAGCCACACATATCCTTTTACAAAATCCTCATTCAAATGTCACTTCATCTAGAAAGCTTCGGTTTTTTTTTTTTGAAACATTATGTACAAAATTGTGAACAAGCTCTTGGAAGGTACTAATATTGAATTAAGATTTGTAGTTAGCACTGCTAAGGTGCATGTTCGACACTATTTTGCCTTTATATTGTAGAATGTTGCGCGGTTTTTGCGTGCATCCATTTCCACGATCAATATTTCAAAATATGTTTCCTGACGTCCTTTCCTACCTTATCAACTATTACGTAGACATAGCCTGATTTTGAAACTATTTGTCTATTGGCTGAAGTATTTTCCTTAGCAACGCAATTTAAGATGTGTGGCTATGCTACGTATTTAGTTGCGCAGACCGGTAAAAACGCAGCCAGAGGGATCCAGGCATTGGGTGTTTTTTTTGACTTCCTTAACTATACATTTTGCATGGCGCTTCTTCACTGTATATACCCAGTGACCCAGGAGTTTGTGGATGAGCAAACGTTATTTTAATTGCAGGTTGTTTTTAAAGCGAAAGAGTTTAATAATTTGCCAGGTGGTCTAAAGTGCATTTTGTAATGTACGTGTCGGTCCTAGTGGTGTAGTGGTAACCATTCTTGCCTTGAAAACCCAAGGTCGCGGGTTCAAACCCGGTCAGGATCGATGGATTTTTTCGGGCGTAAAAATCCTAAGTATGGCTTCCTTCGGAAGGAAAGTAAAACCGTGGGTTCCGTGTCGTACATTTACGGCACGAAAAAGAACCTCAAGCCTGAAAAAAGAGACCTCTGAGCAAAATTTGTCGGCCGTTTCATGCCCTGAATAGAATGAGACACTGATGACCCGTGATGTTAAAGAACGTCCGTAAATAAATCAAATCAAACAAAAACAATGTAATGTGTGTAAATGATTGCACTGGTAGCAAAGTTAGAAAGTGTATTATTCCTGACAAAGTTTTAATATTTTGTTTCTTGTAAAATGAAAAATTTTATGAATGCTTGATATTTATTGTTCTTTTGCCAAAGAGTTGATATAATATGCTAGTTACGTGGATCAACTCTTTTACACTCTGTTACGAGAGCCTTTGTTTTAAAGTTATATTTGAGAGCATTAATTGTCAATGAATTATGCTTTATTGCTGCTGTACGTTTTATTTGATTTGTACTAATATGTGCATTTCTCCTTTTATTATTGGAATTCAAAATAATTTTGAGTGTGTTATGCTTATGACTGATGTTCCTTAACGAATTATACCTATTTCAATTATTACTGTTGACTTTTGTGAAGTTACTGAAGTTATCATTTTTCTCTTGTATTGTTAGTTAATCTTTCAGGGACACATTTTGGACTTTTTATACGGTAATTTTCAAAACAGAACGCTTGCAAACATCACAGGAGGATTGCTGTTTAAAATTTATTGATATGTGGTGTATTATGAAGACCAAAATGATGATTGAATGAATTCGGCGACTGGTTTGACCTTTCAGCGCGATACTTCACTGTATGGTATCATTACCATCCAACAAAACTAAAGGCTCTTGGCAAGAAACCTATATTTACTTATAGACATGTAACACTACGAAACGATCACATAGTAGTTTGAATATAATTGGGCGAAAAATCCTAAGTATGGCTTCCTTCGGAAGGGAAGTAAAGGAAGTAAAGGGAAGTAAAGGTCCCGTGTTGTACATTTACGGCACGAAAAAGAACCACAAGTCTGAAAAAAAGAGGCCTCTGAGCAAAATTTGTCCGCCGCCTCATACCCTGATTTTAATGGGACGCTAATGGCCTGAGATGTTGAAGAGCTTCCGTAAATAAACCAAATAAAAAAATACAACTAATTAAATTACGCAATAAAATGCCAAAATATATTAGGAAACCGTATGTGTATTGCATTTATTTGTTTTATTTACGGACGCTCTTTAACGTCTCAGGTCATCAGCGTCCCATTCAATTCAGGGAATGAAATGACCGATAAATTTTGCTCAGAGGCCTCTTCTTTCATGTTTGAGGTTCTTTTATGTGTCGTAAATCTACGACATGGGACCCACGGTTTATACTTAGGATTTTTACGCCCCCCCCAAAAAAAAAATACATCGACGTTGGCTGGGATTGAACCCGCGATCTTATGTATTGAAATAGCTATACACGTAATGATGCAAAAAATGTATGTTTAAACTTCTCTTACCTAGCCACCAAGCACCGACCCAGCGCGGATCCGTCGGTGTTATTTGTGGGTCCACGGATAGATCGGCATACAATCTCGTGCATAATGAACCCAGTATGAAGCCCAAAGCTGGGCCCAGGATCCGCACACCAATTGTAATTGCTGAAATACAAGAAAATAAAAGTCAATACAGTTTACTAGACAGCACAGTAATTCATTGGTAAATACAGGTCTGTTCAGATGGAAAACTAGTAAATGATTTAATTGTCTGATCAAACTGCATAGTACATAATGCAAATGTCTCCATACTACAGTTACAGTCAGATTTAATGTATCATATTTTTCATTGTAACCTACATTTTTATGCAAAAACAATATTTATACATATATGTGTACTTTGTATTTCAGCAAAACACAGACGCGTTACTAATTGGTCATTGTCATTGCCAATTACATAAAATCAATTTTCATAACATGGCAAATCTCTATACTTTCCAACTCCCATATCAATTCTTGGTGTACGAACAAGTCTGATTTATTTTGACGAAGCATATATTGCTGCTGCCACTAACATTTTTACGCTCAACACTTCAGTAGCATTCCTTTCCCCTTCAAAAATAAGTATTTATATGCAAATAAAAGCAGGAGGAAGCACGCTATGTTATGGGCGGGATTTGAACCCCGTATCCTGAGTTTTTCCTGGTTTTGTCGCCCGTTTCACGGAAGCTGGAAGATCGGCAGTGACAGCAGTAACTCCCGACGAAACGGATGTAATATGCGCACAACTGAGACAAGTTGTAGCAATTGCAATGAAAATAAACATGGACAGGAGATGTAAATGTTATCCTGCTACATATACCCGGGTGCGAAATGGAGGGGAGGGGACGATTTTACCTAAAAATTCTCTCCCACCAAAATTTCCCGGGATAGGGGGGAGAATCCTTTTATTAAAATGACATGAAAAGTGTACAGTACACATATTATTAAAATTAATGTATATATCTGTGTATTTCTATGAAAATAACAACAATAATACATATTGAAATAATAGAACGACGATCAGATCTTCGGTATTGTGGCAACTCTGCACTTATTCACGTTACAACTGCAGTCAACAATGAAGTTTAAAAGTATTAATTGCACTCTTGCAAAATCAGTACAAGTATCCTACATCTAGTTCAGATTTACTTAATGATTTCGCAACCTGATACACACACATTTCTGGCACATTTTCAGACAATCGTCATTCACATGCATAAATTCAGTTCCGACAATGGCGGTCCTGATGGTGTAGAGGTAACCATACTTGCCTCCTAAACCCAAGATCGCGGGTTCGATCGCGATGAAAATTTTCGGGCGTAAAAATCCTAAATATGACTTCCTTCGGAAGAAAAGTAAAGCCATGGGTCCTATGTTTTAGATTTACGGCACGTAAAATAACCTTAAGCCTGAAAGAAGAGACCTCTAAGCAAAATTTAATGGCCGTTTCATGCCCTGAATTGAATGGGGCGCTGATGACCTGAGATGCTAAAGAGAGTCCGTAAATAAAACAAATCAACAACAAATCTTCCGAAATTGGATTAAACTTAAAAGCATACAACGCGAATTGCAGGCAAGTGATCCTAATATTCCGGTAAATTTCTGTAAGTGGATGTTAGGGAATGTTAATGGTAGAGTAATTGATCCATATTTAATACTCCTTACTGGTGAAGCATGCTTTCATTTACTTGGTTGTGTTTGGACGCAAAATAAAAATTACCAGGATGTATGCCCGACGCAAACGTTCCAAATGTTGATTTTTCTCGGTTTCCTCTGTCATCGCAGCTCTCAATACGCATCTAATTTATTTTCTAATTACATATTGGATTCCTATCTCCATAACTCCCTTGGCCACTTCCGACTTCCTGCGTCTGTCTTTCAGGAAAATGTTTCACAATACAATGGTGTTATTGCACGTTTAATCAATTTTTAACTGAACTGTTTCGGGAAAAAGTTTTTTTTCAGTGCTTATTAAACAAAGATATATACGTACTAAAAGAAAAACCACATTGTGAATATAAAACACATTCATTAGTAAAAGTAATTCATCAATTGATCAATTACTTTAAAACTTTAAAAACAAAACCCAATTAAGTTTCTTATTAAATAACTTTTCTAAAGCCTCTATTCTTTGTAAGTGCTATTATGTCACACGGTTAATTTATACTATTAATTTTAATTTGACAAATTTTGATAACACTTGGTCTATCCAGTTTTTAATGAAACACCTTGCTATGCTACAGTATATGAAATGATATTGAGTCAGCGAAAGACGAAACACTAATATAAAAACAAAGTAACCTGCTAAATAAATAACACGTGGGATTAGCTCTAGCCATGGGGAAGACATCTCTTGTTCTACTCAAATCGTGTTCTAAATTTGGGCAACAACAAATTAATAAGCAATCAAACGACATTTTACACATACGGCTGGTACTTTTAAACGCAGGTGGAGAAGAAATGCAAGAATACTAAATGACCCATTAATATTTTATACAGTTGGCTTTATATTTTGAAGGAAATTGGTTAGTAATTGTGAAGAATGAATATTTTTGTTCAAAGTAAAGCAATTGGGTGTTGTAGTTTGTTACGCATATTTGTAGGAAGTGCACTTTGCCCATCATCCCCTTAAAACAGCTTCTTCTAGGTACTATTACTCCTATTTCTATCCACTGAGTCTGCTAGATTATCAAATGTATGCTCTCAGTTTTAAGTATCCATGTTTGGTTGCCAACTGTGACAAGTAGCTCGGGCGGGGTTTTCTTCAGCACTGAAAAACAAATGAATATTCAGTTCAAGGAAGCTATTCAGAACCATTTACATAAACTGGGATACGATAGCCCGATACAATCAGGTAGTTTGTTTCTAACTAATTATTTATATACTTATTTATTGTACCCCTTTAATAAACCTGCACTGAGAATAGTTACATTTCAAAAAACGATATTATGCATTGTTGCCCTTACGAAGAGGCCTGCATGCATATGTGTATAATTAACCAAAAACTGAGAGCTCCAAAAGAGAATCAGAAATGAACTACAAATTTGTAATGAATTCCAACTAATTTGGCAATAAAATGAATACAACATCCCAAATTGCTTAAACATGCTAAATAACTAGTAGGTAATATGAATGCAGTGTCAACATGTTGAATTTATTTGGTTTTACATATGAAGAAAGATCAGGATAGTAATTAGCATCTAGCGTGAACTCCTCTAGAAACTCCAGTTGTTCCTAAATTACACAATCTTACTGTGCCCTCATTCCGCTAGGCAATCGCAGTACACCAATAGAATGCTTTACTTTCAATGGACGCACGATTCCGGTAAGACTGGAGTTAGTTTCGCTGAAGCAGGCGGTTGAATTTGATCAGTCTTTATCCCATCCACTGTTTCAGTTACATTTCTTTAGAAAGTGGGTGTTAGACTCTACTGTGTATTTGTGTATCGTGAAACATGCCAAGAGTAAGATATATGCTAAAAATATTTATTTATGATTGTGTAGCTGTCCCTGGCTCCCCATCAAGTAACAGTATAATTGATGTATTATCAAGCGTAACATCAAATCAGAAATTATGTAATTGTTTGCAGATATATTGTGCCTTTCTCATTGAAGATACCTCAATGACTCAGTCAATATGTGCAGAGTCAAGATTTTATATCGTTTAAGATTGATCAGAATGTATATAATGTTATATTTCAGTTAAAGTTAAATAAAATGTAACATTGTAGCAATGTTAGGGGAAAACTCAAGCATCTCGGACCGCAGTAAGGCGTGCAGTTTGGAAGTCAAACAATACATATTAAATTCTTTCTCTGTATTCGAGTGAAGGGATGGTTACTCCTCAGGAAGGGAAGCTACCTCGAGAATAGGTGTGAAAGCACCTTATGTACCGTTATGGAGCTTTGGCCTTAATGGATTGTATCCGTTCGAAGTCAAATTTAGAACAAATAATAAAATTTGTAGCGAATAGGATGAAAGTTCAGTGATGTGGACAATAGCCTATGAAAGAGGCTAACACAATAAAGGCGCGTAAAATAGCGCCAGTTTTCTACGATAGCATCATTCTATATCGAGTATTTAAGGGACAGATTCTTCCATAAAATCAGGCAGTCTTAGAATCTTCAGTGTTACAGCTACGTGAGGCTGCTGCCAGGCAGTCCAAGGAATAACGGCCCAAGTTCACGGTATCAAGTCCAGCATCGGTCAGACTCGACCATCAATTACCACGCAACAACTTGATTGAACCATTGTGCTGCGTTAAAATATCACCACAGCAGCATTATTTTCTTTATATTCAGCATCAATTTAGCGAACATAATATCTACGTGTCTGCCAAACTTGCATTGCCCAGTGGTCCGACGTGAGACGAGAGAACGCCCAGGTACTCTTGTTTGAGCGAATAACGAGGCATTATTTATTGTCCCCTTCCACGTTCAGTTCCCTAACTCATTCCCGGCAAGCTTTCAGCCTCCAAAACTCAGCGAAATACCCTGGAGATCATCTATACGAGTAGTAATTGGTGGTAGCAGCATCTGCTTCGACAACTGCGATCTGCCATCACAATTAAATCAACCATTCAATACAATCCGAGTCCAGCCCTCTGCTACAATTTCCATCCTCCTACACCATTCTGTTTTAATTGTTATATGGAAAAGAAATATAAGTAATGTAGAAGAAAATTTCCAGGAGTAACATATGCATTGGGAAGTGTACTTTTCAGATAGGTTCATACTCAAGGCGCCTTCATTGACAAGACGTCGAGACAAAAAAACCAGAGTTTTACAAAAGAGAAACTTGATTAAATAGGACGCCTACTCAAAAACCTTTAATATGCTTAGTCTATCAAGTTTGCGTATCTGTATACTGTGGGTATATAGACACTCCACTTGTCTATCAAGTTTGTGTATCTGTAGACTGCGTATATAGCCACTCAACTGCTACCTTATAAATATATGTTTACCGGCGTACCAGAGAAAAAAATGTTAGAAAAGAAAACCGTGGAGGCGTTGAAACAAAATACCCAATTTATAATATTCGGGAAAAATGAACAAATGCGAGTGTCTCATAATATTTTTAAAAGGATTCAGACATATTTCACAGCGGAGGAGATGGACTTGGAGCATTGTTATGATGGTAAGTACGATATTTAATTGCTGTTTATTACTAATAAATAATGAAAGAAAAAAAGTGCGTGCTATAAGCTCTGACCAGGAGATTTGATTTGCCTCAGTAGGTTATCAAGCCTTTACGTAGCAACTTCTTTTCGGCAAAATGCATTTCCTATTGCGTTTCGGAGTAAGGACCGTGTATAAATAGCTGGATGCGATCTCAAGAGTCAGAGTTTGACTCAAAAACAGTTTTCTTCTTCTTGTAAGCCATCAATAAGGTATGGTTACCGAACTTAAACGAAAATGAGATTTGTTTGTGGAACCCATTCCTCCTTCTCCTCCTCGTTCACTTAGTTTCTTGTTGTGAATGCAGCTTTTACATGAAGTAAGGGAATAAAAACAAAGATTAATTTTATCACATATGAAGGGCTTATATGAATGAATTTTATTTCATTTTATGATTGAAATGTGTAACCAAGAAACCCAATGATGGACAAAGCTCAAATTATTCCGTAGTTTCCAAAAGCCTACTTTTGTCTTATTTTTATATTACTAAATTCTAATACATCTATCCCCTTGTTCACTTTTAATCAATTACATGACTTAAAGAATACAGTGCACAGAGAAACGGCATATAACTTATTCACTGTAATGTGTATTTGCAGTTTACTTTTTTCAGGCGAGATGAATTTTCAAAGAATTCTTAATGTGGAGTTTTTGGATTGGATATCAGGTATCAAAGAATGTCCCTGCTAACTGCCAATATCGTCGGCGTCAGAGAACTCAGTGTATGAAGAAAAACAAAGGTTCAAGTTTCCGGGAACTCTTCTAAAGCTACTCCGTTAATGGAACATCTGTTGTGGATATCCGGGTGTCGAACAGTATATTTCATTTAAGTCTTCTAGTATTGTCTAAACAGCAAGCAACGAGCTTGCCTCGGGCTCTCAGATGAAAATTGGCACGTACATAAAGGCAGCCGAATCCGGAAGCTTGCCGAGATATGAAAAAAAGGCTGTTTACGTCATCGCGAGAGGAAGACGACAAAAGTACTACTGTAGCATTGCTGGTGGTGATAATTGGATTCTGTGCATAGAGATGGCTGCTATTTAAAGATGCCGTGTCGGCGCTGGCGTGGGTGCTCTGTCCAGCTGCTGCCACGGGCGGCGCCTCATGCGACAAGACTTTGTAAGAATTGCACACTCTTATTTGACGTTAGCCCCTGAACAAATGCAGCAATCTGCTCTTGCTGCCGGAGGAATGCTTTGCTGCTGCTCTTGCTGCTAGCCGCTCTTATTCCAATTCGCAACTAATTCACTTATACACACACACTAACCTAAGGTTAACCTCAGGCAAATCCTAGAAACCGGTGGTACCATTTAGCGAGTAAATCATAGTAATTGTGGCAAACTGCTGGAATTCCAATTCGCAAATAATCCACGAGTAAACAATTTGTAATTGTGGCAAATCTCCTTTAATTCCTGCAGAAAAAAAAAATGCATGAGATAGTAGTACTTGAATCCGCTATGAAACTCCACAAGGTGGAGCACATTACTTAAACCATCTACGCTATTGCGCTGTTCATCCAGCTAATAGCTCACTACCTTCGGCTCTTTCCGCCGGCGCTTGGACACCCAGCAGCAAGAGCACACGAAGGCTAGCAGCAACACATTCCTCCTTGATCCAGCTTGTAACGTCAAGTCACACTTGTTAAGGAATATTACCGGTGATGCTTGCAGCACGTAATATGACGACTGTTATAGATGCGTGGCACTCCGAAATGTACCGATGATTAACTCTGTCATCTCAGAATTAACACAGTCGTAATGTTCATTATATTACCTGTCTGAAGACAGCATGCAGCGGAACCTCGAGTGTCAATCTGTTATACGTTACCCTTTCCTGGTGTAAATGCAGCAGTTCAGAGCTTACAGTCAGCAAGTGGTATCGGAACTGTATGTACACAAGAGCAAATGGAAACCCCGCCGGAAAAGTCATCACGCAAATTCATACACTCGCAAAGCAGGCAGATTATATTATACATGTTCTAGCTTTGTAAAGAAGAAAATTCTTATCATTCCGTTAAAGTATGCTGTGAAAAGGACAGCAACGGCAGTGGGAAAATTTGATTTTGATTTGTTTAATTTACGGACGCTCTTTAACATCTCAGGTCATCAGTGTCTCATTCAATTCAGGGTGTGAAACGGCCGACAAATTTTGCTCAGAGGTCTCTGGGAATGAAGTCATACTTTTAAGCCCGAAAAAATACATCGATCCTGGCCGGGTTTGAACCCGCGATCTTGGGTTTAGGAGACAAGTATGGTTAACACTACACCACCAAGACCGACAGTGGGAAAAGTGAAAGAACTGTGCATGGCATAGCAAAGGCAGTTCAGAACTTAAAGCTCACTGGAGAAATCTTGTCAACTCGTGGTAAAAGCCGACCACATCCAAAGAAATTTGAACTTGATGACTTTGCAAAATGTGTCATGCGCAGAACGTTTATTTGAGTTTTATGGGCGGACAAAAGAAGTTCCGACGTTACCAAAACTCCTGAATGCTGTTAAGGAAAAGATACCATTTGAGGGGAAAATACTGGAGAACACTGAAAGGCATGGGAGTTAAGAAATACGATACATTTTAATGGGACGGCCTGAATTGTTGCGTGTCATGCAGCATAGCTGAGAACGCTAAGAAAAAATGAAAAGAAGTCAATTGTTTATACAGATGAAACATGGGTTCATACTTATTATACTGTAAACAAGTGTTGGCAGCATGATATGCAAGGTGTACATGTAAACCAAAGTGTTGGGCAGAGGGCTATTGTTGTTCATGCTGGTGGTGACGTAAGGTTCACCGAAGGGACCGAGTTGATATTTTATTCCCTCAAAATTCTGCAGATTATCATGATGAAACCGATGGCGAAAATTATAATAAATAGTTCACTGAACGTCACAGTGGGCTCATTGTTTTGAATAATGCATCGTATCACACAGTACAAGAAAATAAAGTACTAAGAATAACCTCTAGAAAAGCTGACATAATTTCTGTTTAAAAATCAAAATCTCCTGCAGACTCAGATTTAACTACATAAGAATTAATAGAAATAGTTAAACAACAAGCCTTAATCTGTGTAAACAGTGGACAGGATTTTGAAAGAACACCGATTTACTGTACAATGGCTACCACCCTACCACTACGACCTAAATCCAATCGAACTTGTTTGGAATTTGGCGAAACAAAAAATAGCATTTAAAAATGTTGCTTCCATTTCCCTGCCAGTTTTAAAACGAATGACTGCACAAGCAATAAGAGATATTAGCAAAGAGGACTGGATTAAATTGCGGCCAAAAGGAAGATTATTGGCGTCTTCCGATGTAAGACTCCCCACACACTGCTTGCACAGCAACGCCTTCGATGTTCCTGGATTTACATCTACACGTTCTAACACCTTTTCTTCTACATCAGGTGCTATGGATCTCGGTCTACCTGGTTGTCCTTGATTTGCAAATGTCGCATGTTCCCGAAGGCGCTGATTACCCTAGTGAATGTCGACTCTCGGGCTGCCTTCTATTGGGAAAAAACTCTGCATATAATAGCACAGCCATTAGTGCATTGCCGTCTGCTTTGCCATGCATGAAGTGAATGTTCACGTTTCGACGTTGTATTTTCTATTCATGTTTACAATTCTTTTCATAAAATCACTGTAGGCACATGATTTATTAGTAATGTACATAGTACCCATGATTGGATTTTGTTTATTACTAACACTCAAGCAATAAGGAACTTTCTTATAGTGTTTAATGCCCGTTTTTACTGCTGAGGCACCACAGGCAATGGACACTGATGATACACGAGATGAAATGATATATTGGGAAAATATATTTTTTAAGGAGGGAATCGTTCCAGGCCTAAGTTTAGGATAAGTTTTTTAGCTTGTACTTTTAATTTTTACCGTCGTTTGATATATATTAAAAAATAACTCTTGAAACAATGTAGCTAAAACAATAATAACCAGAAAAGCAGAAGTTGATAAAATACTTTAATAGTAACACAAATATCACCTTTGAAGAATACAAGCGGTTCGAATTAAAGCAATATTTTTGTTAATATTTAACTGTTTATCTATTTAACTTCTCAAGTTCTTGTTTATTACATATACACAAGAAATTTATTCATAATAACTATTAAAGTTAATGTTAATAATACAATAAAATTTCCCCACATGATATAAAATAAATTTAAAACTGAATAATTCATACAACAATTATATTAAACTAAAATTATTTCCTAAAGGAGACGAAGATTAATGGTTAATAAAGGATTAACAGGGTTAATACTTAGTGGTAATCAAAGTGGAAGGGGGTTGCTGCAATTTTTATTTTGAAATTCTTTTATATTATTCGATTGAATTAATAACTCAAACACACGCACACAGGTGTAATAAAAAGGCATGCCAAAAGATTGGGGGAAAATTCTCTGCATATAGATGATGCAAAGATGGTATATGAACATGGGTCCTGAAAGGTTTTATTTCTATGTTAGGGCCCTTTGTCTACTACTCCGCTTACACGGTGTAGAATGCCAACATAGCTGTCCTGTGACAATAAACTCACAACAGAACATTTGCTTCATACGTACAGTAGGTAACATTCGCTTTTACCTCTGGTTAAATAGGTTTTGGGGTGTTGTAACTACTCTTAGTTCCTAGGTTCACCATCTGTATCACGTAGTCCTCTTGTTATGCTACCCACTTTCTTGCTTGGCGTAGCACTGAGCACGTAGTGTCAGTTCTGTGTGTTTACGGATCTCGTTCTAGGTATAGTAAAATGAGGTGTTCAAATGCGAAGTTATCAAATGATCTATGGGTTAGCCGAAGGTGTAGAGAGTCTTCGTGCTCGTATTCTGCAAGACTGACGAGATACTCCAGGGATACATCTGCGCATTAGGAAACCCATTCGACAGCGGGTTGATGGATGTATCCGTGGTAACGAAGAACATTTTGAACATTTATTATGATTTTCTGTTTTTGAATATCCTGCTATGTGGTGCAGGAGTAGAAAAAGGGTTTTAACAACCTTTATTCATATTATATCTCTTTATTCTGTATTGTGATGAACGTTTCCCCAAAGTGTTGACATACCTTTTTGTTACACTCTGTATATGTGGTGACAACATGCCAAGAATGGTAAGTTAGTACAGAAACCCACGATATGATATCCACATAACAATGTTAGTTTTTATATTTAGCATTGTCTCACATATATGCTTGAGGATTGATAGACAATTTTCGTAATCTATAAATTTACACTCTCTGGAATTGCTCACCTTTTCAAAGACACTGAAAAGATTCACTGTAACTGCGAAGTCAGGCTTTTCAGTGTCTAAAGAAGATGATAAAAAGCTATGACTCTCTTATTTAACCGCCAGAGTATCGGCAAACGTTAGAGAAACTGTAAAAAAAAAAAAAAAAAAAAAAAAAAAAAAAAAAAAAAAAAAAAAAACACACAAGGAAAAATAGCCAACAGTCTGGAAGCAGAGTTGCAACGTTGTAACCTTTTGAGAAATTAAGCAGATGCTAACACACAGAGATTTTCTGACCCATTATATTTTTGCGCCCAGTTTTCAAGTTCCTATGCGCATTTGCCTGCACTTAAACCCTCCGTTACTCATTTTTAAAAATTCTTTTATGTTTTGAAAGTTGTACAGGTTTGCTTCCTTTGTGGATAAAGACCAGCAGACGAACTTAAACATGCGGGCACGGTACCAGTCATGCGTAACGAAATGTGTTTGCCTACGACAAGGAAAGCCAAGGTTACGCATCTCAGCGGAAGACCGCCGTTGCTTTGGAAGGCGTATCACGGCCGATGGATGTTTGCACGTGCATACAGGGCGAATTAACGCCACACACTGTTTAGCCATAGGTAATTTTATACACGTCTCCCTGTTCCTCCCTTGTGGTTTCCATGCAGAGCACATTCTATTTCCCGCGCAAGCACAGAAACAATATTTTAAAGACAAAATCCTTGAGACTATGATAAGCATTATGTAGCTAAATACGAAATTGTTGTTTCTACAATGTCACTGCAAAAAGTAATAAATAAATTTATAGATTGAATGTTTAACACCGGAATAAAAACCTTCAACCGAAAAAGAATTAGCGAGCCGATATTGATCACATTGCACTTTAATTTCCAACAAAACAACTCCCGAAGCGGATATTTATTTTTGCAAACCTCTTATGATGCACAAGTGAGTAAAACGCTTTGGGTATAGAAACAAAGGAAACGTTATTCGATGAATAAAAACGCCAAAAATTAGAAAATAACAATTCAGCAATTCCTTCCTGATAAGTACCAAAAGTAAACGGAAGAAAATTATGTAATTATAAAAGATAAAAATTTAAATTGTCTACTGAAATTTCCACAATCGCTTGTTAACTAGAATGACTTCATGGGTAGCTTCTTCACTATACCTGGGCAGTCTGAAAAGTCCTCGGTCTAACAATGAAGGAACAAGTTTTTAACTTGAACATTATTTTTTTTTAACATAATCTCTTTCTCAAGGTCTACACATTTATTCCAGCAAAGCTCCATTGCCATTATTCCATTATACAGCTGGATGAAAATCTAGAAACGTTTGAGATTTGGGAACAAAAACACTGAAAAGATTCACCGTAACTGCGAAGTCAGGCTTTGTAGTGTCTAAAGAAGACGATAAACAGCTATGACTCTATTATTTAACAATGGAAGACAGAAGGAGTCAAACTTGGGTGCTTCAACAATTGATACTACAAATCTCTCAGTTTTTTCATCCAAAGCAGATACATTATGCCGATGAAATTTGTGCCAAGGATCCAGACTGCTGATCAGAAGGTGACACGATGCATACCCAATTCATCAATTAAAATTTGTTGTCATGTCCCATAACCAATTCCCTCTTCATGAGCAAGGTCTTCAATGGTTCGACTTCGATCTTCGCGTACGAGGTGTTGAACTTTGGCAACAATGTTAGGCGTTGTGCAGCTAACGGGCCTACCAGTGTGAGCTTAATCTCCCAACAGGTTACAACGTTGCAACTCTGCTTCCAGATTGTTGGCTATTTCTTCTAGTCTTTTTCCATGATTTTTTTTTTTTATCTAGGTTGATTTAAAAGATTGAATTAATATTTTTGGTTGTGGTTTTATCCCTCTGCAGATGATCAATTAGTAAAATTCATTTAGTCTCCCAAAAGATTGATGCCATACCTTTTCTGCAGAACGTCAACTTCGTCTTATTAGGGGCTGAACAACTGTTTTGGTTCAGATTGGTGATGGTAGATTTAAGTATAATCTACAGTTTTAATGTACAGAATGAGCTCTGTTGGTGTTAACATGCTACAAACACTGTTGCGATATTTTCACACGAATGCGTTTTGATCTGCTTAACAAGCGCCGCCCCTGTCTTGTACAAAGCTTTTTCATAGGCAATTCTTCATGAAATACTTAAAGCCTTAGTAATTTCACGCACTTCAACTAACCGATCATCTAAAGCCATATCAGAGATTTGTACAATGAATTATGCTGCTGCTGCTGTTATTGTTGAAAATGTAGAAGAGTGTTCATAATCTTTGATAATTTGGAACGAATTTTCTTTGGTTTTAAACCATCTTTTAAAAAAGAGCTTTATCACTGTACGGTACTTAATTCATTTTATCGATAATTCATGTGCTTTAGAAAGCTGTATTAAATAAACAATTTGAAATAATAATTTGATATTTCAATGGAATGCTTCAGACAGAGATAACAATTTAAAAAGCAGCTGTCTTGCCTATTGATGACCACCTATAGTCGAAGGCCGAGAACTTTTCAGACTGACCTCGCTGCTACCGCCTCTCCTGCTAGTGAATGACGAGAACGGAACTTACTTTCCGAATTACCCTCATAGCTATCGTCTCTTATTTCTACGACCTGACTGAGTGACTGCGGAGCTCTGATGAATGAACAGGGCAAACGTGTGGAGTTCCAGCTATTCTTGATCCGCAGTGTAGCCTAGTTCAGTACACTTGGCAGTGTCAGTATGAGATTGCTTGTGAAATGTGTGCAGCAATAGAAGCTCACGTCATGTGTGAGGTACTTGCAGTGGGCAAAGAAACAAACGGCAGATGCAGTTCATCCTGAGATTACATTATGAGTGAGAGTTGATGTCGTCAATTGCAAGATGGACGCTTTAACATCCATGATGATTCAACCAAGAAGCTCATGACAACAGATTTTTAGGTGTATTGTTGAAGTTAATGGAACGAGGCATAACAATAAACAAACATTCGCAATGTCTACTGTCAGATACTAACAAAATGGATGAGGAGCTCAAGGGTAGTGTTACAGAGTGGCTATGTGGTAGAGTTCGACGCAGAGGGGATTTCAAAGCTTGTGAAGCGGTACACAAATGCCTGAATGTAAATACGAATTATGTTGAAAAGCAACTGAGCATTGTACTTTTCACTTGTGTGTAATAAAGTTTCCAAAAATAAAGGAGTATTACTTAAAACAATTAACGGAACGGAACTTACTTTCTGGATTAGCCTCGTATATCACATTCAATGTTTGTTTTGGAAGTATACAAATCACCTTGTCGCCATTCTAACGAACTCAACAAGCTCAATTGCTTGCTTATAATTTTTATTCGGCGACTAAACTGCATTTCTTGTACAGTGCATTCTCTTGGTATTATTTATTTTTTGTTTCTTCTGTTTCAATACAGAACAAGTTATTTATATCTCAGGAATCCTTATTTCGAATTTATCTCTTCACAACTATATCCACAATTTTACACCAACATATGAAGTACTATTTTAAAGATTTCGACATAGTTTTTACTGAAATAATATTAGAATATTTTTACTCTCAAATACTAGTGTTTTGTTTTAAGGAAAATGTGTTTTACTTGTACAGTGATATTATTTTAACGGCTGACTGCCAGGACGCCAATGCTTAGTAGGAGAAGCCGGTCATCAAAGAAGTAACATGCATATGCAAATATCAGCTTGTAGTTGGTTTGAAGCAAACTTTGTCAAAGGGGGTGTTACTCGGTGCTATTATTGTGTGTAAATGGTGTTCCAATTGTTCTTCACTAGTTATTCACTATACAGTATTGAAGAGCGGGTTTTTATGTACTATACAATTGTTAAAATGGATTCTTGTAGAGAGGTCGTAGAGAGATTTGCAAGAAAATAGCCTAGGAATCATGTTCCAGGCAAAGAGACTGTAGTCGTCAACCTCTTAAAACGTTACAAGAGACAGAAACAGAAACGTGTTTCGAACCGCCGTGTTCTTACGGAAGAAAATTAGTTGCAATACAGGCATTTCCTATAGTCGTCGATAATGCATTACATCTTTTAACATCTCATATAACAAAGTTTAGTGCATTTATTATCACTATAACTATATACATTCAGTAAAAATATTAAAACACGAACATTATACACAGCGACTTTTATCTCCCCTTTTCCGGTTGCGCTGACGGTACTTCTGCTGTGCTCAGATAGACAGTAACTCAAATAACGCCCTGTAGATATTTCAGCAGTTGTACTTTCTGAGTAATGATTTTATTTCATAGAGTATTGCATATTTATACTTCGCAGAGTCGTTAAGAAAAATTGAATTTACGACGATTAACATTTCAAGACTCTAATCTTAACTTATACATACGTACGAGCTCTTCCTATTTGTCGCTCAATATGCCTAGCGTTTAGCGTTTAAGTTCCGCTTTATAGTTGTTCTAAGGAAACGATATCTTATTTCGCAAGATATGCTGGTGGCCTACATAAGGAGTACACGCGCCTTTTCGCAACCCTCGAGACATCCCAAAAGTTCATAATGAGGACAAAGACCTCGCGCATGAACTGAGGGTAAGTGACGAGTCGGGCATTTTGCTACTCATGTAAACCTGTAACTCTGTACTGCCACAAAGGGGTTTATACTTTATTTACAGAAGTGAAATGTTTTTGACCACAGTAAATCTACCTTAATCACCACCGTTATTGGCTTTTAACTTATTGTGATGCAAAATAACTGGACAATTTATGGACAGACATCTCTTTTACTCTCTCACTGTCCCTTGAAACTCCTTTATTCTTCGTTGTATGTTTTCGGGATTTCTCTACGCTTTTACTTGGCGATACTCATTTCAAAACAGACTTTAGTAATTGGCCTTCACTGCATAAGTGAACAGAAGTTCAATATTTTTTTCATATTTCTGTTTTGGTTTTTTTTTAAACTGTGTCCCTCATTAGTAACAAAACACTCCACTTAATCGCTAAGCCTACAAGCATCACTCTCCCAAACATAACGTCTCTTAGTATAATACAAGGCTCTTTTACAGCAACCGAAAGCTGTGATAATGGGCAAAAATAAACCATAATTCGTGCGGAAACGATACAGGATATTCGCAGTTGTATTCTGCATGGCAGGTTTTGCATTATGATTAAAATAAAACACGCATAGACAGAATTTTACATACATTAACCTTTCGACGGATTTTGAGGAGAGTCAGTAAGCAATAAACTTCATTGCGAAAGATATAGAAATACTTGTTGATCATTGTTACCTCTATCTAAACAGTGAAGGTGATTTATTACCTTTAGGAATTACAGCGAGGGAATATACAGTGAGTTTCAGTTAGGGGCCGCCGAGCGCGACTGCTTGCTTACTCGGGAAGTGCAGATATATTTTTACCGAAAATATAAAATGATACTGTATTTCTAACCTGTATTATAAGAGATATTGAAAATGATGCCCCTCAGCTACAATACATTGCCGGCATTAACAAAAGAAATTCCTGTATTTCATCTAACTTTTCTTCCATAAGAACAATGTGTTTTTGTTAATGGGAGATCCCGTCTTTCGTAACTTTTTAACAAGATGGCGAATGGTGTTCTGGAACACGATTGTCAGGATATTTTCTTGCGAATTTTCTCTATATGATACGTGTATCGTACATAAAATACTTTCTTCAAGATTATATTTATGTAGCGCCATAACTACCGAATAATAATTATCACACAATTTACACTTAATGGAGCATCGAGTATCACACGAACGCACCAATCTCTGACAAAGCTTCCTCAAACTCCTACCTGTAGATGCATTATAGGCCTTGGCGACTGGATTCTGCCAGTCGCAGCCGCGTTCTGCCGGTCTGTAACTCACATAATCTCATAGTATTTTGTGACAGTATTCATAAGAAAGCAATTAATTATATTCAACTCATATGTCATCTATCATTCGACCGGATCTATAATTTTGCTCTTGTTTTTCATTTTAAATAGTATGCTTTTGTGCCACATGAGTTTTGCTCATTAAAACTTGAAGGACTTTAATATTGTAATCACCACTGATAAACGCGGTTTTTACAAAAAAAAAAAAAAAAAAAAAAACTGAAGTGTTTTATTTTAGTTTTTTTATCCTGTAATCAAATTACAATTAACTTTTACCACCAAGATACTTCTTTTGTGGTAGTTACTTTCATTTTTATTAAATTTTAGCGTTCTTATCGCCTGTGACGAGATTAATTAAAACTGTTAAAATGCATTGTTTTATATGGAAATGAGATCTTCTGATATGCTGTAAACAGAATGCAGAGGCTATGCAGGCTTAATCATGTTCGGACCTGTTCTCACATGTCTAGATATTGCACTGTAATGTATGCAGGGAACCAGTATTGAGCTTGTTAGCACAAGTATTTGCTTCTCTTAAGGTTCAGTGTTTTGTGTTTAATATTGTGTTTATTTTTACCTGTTGCTATAAAATTGCATTATATCAAGAAACTGTTTAAATCAGCCATGAGCGTGATCAGTTTCAGAAAATACATTTAATGTAAAGTAAAAAAGTATTATAAACTTTAATTCATTTGCAATTCCTATGATTAGGAGAGAACCCTTGGACCATTCAACTGTTTGCTATTTCTGTTTAACTAACAGAGGAATAAAATAAAAAAAAAAAATTATATAGTTAAGCCCATTTGTAAAGATGTCTAAATTAGAAGTGAAGAGTGTTGTGCCCTCATTGAATTCGGGAAGTATCGGGTTCAAACTTTTGGGTTTTTTTCGTGGTTTCCCGTAGTCCCTTAGGGTAATACTGGATGATTCGTTCCTTTCCATAAATATTCCGCTTTCCCATTACATCTCACTTCATTTCGTTGGTTCTGTTACAGGGTGTAAAGCGCCAAGTAAAGTGGGTTGCTGTTGTGAGCGGCGTAGCGGTATCTTATATTTAGGAAAGAATGTCCCAGTGTTTGGTACGGAAGCTGCCCTTCTGATGGAGTGAAACTTCTTGTAGTGGAGTGCTTTAAATGAAAACATGTCTACTAGCATAAGCATAAGCACAAACATCCAGTCTTGAGCACGACTGATTTATTGAAAAGTCCTCCTCTGTCGCTACACTCTAGTCTTGTATAAAAGTACCCAGATTTCATAACTCCTGCTGATTTTACTCGTACTAAAGCAGAAACAGACTAGAGAAGCAAGTTTTTCATCAGAGCCTCGCTTATTAATTCAATTAAATGTTAATGTTTTAAACTTGTTGAAGCAACAATCTGAACCTACAAGTTCCAGGTTCAAAGAATGGAACCGCTCCACAGAGATGGAAGGCTACCGTAGCCACACATAGTGATCTCTTTGACTACTTCTCTGACGAAAAGGGTAGTTTTTTTTTGTAGTATATATTCAGTTATTGAGGCTCTTGGATATCAACAAGGAAGAGATGAGTGGCGATTGTTCATACTCATCAAAAATTATTTTGAAAACATTACATATCACTAATATAAAAGAAACAATAAACATGTGGATGTGCATTTAAAGAAATCAACGTTACAA
The DNA here is from genome assembly GCA_030762175.1 of Metallyticus violacea. Classification (NCBI taxonomy): domain Eukaryota; kingdom Metazoa; phylum Arthropoda; class Insecta; order Mantodea; family Metallyticidae; genus Metallyticus; species Metallyticus violacea. The sequence goes on along the minus strand of CM060838.1, from coordinate 48,363,119 downwards.
AATATCTAACGAAATATAGTGATAGTTTTATTACTTGGTTGAGTACATTAAATTCTGCTGTTTCTTGTGTCATCGGAGATCAGGTGTACAACGTCTCACTACTTCAGAAAACAATGATCTAAACGTTAATATGTTATCCCTAGACAGAAAAAATGTACCAAATTACCCCTTTAATGAATCATAAAAAAGTAAATTTACATCCCCCTGCATATGAAACATATTGTGAAAATAAATCCTATTGCATTTGTGTACGTATTTGAAGTTTTAAAATTCCAAAGCTTAGTATGCAAAACTAGAGAGAATTTTTATACGGTCACAAATAAGATCACTAATAATGGATGATGAGCAACTGTTAAATTAGCTGGTAAAAGCAGCTTGGCAATCACTCAAAAATAATGTCGTGCTTTCTTGGAAAGCATAAAGATGAAAACTATCGTTTTATAGCAAGCGATCGTGTGAATGCTTCAGAAGCTATGCGATGTAATTCCTTTAAAACTCCAGTTCTTGGATATCCATCTATACCTCTTCCTAGAAAAACTTGGATCGGTTAGCTATAACCATGATGAGCATTTTATTAGTAAATTTCTAAGCTGTAAAGAAGATACCAAAGCAAATAGTGCCCAGGTATACTAACTGATTATTAATGGATCATGTAAAGGGGCATTCCAGGGCTAAAATATGTCCGAAAATCATCACAATCAACTTTTTAGGTAAGCCAAAATTAGGTAATACATTATTTAGAATACATTAGGTACTAATTTACATACACACACACACACACACACACACACACACAAAATGCCTTAAATAATGAGGAAAAATATGAAAGACAATTTGAGCAAGGAAAAAGTGTTTAAATTCATGTGTTTAATTCTTGTAACCGGCATAAATATAGTTTTTAAGTAAGTAAATTACCTTTTATTTTACGTTTGCCGATTTTGGTGAGATAACTGCGAAATGTTGTCATCATTTGGTTTCTTCTCGTCACCCTGACATAACGGTAGCACAGCCGCGTAGGGAAGCCAGCATACAGCGCAAACAAGGTAAACTTTGATAAGCTCCATTGTTGATGAGGATAAACAAAATAAAGCTATCACCAATTACGGCTCAGGTTAAGCAGATAGAGCCCTCGCTTTCTCCTCACTTGCTGCTAGCTTGACATCAACCTAATTCTTTAACACTCACGCTCGTGTGTTGCCGGCAGCATTCGATTTTAAACAACGATACTTCCTTACTTGGCTGTCGGAAAAGGTAAAATAACCAAGCAATACGTGACTATAACGATGCAGCAATACTGACCTGTGTTTTGTCACCTTTAAGAGAACTATATTTGAAATTTTCCTCTTTATGGTAAACTAGCATGAAACATAGAGTTTAATCACATGTATATTCGTGTCATTTTTCTTCATTAATTTTTTTATAAGTAAACTCCTTCTGTTAAATAATATTACTACTTATGCCTTATAATATTGGGGGGGGGGACCCTGTCACAAATACGTAAGCTTCACAGGAGTTAAATATGAAATTTGTATTTATACAGTTAGTATCACAGTAAAAAAAAAAAAAACACACACACACACATATATATGAATTAAAACAATTCTTTTTGCAGTAATACTTTTATATAGTCTTAGAAATTAAATATAAACGTCATAATTTAAACGTTTAACATACATTTTATTGTATGAGCTTGCACTAGTTTACTTTTAGTAGTTTTTAATTAGTCTTGAGCAGTGAGGGCTTTTCACGACAAGAACAGCGACTTCACCTGTAACTGTCAACAACGTCTATATAATACATAAAAATAAAAAAAAGCTAAGGTTTCCTTTAATCATGAAGAAGAGTTGCTTAAGGAAGTGCCCAAATTACTAATTTAAATTAATTTGCGAGCAATGAAACCATCTAAGTACAAATGAGTAGGGTCTGCAGGGAAGTTCCGACTCATCTTATCCTTTAGCGTACAGTTCTTTCAAAACAAACTTTGGTTGCGATATTACCCCAAACTCCCTTTCTTTCACGAAAGAATTGTAGGGAATACTTCCCAAGGTCACGTCCGGTGAAGAGCATGTTGACCTACAGGATGTGATGGGAGCATGGGAATGTCAGTAGCCCTACCCTCCCACAATACTGCAGGTCAATCTCAGTCTGTCATGCGGGATGCTTTAACTTTAATAATTGTATTTTCCGTGCAATTTTGTCAAACTGCTATATCTGTGTCCTTCTTCCTTGACTTATTATTATTTCCCCCGCTTCTCAGTGTATTCCGGCTGTCTAACACTTTCTTGCATTATTACTTCCAAAATTCTGAACTAAATTAGATGGTGTTAGAGTTTGAGGTTTATTGAGACTGTTAGAAGTTAGTGTACAGAGTGAAACACCTAAAACTAGCCATCACCGCGAATATTTCTGAAACAAAATGTGCTTTTCACGTACTGTTTTCACAGAATTGCGGTTCAATCAAATGCTTATCTTAAAACGATTCCAAAATTATTAGATCGTACATTTCTAGTACAAAGTTACATTTTTTTAATGGAATAATATCGATTGATTTCAAAAAATTAAAACCTGACGACATTTGAACGGTAATGTGGTTTTTGCACGATTATAGGCCAGATACTGGCTTTTAGGATCAAACTTCCAGACCATTTTTAGAAATTTAAGTAAAAAGCAACATATTCCCCCGATTGTTAGGCAAAAACAGTAATTGTCCGCTCACATTTTGTCTACAATTTAGAGAACCTATCAACAGTATGTTGGATGTCTGATCGGTATCCTGCATTGTACAAGAAAGCACGCTATTATTCCTACGCCTGTATACACTAGGATCATGTCGATTTTTTCAGCATTAGCACATAATAATATCTTCTCTAGCACACCCAGCACGCCCTACTTCTATGGCAAATCACAACATGTTGACAAATACTCGCGTGTAAAGGAAACAAAATATAAACACAAAAGTACACACACGGTTGCGGTAGGTAGGAATGTGCGGTCCATTAATAGTCTAGTACAAAAGAAATTAAATAAGGCAGATAATTTTTTAAAAGTTTTATATTGGAAGATAGCCGAATGAACGTGTTCGACGTGGTACTTCTCATATGAACGAGGGTATAATATCTTTATACGAAAAAACTACATGATGGTCGATTGTGGACAATAAAACATGCACGAGGATATTTCAATAATGTAATGGCAATGTTTAATTTGAATGTTTAATTTAACTTTTTGCGTCTATTTGTTGCAGCGGTAGGCATATGCCGATTGGTTATGTTTGTGTGCGCTCTTGCTCCGCTACGAAAAACTTGTCTTCCTCTCAAATCCTCGAGATCGTCCTTCCTTCTCTTACCGCTAGGCAGCACTATGCTTTCCCCCTATCGCTCTATTGGTCGACGTAGCAGTCTCTCTCGTCTTTGGTATAGGTAATTACTTTTGGTCTTCGGGCTTGTCCTTGCTCGAGGCTACCGTCTTACTGGGTGGGAACTAGTGAGCTATCGTTCTCTACAATATTCTTTAGCAAGACTACCCATATATTTTTTCTTTAAAATTTGGTAAATCTACAACCTAACTCATTTTTTTTTGTAATGAGTGACCTAGGTAATTAATTAATAATCTATTGCATGTATAATTTTCTTTAAATTCACTTTCTTACTACCTTGAATTTTTTGGCCCACCATGTTTTCCTTATATGAGGAAGATTTGTAAGAGAATTTTACATGTTATTCTTGTTAAGACACTGAATATTTTGAGTTGCTTATTATCAGTTCCAATGTATATACAATTAAATTAATGTTTCACTCTCTGCAATTTAAATTAAGAATATAATATTTTGGAATAATGAATACTTTTTTCGTGGTCAACTAATTTATCTTAAAATTGAAGATAAGTAATCTTTCATTAAATTTTTGTATATTTTGCAACTGTCACTTATTGTATATAAAATCAACTGTACTTGAACCATTCGCAGATTATTCCTTGTCCATTAAGGGCAGTGTGAAAGGCCTATCCCTGCAATGTTAAATTTACCAACTTCAGTTCCCATTTAAAACTAATAAAATGAAATCTTTACTGCATCGGTATGCTGTAAATAAAATTGAAATTTGCTGATCTATTTTCAATATTATACCCCGACTGTGAAGCAAATTATAAATTCTTTTCAATTGTATGCTTATTTGTTTCTATTTTTCCCCCATTTTATTTTTTTACATTGTCATATTTTGCCCTAGTTCTTTCATAATAGATCCATATCATCACAATATTATCATGAATAAGCGGTAATCGTTTCAAAATGATAGTTTATACAGATACTATAAAAATGGGAAACCTATGCAAAAAAAATTGTAGTTTTTCAATAATTGCAGTCAAAAAATACTTTTACAGAAAAACTAATTTTTTGAGGGAAACACCAGTTAAAGCCCTCCAACATTATAAAACAACAAATCAGGATGTCATAGAAACAAACGTTGCCCATTTATGAAATACAACCATAGCCTTCTAAAGCAAATAGTTCCTGAGATATAGACTTTTAACTGAGCAAGTGCTCGCGAAATAAAATAATAATAAAATAAAGAGCTTCTGTGGTGATATAATTAAATTTTTATTAAACTACTTATAATCAAGGAATATTAATGAAAACCATATCGAAATAAACAAAAAAAATTCAAATATTAAGATGGCACAAAAAACAAAAATATGATTTTTGACCTCTCTTCCTTTTAATACTCCCCTTAACCACTTATCTACATAACTCGTGCTAGCGGAGATGTTGTTGTTGTTGTTGTTGTTGTTGTGTGTGTGTGTGTTAGCACAGGTACTGGCATACACTAACATCCGCCTCAGTAGTAAAAACGGGCGTTAAACATTATTAAAAAAAATACGCTAATATTGAAGCTTGCAATTTTGTACCTTGGACTACTACTGCGAATAAACATTGTGTTTTAATTATTTTATCTTTCCCTTTCATTTTCCTGAGTGTGCATTTCTCTGATCGTCTTATGAAGCAATATGTAAGCTGGAGAGCTACATGAAGTACTTAAGAGTTGGATTCTGTTCAGGTTCTTACAGGAGTGCCTCAGTATGAGCTCATCTTTCATCTTCTGCATGCCTGATTGGTCCGTTGTCCGAGAAAGAGTTCCATCTGCTTTGGCCTTCGGATGCTGACTCCCTGCAGTGAAACTTTATCCACCATTACACACCTCAGTCGAAGGGGCAGTGCAAGAATTAGACAACGAACGGTGAAAGGCGTAGCCCGTTTAGTCGACTGTAAAGGTGATGACCACTATATTTTGGGATTCCCATGGAATAATCCTGGTAGATTGCTTGGAAAAGAGTAGAAACACGACAAGAAAATATTATACAGCACTGTGCATTAAAGGAAATACGGCCGACACAAGAAAAAATTATCTTTTACCAGGACAAAAGGCTAATCCATACATCAACATGGCAAAATTCAAGAATATACCTGCTCAAAACAACTAGAGAGACAAAAGTTTGAACGTATGTATTGTTGCTGTAGTTGGGTTTATAGTGGTACATGGTTTTTTTTTTTTTTTTTTTTTTTTTTTTTTTTTTTTTTTTTTTTTTTTTACAGAAAGTTTAAATCTTGTTTCATTCCCATTTCACACAAGGATGCTGTAAGTCAAAATTAAAGACAATGTTGTAAACTAAAGTGAAATCTTCTTCCTTTTATTTCAATTTTGCACATAAAGAAACACTTCATATCTGGTATGACCTCCACGTACTTGAATTACTGTCTCACATCTTCCAGGAAAGCTCCTGATCAGCCTACGCACCTCCTCTTGTGGGTTGTTTCCCCAGTGTTCGATATGGACATCTGCAGTCTATCGAGGAGTTGAGGGCTACAGAACTGTCTCAGACCCGTTTCTCCAGCTTATTCTATAAATGCTCATTGGGGGTTAAGGTCAGAACTCCAGTCCATTGTTTGAATCTGCAGTTACTGTAGGTTGACCGTGGTAGCTCTTACTGTATGCACTCTAGCATTGTCTGGCTGCAAAATAAACCTAGGCCCCATTTGACTGTAATAGGCATAACATGCTCTAGTACGATTTCAGCAATGTATCCGGCAGCATTGAGTCGGGTTCTGATCAGTATAAGGTCTGTTCAATCCATGACTGACCCACACCAAATTCTTTCACTTTCCTGAACTGATAGTTCTGTAAAATGTTCACCACGGCAACGTTACTTATACATAAACGTCCATCACACTGTGTTAGACGAAAGCGAGATTCATCTGTAAACAGCACATTGCGCCAGTGACGAAGCTGCCAGTCCCTGTGTTCCTGAGCAAATCTCAGTCGAGCTCTCTTGTGAGCAAGCTTTAATCTCGGGACTTTATGAGGTCTTCGTTGTCTTAAACCTGCTTCTGTAAGTCTGTTTATTTGCGCCAGATCATTTTTGTGGTCCCAAGCGGCCGAAGAGCACAATTGACTACATATTGGTCTTCTCTGGCCAAGTTTTACGTTTTCGACCCTTGTTAGGTTACATAAAAATACGCATTTGTTTCAGTGAAGCACTTCTATGCCCTGTTAATAATATATTAAGCTCGGCAACCAATGCACGAATAGCCCAACCTTCCTGCAGCAATGAGGCTGCTCAGATTCTACCTCAGTGAGGTGCTTAATGTTGTCTATGTAAATGTAAACCTATACCTACAGACACTAGCTAATCAACGCTAATCATTGAACACCACCTTAGTTTTCAACATTGTCTGTAATTTCGGCTTACAGCATCCTTGTGTAAAATGAGAAGTAAACAAGATGAACACTGCTATTAAATAAAGATTTAAACTTTCTGTGAAAACATATTTACAATCTTAAACCCAACCACGACAGCAACACATATGTTCAAACGTATGTCCCTATAACTACTTTGAGCAGTGCAGTTGCGAATCGATTCCTCGTCCATAGCTGCGAACTAAACAATTTTGTCTCAGTGGGATGAAATGTTAGTCATATGAGGATGTCATTAGTGCCTTCAAAGACTATTTCGCAGAGTATGATAAATTATATTTCTCCAACGTGTGAAATAATTGGTAACTTTCTACATCAAGGGCACAGCCCTCTTTGGAGACTGTCGTATTAATAAACCAACTTCATGTTTTGCAAACACATGTTCTTAATCTCCTTTTTTTTTCTACGCCAATCTTTACATTTCGCACTTGTGATATTTTCTACTTCCATTTCCCCATTTTCGTATCTTAGCTTCCAGCTGTAGCATTACTGACACTTTTTAACACAATGGATGCATTGATTGCAGCTGGAGAAAACAAATACTTCGAGCAACCAGCGCATATAATAGGACAGGGAATATCTGACGTTGCAATGATATGAGTTTATGAACTACTTAAAAGCTATGGACCCACTTGATCTTACGACCCGTGTCAGAACCTTCATTTTGGTTATTAATGCTTTGAAGGTCCCTCTCGGCGGCCGAGCGGCGCATCGCTTAATGAAAATTTAAGAAATATTGGCCGTCAATCTCCATTCCCTCAAATAACACAGGGAAGTCGAATTGTTTCATAGCTGCGACCGTGAACGAGCGACATTTCTGTCTACAAGCCATGATAAAAGCACGTTCAATGAGAAAGACAAAAGTCAACAATCAAATAGCACAGAAAGGACTTTCTTACCATCCATCCGGGGGAACGCGAACGGCTCCACTTACTACGGACACTGATCAGCGACAGAACATGAAATGTTGCAACTCAAAGTGAGGATGTTTTCTGCATCCTGCTAATCAGTTTTTTATATCTTCCCTTGACAAAGAAGACAGTACAACGCATAGTTGTCAACAGACAACTTAGCAGTGCTCCAGCTTTGCTGGATTAGCATTTATCACAAACCATTCCTTTGCAACGTCCGACATTCACGAATGTTATCAACTTGTCAGAGCAAGTTACTGTTGAAGACGCCTTATTGCATACACGGATCCGCATGTTCACAATTGCAACATCCAACAGCTTCGTCAAAAGCTCAAAAGACCTCAAAGCATCATCCCCAGTAGAATTACGTAATTGAGACTTTTGTTAGTCATATTTTTGTATAGAACGTGTAGAAGTGCACAAGTGGGTCCACTCAAATATCATGTATTTTGAAAAATACACATTTGCTTTCAATTTTCATTATTTGTCTATTGAAAATACTAGTTTCAAAAGTACTCTGTATATGTATAGGTACATGAATAAAACTTACTATCAGAGTAAGACATTCATTCTGATAAGCGTCTCTCTCTGTAAAAAAATTCTTTATGTTCTTCCTGTGGTTATCAACATTAATTTTGCTAATTTTTTTTTTCTTTCTTCCAGACAGTTCATAAGCCAAATGCGAGTATTTGATGTGTATATTAGAAAACATCTCCTTTTATCAAATGCGATAATTTTTCAAACTTCTTTCCTCAATAGTGTTTCTATTGGATTATAATGTGCAACAATTGCTGACAGCAAAGAATTCTGTAAAATGAAAATACATTACTGAGGAACAAAATGTGTAAAAATATAATTTCGAGTACATCTACATAAATGTTACTGCTTTTAGAGCATATCAAAGTTTCCATTTTTCTAAATTTCTAATTATTAATATTTTTCAGACTATAATAACTATAGGATCCATACTAATGAAAGGTAAGGCAAGTGAAGTAGGAGGTTGTTGGAGCCTCAACTTAGTCAGGCAATTTTGCCTTAACCGGGAATAGATTCCGCACCTACCATTTCACAAGCAGGCAGCTACTTCCTGAATCTCCGCCACGGATGGCCGAGGTCGTTAAGGCGCGGACTTGTGGGCGGGAGTCTGGGGTTTGAATCCCGCCAGGACCGTCCTTCCTGACTGAGATTTTTTCCAGACTTTCCTCAGGACTCATAAATGGCAAATGCCGGGGAGGTACCTTAAACTTAGGCCTGGAACGTTTCCTCCCTTAAAAAACCCTTTCCTAATTTATCATTTCATCTCATGTATCAACAGTGTCTATCGCCGGTGGTGCCTCAGTAGTAAAAACGGGCGTTAAACACCATTAAAAAATCCTGAATCACAACTATCGTTAACAAATACAATAATACATTTGAAAGTTACAACATAAACTTTTTTCAGTATCCTTCTGCCTTGTTATATTGGCTAACATTTTCAACCGTTACTGAATACATTTGAAATAATGGGGAAGAAATCGGAAGTGATGCACTAATTAGGTTTTCGATTACCAGAATACTCCTTTGAGAAATGGCAATAGACAAGGACATGTGCATTTATACACTGCAATCAATGATTGTAGAGGGATTTAAGAAAAGCAATTTGACACAGGAATTCTATAGTCTCTCTGTTCAATTTCAAAGTCAAACATACATTTATTTCTGATTACTAAATCTTCAATTCGAAACGATTCCACACAATGATAGATGGAAGTTGTGCAGTATATCTCTTTGGCGCAGCAGGCATCTAGTTGATAATTTTACTTCTTGCGTCAGCATTAAAAAATATAGAATTATTCCGTAGGACCCTAACCTATGATCTACGAAAGAAACCACATCTGCTACCTTATCTATTAGGTCACATAGTCAGATGGATAGTTTTCTTATAGTCTAGACTAAGCTAATAATAAGGTAAATCTGTTAACGCTGTTAGTGCCGTACTGTCATATAATTAGCCCAAGATGCGAGAAAGTTTTGTAGCACTAAATGAAACTGCTGATGAGGTATTGCAAATCGGAATTTCGTCGCTAGGAAGATTTGAAGACATTCAAACGCAAATTTTGGCATAATTTCGCTTTAATGCTCATTTATTAGCATCTCATCTTCTTTATTATCACATAACGCCACAATTTATTTACTTTTCCATTGATCATTGAGCCCTTATCTCAAAAGATCCTTCTACAATCACTGAAATAATTGTGGTGTAATTTACTTACACCCGGTATAACTATTATATCACATAACAATGAAAGGATAACATGGTGCAACAATTTCTGGAAAGTTTATAAACGCCTTCAGAATCTTCACTAAAGCTACTGTATAATAGTTTCATAACTTGCTGTTTTTAACTATGAGTTTTACAGCTCCGTGGGGGACAGTCTGTAGGTTGTACAATTTAAGAGCTAATAAATCTCAAGATATAATGAGCTCGAAGGTTTTTTTTTTTTTTTTTTTTTTAATACTTCGAACGTTCGCCCAAATTTTCTCTTCTCTCTGTGCCAGTCTTTCAGTTCCAAGAATTTGAAAGAAAAATAACATTATACATGTTACATAGAGGAAGAAAAGAAATGAAAAAGAACTATGATGACACGTGTAGTAAATATGTTCCTGTTGTCAGCCACTTATAACCCTTTCCCTCACTCTCACCAACTAACAAACAATTTTAACCGTCCTTTGCTGTCCGAAATACTTTTGCTACGTCACACAGTTTCGAGAGTGTGGAGTGAACGATGGCATACAGGCGTCAGTCCAGAGTATAAAGGGGGGAAGGGGCATCTTCGCGTTTTCTTTTGCATTTGAGTTCAATGTGCAAACAAGTTCATTAACTAAACTACTGTTGAAATGCACTTATCTACTTATTTGCTACAGACAACACATTTTAATCTTCTGTCTTGCTCCCAGTTTCTACTCAAGATGTTTATCCAGTCAACGAGACCATTTTCGTTTGAAAATATCAAAATGTAGTGATATTATAACTATCTTTAAATGCCGCCTTTTTTCTTATTGTTCTTCCTTACCATTTTAGCATGTTCATCATGGACCCAAGATCGCGAGTTCAGCCAGGATCGATGGATTTTTTCGGGCGTAAAAATCCTAAGTATGGCTTCCTTCGGAAGGGAAGTCAAGTCATGGATCCCGTGCCGTACATTTACGGCACGTAAAAGAACCTCAAGCCTGAAAGAAGAGTCTTCTGAGCAAAATTTATCGGCCGTTTCACACTCTGAATGGAATGGGACGCTGATGACCTGATAAATTAAATAGTGCCCGTGAATAAATCAAATGAACAACAGAATGTTCGTTCCTGCTTCAAAAATCCATTGAACGATTCCGGGTTCGGCTTTTGTATCTTTTTCCATTGGTGCAACTATTGTAAGTTGCTTTTGAATATTCCCCTTTTTTCATTCTTAATAGGAATTCAATTCTTATACCTTCTTGAGATGATCTTAGCTACTTGTATTGTTTTAACGTTGGTAACCAAGCTTCGCTTACACACAATACTTTGTAATATTTCATTCTTGTGTCATTTATAGTTTTTCTAAAATATTCTTTGGCTGATGCGATGATGTGTCGCTAGATTTTTATTCATCTTATCTTCTACGTTATGTTACAGCCCAAATACTTAAAAGTTGACGTATATTTCAAAATGCAAATTTTTTGTGTTATTTTCTTTGAACATATTGGTTCCTATTCTCCAAAAGCCCCCACTTAATTTTTTTCTCTAATTTACAATAAAAGTATAAGACTGTATGCTTTATTTAATAGTTTAATAAATACGTATAGTAACTCTGAAACAATTCAATTTTTAAATAAGTGCCTGGTTATCTGTAACCAGTGGAGTTGCAACTCATATATTTTTGGTATTCTAATTCCTATTTAAAATATTCAGTTTCCTGTTTTGTAAAAGTTTCCATGTTCTTGTTAATTCCATCGAAAGTCTTTTCATCTACATTTACAAAAATCTATGTATGTGTGGATTTTTTTTAATTTTATTTTACAATCATAAACCTAATTTTTAACCAAACTTTAAAAAGGAACTCTGCAGAGCCAGATGTAAGTTATATACTCTCTTAAAAATTGGCCTCCCCTACTTTTATCTCTTTTGCACATAACAAATGTGAAGGATAATGGATAAAAATTAATTATATTTGCGGAATCACCCGGTCAAAATTAATTACGTCCATTATTCCACTATATTTCATTTCGGTACCTGAAATATGTTTTCTATTATTCAGTGTTATTTGTCGCTAGAATTAGAAGGCATATGTAACAAAAGAAAGGTTTAACCTTCGCGCTCATTCCCTGCGGATACCGTTCCTTTATGGCACATGGCGTAATTGTGCCTAATTTTACTGGCGATTTAACAGCGGTGCTTGATTGAATTTTGAATTAGAACTTGCACCGATTGAGATACACCATCACCTAAATAGTTTTGAGGAGTCGATACTGCAGACATTAGTATGACATGGCATTGAGTAAAGCGGGTGAGTCTACAAGTGAAAAATGATGATCGGGCCAAGCATGTTCTGTGGTCAAACCGCTACCAGAGAGAGTATATCTAATTCGAGAAAATCGACACGTTCTGAACGGAAGCTCCATGCTACTGTATGCAGAAGCTCTAGAAAGTGAACTAAGAAAATAAGATCACACAACTGTCTTGTTATTTTCATTTATATGACTTTGAATTCTGCGCTTCGAGGATTGCATTTTTGGTGGTTATGGAGAATAATAAATATGTGTGTGTTCAAAGAGTTCACTTTCAGTACGACATCATTTCACTTCTGTCGATAAAAAGTTTTCGAAGTATCACAATTCTTAGGCAACATCTGCGAATGCAAACGTAGAATATTGAAGATTTAACGAAACTGTCGTTTATGCAGAGCATCCATGATGTAAAATGCCATCAGAGAATAAAACAGAATTAATACAATCTTTGCTAGAATGTTTTTAAAGTCTCTCAGTTCCAGAGAAGTCGAAATCATTTGATACTTGTTCCTCAAGTAAACAACAGTCCATAACAGAGGATAATGTTAGACAATCAATCCGTAAAAAGAGCAGTTAGCTATTCACGTATTTCATATGCACGAGTTCGGGATTCCAGTCACTTTATCTCGAGGTTGGGAAAATACAGAATATCGTTGCAGCAGTGAACACGAAGAAGTGGAACGAATGCAGCGCGATGGAGAATACACAGTGATTTAAGAGTATATCATCTACAGAGTGTTTCAAAAGTGAGTGATAAGTTTGCTCAGGTTTTAATGTTCTGTAATATTAAAAAGTCTGGTATTGGCTTTAACACAAGAAATGCGATTTTTTTGCGTAATCATCCAGTTGCCATATATTCATGTAGATATTGCATGTGTTCAGCATTTTGTTCTTGTACAAGCAACAGCTTCTCTTCAATGCTCTATACATCTGCCGCACCATACACTGTTATACCTCAACTAATAATCTGCTTGGTTTTATCTGGAAAGGGCTAAAATTGCATGTGCTAGCTCTTAAATCATCTTGGGTCAAAACCGCCGAAAGATCGCTGAAAAACTGCGTTTACTTTGCAACAACATTGAATAACCCTGAAACGATTTACTGAGATAATCGCATTTCTTTCCACAACTATAAATTAATTAAATATATTTATATTTATGTTTAAAACCTGTAATTCAACCACAACAATCAGAAACAAACAAGCTGGTATTGCAAAAGATCCCATTTATTTACATATTCAGCTTAATATTAAAAATGTATGTTCTATAAGAGAATTACAACGTTGCCTGCACAATGAACACTAAAAGTGCTACTACATTTAATAGACTGAATAAAATGGCGAAACAAAAAAACTATTATACGATTTTATAATAAAGTATATGATTATACACGGTATAAATTATAAATTATATTACATAGTAGAAATCATGTATACTATAAACATATTTACACATTATTTGAGCATTTTAAACACGACATATAAACGTAGAAACACATAGTAACAACATTTTTACAGTAAGAAAAAAGTACAAGCTGAATATAACGCGTGGTTTAAAAAACTATTTTTGTGATGCATAACGAATTCTTTAAATGACAATTTCCGCTTACTTTACACCACAATTTTCCGATTCACAGCAGCAGCACTTGACTCACTCAACGAAACACCTGGCACATAATAAAATGTTTCTTAAATGAAATATTTAAAATTTTTTAGCGAGAGAACTGTTTAATCGGACAGTGCAAAGAATGTATAACTACGAATAATAATATTTCGAAAAGCTTGCGCCTTATATATTTTGTTAAAATCCCACAAAAAGGAAAAATGCAAACTATTCTGTAAAACTTGAATTTCTGAAATTATTTGCAATTATATATCAGACAATTCTATTAAATTATGCCGGGAAACAGTACCCTTTAAATATTTCATCACCTAAAAACACAGAAATTTCACTTATACAACATACACATCATGTGCGGAACAGGCGTGTATTGCCGTGCTGCGCAGAATTCTCGAGGACATTGCTTTCTTTATAAATCAACTCAAATTCAAGAGGTTTTTAGTGTATAAAAATGAGACATTCACACAACAAACACGACTCCTGCTTAATTATAGATGAAGTTGGCGCTAAAAAACTACTGCTGTTCAGTGAAGGGTAGTAAAACTTGGGACACTTGTTCTTGCTTTTTATGTTCTCAATAACATTTATGGCCTATTCGCAGGACTGTACAAATTGTCGACATTTTTGTAGCGTTTTTACGAGTGGTAAGGCACTAATCCATGGCACGTCTTCCAATGCTGCAAGCAGAGCTCAGCTGCGACATTCTGCGGGACATTCCAAATCTTAAAATCCCTTCAGTTGAACCATGTATTCCTTTGAGATGAAAATGTTGCTACCACAGCTTGTAGAACTTTAAATAAACATTAACAGCGTGTTTCTGGATGAGTCCATTTAAGCAAATCAACATTAGCAAGTTTTATTGTTAGAAATTAAAACATCTTTTTAGTGGATATTTCGGCAGCCATCAGATGATAATCTCCCTTCGTTTTCGGTCAACTGGCAATGCTCTTTCCTGATAAGTATGAACAATTGGCTGTTAAATAAGTAACGATCGAAATGTAATATTAAATATTAATTATTATTAAATTGTAAAAATGGACAACATTCTTAGTTATATACTTTATTCATACTTCATGTTCTTCAAAATAGAAAGCAGTAAATACGAGGCCTGTTCAATAAAAATCATCATTTTTACGAGCATAATTTCTCCGCTAAAAGTTAACTTAAATGTACAAGTTAGAAGTTTCAATCTTTTTATTTCCTGTTTTCGCCTATGAGAGGTGTGCAAGTTAAGACATGTTCATTTCCGCGTACAGCAAAATGGAAGTGACATGGACGAACAATATGCGTATCTGAAATTCTGCTTTCGTCTCAACAAATCTTCAGCTGAGGACTGGAGAGTTTGTTCTTTCCCATTGAACAGATCGAAGATGGTATAAAATGTTTAAAGATGAGAGGCAATTAACTTCAAAGGAAGGTGGACTCGGCGCTCCAGTCTGTGCTCTAACGGAAGAAACCACCCTGCTCTTATTGTGAGAGAGGGTCGTTCAATACTTTAACAGAACTTTGAGCTGGTAATTGAAAAGTTGCACATGAGATGAGTCTGCGTTTAACGGCAGGTTCCCACGCAGTTGAAGATGATCAAAGGTAAAACTACTGATGAAATGTGGCTACATAATTTCGATCCTAAAATCAAACAGCAAAGCTCTGTGGGGAATTTCCATGGACACGCACACATATCTACAGGTGTGTAATTTAGAAAGTGCAAGTTTACCATATGAACCGCCTGTCACTTTTCTCTCAAAGGAAATAAACGCATCAGTTTTCTGCGTGATACAGCGGTCATCACGCTTCGCGTGATTTATGCCAAGGAGCGATGTAGGAAATGCATTCACGCAGAGCAGGTACACGTAGCGCCATATCCTGGCACGGTTCTCTACCAATATGCCATTCGTAGCGGCTGCCAAAAAGAATAGCACGACACTGAAGCGTCTTGTTCCGAAATGGGTGCATGGAAGTTGGAATGTTGAGCGCGTAGGTACAGACGGGCACGGCATCCCTGCTATAGAGCCGCTCCTCTTCCGCTCTCACTATCAAACATGTGACTAAAATCATTTACCTTCTGCTGCTTTGTTTTAGAGCCGGCATCTATGTATAGTTGCTATCTCGGATTCTTGTGATCGTTTTAACGCCTGTTTTGTCAATTCAATAACATCCACATGAACGTGACTTCCGGGATGTCCAAAATACAATCATTTAGCTGATCATAGCACCATGGTGTCTATTACTGGCAGTAATACTACTTTATTTCTTTTTCTTCTCTCTTTCTTTGTTAGAAAAACAATCTTCTAACGACTCTGCCATAGGGTTTTAAATGGTATGGTGAATTTCAAAACATGTAACTTGTCTCAAACATAAACCGAAACCTGGCTTAATTAACAGAACATATACACTCATGACTTAATTTCAGCGGCGGCTCGTGGCTCCTGTAAAGGGGTTGGCCAAGGTAATAACTACATGATATCCAAATGGTGTGGGAGTAAGGTCTCTTTTATCAAGACTTATATTCCCCAACAAAGTGCAGCGCCACCGTACATTTGTGGTATAAGCTTCTGGTTTATTTGGAACTGTCCTAATTCAACTGTTAAAGTGCGCCTTAAGCCTTCTGCAGTCAATTCAGAAATAGCAATGGATTTCATGAATTTTTCAACCGGTTTACCCCCACTTATGTATCGTAATATCACATCAAATGGTGACATGCATGTAATATCTGTCGTTTCGTTTTTGTATGAAATTTGCCTTTTCTATTTCTTTTTTAATCTCATTCCTATAGACGCAATATGTTTCTCACTTTACACGCTGTCAGCCAAAATGTTTTTTAAAACCATAAAAAGATCACCTTATCTTTTGTCATCTTGCTGAGTTAGCTCGGTAGATGAGGTTCAAATCGTTTCATTTCCACTGACATACAGTGAGGAGGCCACTCAATTTCAAACAAAGTGCGAAATCAACCCCTGGTCTGTAAGGCAGTAGCTCTTCAACATCTGGTTCCGAAGAAAATAGAGAACACCAAGCACCGGCCATGGGACTTCTTCCTGCTGGCCCAAGAGAACGGAGAAATTAGCAGGAGAAAGGCTTATCCATCTTGGAGGAAGTCAAATATAAGTTGTTGTAAATCTTTGCTAGCCCATGAACGTTTAAAGCTAAACTTTTACGAACTGGCTCATGAGCTTCCCTCGCTAACGGAGGATCCGCGTGCTACTGCTACTACAGTAGAGAGGAAATGCGCTTATGGTGTAAGATACAATTAAGAACGAACCAGTTTTAATGCATTTATTGTTTTAAAAGAGACCAGAATAAGAGACAATTTTAAATAATTATGCCATTTTTTGGGGGGAGGAGGCTATTGACGAGCTGCCCCTGGTTTGAACTATGACAAGCGATGGAAGATCTGGAGAGCTACAGCTTAACATAATACCTAGAGTTTCATGGTTTTGTCTCCCGTTTCAAAGCAGATGGAGTGTCGGCAGTCAGGAGGGGAGTAGCTCCCTGCAAAATGGATGTAATATCCGCGCAGCTGGTTCAAGTACTGGCAATTACAACTACAATTCATGAAAATAAGCATATACCTTATGACAGGAGATGTTACAAATGTTGTTCTGTTACATTCACACATTTCTGACATATTTTTAGTCTTACTTCAGCTTACACTTGACGACTGGTCATTTGTGCCTGTGTTCCTAGTGCGGAAACCTTCAGAAGGGGCGAGGTGAGGGAGACACGGGGTGGAAAGGATCCTTGGGCAGTGAGGCACGGACATAGAGTCCCTAACATTGTTTCCAAATAGAACGTCCCGACGCCGGCGAAGTACCCCTCCAAGGGCCGATTCTATACCATACGCCGGAACGGAAACCTTTCCATATGCAAACCACCGTTACACCGCACCAGTTCCCCTTGCCTTGGCACTCGCGATCTTATAACAGAACCAAAGGAATAAAATGAAATAGGAGAGTGAAAAATTCGTAGAAAGTAAAGTTCCATTACATCATTCATCTAAGCGACCAGAGTAAAATATTAAAATAATAATAATAATAATAATAATAATAATAATAAAAAAAATATTTAAATGACTAGCCACGAGGGGAAACCCAGGTCCTCCCAAATGCGAGTCCCAAGGCTACCGCCTTAGTCAGCCTGCTCCGTATGACTATTGCAGAGCGGTAGTAGAGGGTCCAAAAGGAACATTAAGGTACAGAAGTTGTATTCGTAAATGTATCGATTGATGATTTATAGTATAAGCCTATTATTTTGATTTATTTTAATGTTGAACGTTGCCAGGATATATGAGCTGTGAGTACATTTATATACATTTACTTTAAAAGTTCAATAACGTGTAATTTGCTGCCAATGTGTTAATGGTTATACGGGGTGTTTCACCTTCTCTTTGTCCTTGAATTCCCTTATAACTTTCAAACTAACGAACGTTAATTCGTAACATTTAACGAGGTTAAACCTTGGTGTATAAGAAACATGATCTTAGAGCAAGTGTTGAAAGTGCTTGCCATTAGCATCGAGGCATATCTACCCACAAGTATGGAACTTGTTTACCAACACATCGGTGGTCACAGCATCAATTTATCGCTGTCTCTTAGGAGGAAGTCCGGAGGAGTAAGTTCAGGCGACATTGGTGCTCAAAGACTTACAAAAAATGACCCCATCCTCAAAGAAACAATTTGAACCTTGGTGACACTGAAGGTGTGAGCACGTTGCACCGTTCTACTGAAAGGGTATAGTATCTATTCCCGTTGTTCAACTGATTCACAAGTGTAGATTGAGATATTGAGAATGGGGCATGGCGACAGGGCATATATTACTCTCTTAAAGAGGTGTCTCATACAGGTTTGTGCATTCTATCTAACCCAAATATCCCGGAAACTGGTGTGCTTACTTAATCATCGGAGAACCACGGGAAGTCGAGTAGAATGTGCATTGACAGACTGCTGGAACCATAAAACCAACGACAGGAATTGAATATCTTCTGTTTGTCGGGAAGTATCAATTTTTGCACAGCAAGAACATATTCTCAGTGCTTGCGTATAAAACTAAGCAAGGAAGGAAACCCCCCCCCCTCCCAGGTCGTTAACATGTGTTGTGAAAACCCCCATTTCCTCAAGGACTTCCATGGAGAGGCCTGCAGTGTCTTTCTGGTTTTCCTTACAATTTCTTTACCAGATATAGAATGATTCTCAATCCAAAAATACGCAATAAATTGTCTTTGGCACTCCAGTATCGACGCAAATTTTCAGTACTTGTGAACAATAATCAAGCGTTGATCTACCGTGAACAGGTTCTAACATACTGTTTGTAAACAAAGGGCAAGAAGACTGTAATGTTGGCACAGTCACATGTGTCGCAGTACTGTTGAGGAAAGATGATACACAACAGATCCGTATGGGCATTGGCTAGAGGAAACTTGTACTCAAATACCAAGGTATTATTTATTTACTTTGTGTTTGACGATTTTGGTGGGAGGGGTGCGAGCTGATTAGTACACCCACTGATGAGTGCCCTAACTAGTAACAGAACACAACGCTAGCCAGCATGTAGCAGAAGGCACTAACACTGAAATAACTTTGACAAGCTGCATTGTTAATGGGAAAAAACATATATAAAACAAATAAATAAAACTACCACCAGTTTTAGTTAGGTTAAGCAGATAGAACCCTCCCTTCTTCCTTATTTGTTCGTTAGGTTGACGTCAACAGCTCGGTATCGCTCACGCTTGTGTTGTCGGCAGCACTCTGTTCTAAATTTAATGACGATTCCTTGGCCGTCGCAAATATAAAATAAACATTAATATGTCCGTATCAAATTTCATTGAGAAGGGAACAGAGAACAGTTGGTGTGTAAGTGTTAAGAGTAATTATTATTGCATTACCAATTAAATAAATATATACTTAATTTTGAAACAAACTTTACGAGACAGATATCACAGACTAGTTTTTGGCCCATTATAAAGCCCTGACTATGTTTGCTCTTCTTGTAAATGAAAACGGGTATGCATTAATAACAAATTTGGCAAATATACCTAGCAGCTCTTGAGAGGATTGTTCGTAAAGAGACTCACAAACAAAGCATTCAGAAATTGACAAATTACTATTTTCCGAAGGGAGACGAACAAGTGCAAAGCGAAACGTTTGATTAAGCAGGCAATAAGTCTAAATCGTTGTTATGACGATGTTGACACATAAATCATGATCCCAATGCGCTTTCAGCAGACTGAACTACGGCAGTCATTTTAAGGAGTGGCATGCATGGGCGATTTATTCACTTGCTTTTAAGGACTGGATTCTCGAAAGGTTTACATTCTGCAGCAGATATAACCGTGAATCCGAATTGCATACCACTTTTTATTAATGCTGATTTTTATTTCTTGTTTGTGTTTTCCTTCTTTGCTTGGTTTTATACCCAAGTAATGACAACATGTATACTTTTTTTATTTCTTTATTTCCGTTTTTTTAACTCATAATATTTGGATTTATTGGTATCTGTTGTTAACCCTTTGATCAACCGTTCTTTGTCTTCCTGATTCTTTTGGTCATAAGCAAAATTAAGTGTAGAAATTATGCTATTTAGATCTGAACTTCCACCTTGAACATGCATTGCTCATATTTAAATGAACTGGTGACAATAGTTGTCCGTGTTATTTTCTGACACTATTACAAATATACTGGATAATTGCTCCCTAGTACTTTTCAGAATATGCAATGAAATGACATGCCGTATTAATGCGGAATTAATGTATGATTGAATAGCAGAGGATTTCGTTTGCAGAAATTTGCGTAAATACGAGTAAGAAATAATCTTATATTTTAATTGCTGTTTCAATAGTCATTAACTTTTTTCTGCTGGTCAATCGCATTTCAGTTGATAACTCTCCATCTACAGGCTATTTGTGATTCCCAGATAATATTGGATGTGAAAAACGCTGTTTTCCATTGAAGAGAATATTTTATTGTCATTATTAAAGAAAAAAAAAAACTCTTACTTGCATGTGTTGTAACGTTCGACGCTTTCAGGGTGACAGCAATGCATTTTACTCAGTTTTATTGTGTCCTTCGTTTTCTTCTTCTTGCAAAGTAGGGGTTGGATAGAACTCTCTCCGTTGGTGCTATACAGAGCGAGGCATTTAAAAAGGCCACCTAAATAACACGGTCATCATTTTTAGTGATAGAAGAAAATGCTTCACTGGCTTGAAGGAGGACGTAATGCTTTACTGTTAGTTTTTTATAAGTAAAGGTGTCGAGGACTTTACGGATTTATTTTATTGCTTACGTTTTAATAGGTTGTACAACACTAAATGATAAACTGTACTTATATCAAGGAATAGATAAACCATTATGGCAATTGATAAACATCATTACATATTCAAAATGATGACCTTGAGCATTGATATACACTGTAAAGCGATTCTGTATGGACAAAGAGTACGTCGATTTTATTACAAAGCAAAGACAGTTCGCGTAGGTGGGATATGATAAGATGTCCTTCAGAATTCTAACTCGACGATATTTGTCATAAATGAAAAGCATATTAACTTTCTCGGGCTTTCGTGTAAAGCATTTGAATAACTTCAGGAAGAAGTTGACACATCGATACTGCAACATACCAGACCGAACACTCATACACAACGAAACACACTAGCGAGTTGAATGTTTGTTTATGTTTCATTTGTGAGGATTGCGGATGCATAAGCTTGCAGTACAATAGGGGGCCAAGTACTTAACCGGTTCCTTTGAGTAAAACATTTCTCTCAGTCGCTGATCTTCATCTATCTTGAAAGACCCTTAAAACACAATCATGTAATTGTCTTCAAACGCACGATTAAAAGATAAATAACAGACATATCAATCCATTTTAAATAACAATTTGACTTTCATATCTCCTCGACATCTTGACCTATGAAAAAACTATCAATATCACATGTTATGCTCCCCTTCAAATCAAGCAGTTTTTTGTCTGAAGATTATTATTATTATTATTATTATTATTATTATTATTATTTTTCATTATATTTATTTACGGACGCTCTTTAACATCTCAGGTCATCAGCGTTCCATTCAAGTCAGGGCGTGAAACGGCCGACAAATTTTGCTCAGAAGCCTCTTCTTTCAGGCTTGAGGTTCTTTTTCGTGCCGTAAATATACGACACGGAACCCACGGGTTTACTTCCCTTCTGAAGGAAGCGATACTTAGGATTTTTACGTCCAAAAAAATTCCATCGGTCCTGGCCTTGGATCGAACCCGCGATCTTGGGTTTAGAAGGCAAGTATGGTAACCACTACACCACCAGGACCGACAATTATCAGAAGAGTTTTTCTCTATCAGCGAAAATGGCCGTGTTATTCAGGTCACCTCTTCAAGTGTCTCGCTCTGTATTTTCCTCGGCCGTCCTTGCTCTTGAGCTTGCCACGGTGGCACGAAAGTTCGTCAGAATATATTCCATCCATAAAAGTTTAGCAATGATTCTGAGGTTTATTTACTTCTTCTATCTTTTAATTTTCAATTCCTCTTTCAGAACAATCCTTATCAAAAATTTGGAAAATTTAATTTAAAAACGCTTTTTTCCTTCGATTTTCTGTTTCTCTCAAGACTAATTTTGCTTAATGTACATTTAAACACATCACTGTAAAATTAATTTTATTTTATTTGTCAACAATTTTTCGAATTCAATTTTAACTGATCATATTATAAATTACATTTTTGCTATTGCTTTTCATTGTATGTATCGATGTCACATTCCACGTATTTTTAAAAGCTTAATTGCTTTAATATATCTCGGTATTTTATGTACATTGTAATTGATAATGCTTTTATTTGTTGATATTCTCATATTGCTCTTTTGCCATTTCTTTTATAGTATGTGTTAAATTTATATTGAAAACGAAGAGTATTTCCGAAAGAATAGGAATCTAGCAATCGCGATGCAAATTAAAATGAAAGCGAGAAATATTTAGAAATTTGTCTTCTAAGAACATACAAAAAACATTTAAAAAAATCTATAAGTGAGTCTCATTTCCTTCAAACATGAAATGGATTCGGTAACGGTCGCACCTGCACAGATTGCATTTTCACGTTGCAGTTTGAATTATGTAAATGCGCTCGGTATGGTTAAAAAGGTTTATGAAAAAGTCTGAAAATTAATGTTGCCTGTAACGTTAAAAAAACTGATAGAACTTGCACAAAGAGCTCAACAATTATACACTGGAGATGTACGAAAATGCAATAAAATTAACGGCCGACAACAGACTCAAACAGGATCGCTCCTCTCTCCGATTTTGTTTCATTATCTTCATCACGTTATTAAGAGAATGGCAAGTAAGTTTGCCTTATATGGGGGGGGGGGGGGAATTGTGCTAATTTGCTGTTCGTGGATATCAAAGAATGACCTCCGAATAGCTGTACACTTTCTGACCAAATCCTGAAGAGGTGTAGTAATAATATTTCAATCAAGCAAACTAAAGAAATGGCATTAGTGTAAAATATCCAATAAGTCTAAACATGTTCATTTTAATTTTTTAAATTTTAATTTAGGTTTATATAAACATCAAGATATTGAAATAAAATTATCAACATTATAATATTTTCTTTTACATAATGACAGAAATAATATAATAATGAATAAAGTGTTGGCGGTCCATGTACTATTTATAGCTCTGGCGGCTGAGTATTAACAAAAACGATATCAGCAACAA
Source organism: Metallyticus violacea (assembly GCA_030762175.1). Taxonomy (NCBI): domain Eukaryota; kingdom Metazoa; phylum Arthropoda; class Insecta; order Mantodea; family Metallyticidae; genus Metallyticus; species Metallyticus violacea. The sequence goes on along the minus strand of CM060838.1, from coordinate 48,339,630 downwards.
ATTCAAACTGCGGAAATGAAAATTTTACCAAATTAGTAGGTAGAAGACTCGTGTATAAAATTCCAAATGAACAAATTAGGTCAACATACACAACTTTAAGAATAAGATTCTGAGTAATCAAGAAAAAAACTTCAATTGCGTTTTAAAATGAGTTCAGGCCACCTCCCACGCAGAATCTTTTTATTATGACACAAGGAACAGACATAGAAGCCAAGGACGCCCTGAAATGCGATGGAGAGAACAAATTGTTACACAAGACTCGCCTCCCGCACTATCAAAAGGACTCGGGTGTGTTCTCGCAAGAATGAAACAAATCAAACATTACATAAAGACAAAATAAATAAATAAATAATCCATAAGATCATATTAAAATTTCATTAAAGAATATCTACTTTTGGAAAGAAAGTAGTGGCAACACTGTTACCACGCTGAGCATGCGAGAAATTTGTCATCTAGGGGGAAAACATTACCTAGTCATCACACCCAGCATCCTAATGCACTGTGTAGAGATGAACAAATACGAAGCTGTCAAGTAAATTTGAACCGCCCTAAAGCGATAGCTTTGTAAAAACGAGGAACGTGCATGGAGTAAATTCAAATTTTGTCATAACGGACTGTGGTCGTTGGGTGCCAACCTTTCGACAGGAACGTAATATATGTAAGATGCGTTACGTGTCTTCGAAGTGCAATGCGTTGATTTGATTCAATCACTGTTGGAGAAAGATCGGCGATAGACAGCGAGCGATTAGGTTGCAGAAGTCGCAACTACTACAGTGATACAGAAGAGCGCTAACTCTTGGTATGAACAAAGACGACTTAGTAACAAGTGTCAGACGTCGTTCTTAAGTGTAGCAGCGGGTGATAAATGTGGCAGGGAATAATATTGAAGGAATGCAAAGTCTCCAGGTTTTAGCATAAATGGTTAAGTTCTCATTACTTTCTTTTCAGTATTCAGAATTATATGATGAAATTCTCATATAATATACTTCAACGTTAGTATGACCCGGAATTTTTTTATTATTAATTATTAAGGGTACATGTTAACCTTCTTTTCAAATATTTCCTACAACTTCAACAAAGCAACAACAACAACAATAATAATAATAATAATAATAATAATAATAATAATAATAATAATAATAACTGATGAGATGTTTTGTAAGATGACCTAACAGGAAGTGTTCAAAATATAACACAAGATAAATTATTGTTTTTGCTGCATATATATGTATATACACTTTCTATTCAAATATTACCTACAACTTTAACAAAGCAAAACTAATAATAATAATAATAATAATAATAATAATAATAATAATAATAATAGGTTTGGAGGATGAACTTAACAGGAAGATTCTGTGTTCAATATATAACACAAGATAAATGATCGTTTTTGCTGTATGTAAACAGTCTGGTCATGGGATCAAGTTTGTTGTATATTTCCTTTATATCATTCACAAATGTGATCTAACAAAAATTTATAATAATAGTTCAGAGGCTATATTTCCCGGTTATTGCTTCATTTAATGTAAATCACTGCTGCTCTTCAAAATATTCCTCATAACATTGTATGCCAACGCTCCACTTTGGGAACGTATTTGCGAGATTATTAAACATCGTAGTTTACTAGGATTTTTCTTGGACCACGATTACTTGTTATATCGTGGGAATTTTCTTCAACGCTGTAGCCTTTGCTTGCAAGTGAGAGTTATTGTCTGCTACTGCCGAAGTCTAGGAATACCGTTCCAGACGATTGCCTTCAGCTCTATTACAGTTCTTGCAAGTGTGATCACGAGTGTTTTCCTTCCTTTTTTTTCCTACAGACAACTCCGCTGATGGTCAGAGCACTGTTCGAACCTCTAGCTCACTCACAAAATTTTCAGCCGAGGAATGTCAACCAGTGACCTTAACTTGTAAGCAATCACGTGGCACGCCAGCAGATTTATGCACATTCTCAAAGCCCTGTAAGATCGGAAGAAAAATCCCACAGTGTTCTAGCAATGTGCACTGTCAAGTACCACAGAAAATAGCAAATGCATTTACGTAGGCTAGAGAGGCGTTTTCTTGCAACCGTTTCAAAACAAACAATATCTGAATATTCCTACGACACACAAAGTACTTTCATTGTTAATTCCGGGGCAGTTTTCTCCTTTGCAGTTGAGCTCATGGTAATGTGTAATAAAAATTATCAACATTATATGGCCGATTTCAATACCTATTAAAAATGATGTAAATTTGTGGAGATCTTCAATTACATTTTATAATGATTAACTTTTACATCTTATTTAATTTAAACGCACTCACTGCAAAACGACTAAGCACTAAAAGATCTATAATCACATGTGTTTTAAAAATAAAAAGTCTACCCAAATGAAATGAAACCCCATAACTGCTGAAACTCCTTGGCGAGCATCATAAAAGAAATGAAGACATCTAAGAAGAATTGAATATTAACAGAGTAAACATCTAATGCCAATAAATGATATGAACATATAAAGAAAAGGCTACATCAATATAATTAAAAGAAGAAGCGATTTGGGCTGTCCTAGGAAAAGAGGGAGTGATCAATTTCAAATTCATCGTAAATATGTAGAGACAGAACAGTCATTATAGCTTAAATCGTAATGTTTATGATATAGCCTAATAGCTTAAGTTTAAGAAAGGCCCGGAACAAAGAGCTAGAGTTCAAACAGAAGTCATTGTCAAAAAAATTAACTAGTTCATGTATTTTATTACGTAAATGCTACGTGTTTATTTAAACAAGGATATATTATGAAGTATACTTCAAATTACTTTTACTGCTCCAGTAGTTCTTGGCGATTAATTAAAAGATCGTATTTTCCACTCCAGAACATCAAGGAAATTACTCTTATAGAACAATACAGTGTGTTCCTTATATTGCCGGGCCGCGGATCGCTTGCTCCGCGCACTGTCTATTATACTAGGGGCTTTCCCTTCTAAAACTCCCGATTTACTTACTCATGAACGATAGTACTGAGAGCTAACCAACCTTGTGTGGTGTTGAAATGATGTTCATCTGCATTCAGACATTCGTGGCATCTTCCATTCACACGCACAGCTCTTCTTGCGTAATGTTCATAATTTCTGTTCTTATATTGTTCTCAAGTTCGTCTATGACGTGGGGATTGTTTCTATTTAATAAAATAATCTCATCTGAGAAAAGTAATACTCATTTCATCGTCACGAAGTTGTAATCCAAGGACTCTGTAGGGTTTCAATTTTAAAAGTTTAGCAGCTCTATGAACACAGGTTTTTGAAACACACACTTGCTGTTGTAACACATCTTAAGAGACTTCTTTGGAGAGCGTTCGAATGATGCATCAATTTCGTCAATTGGTTCCTCCGTTAAAACATTTCTTTTTCGCTTCTTAGGTTTAGCGTTTAGCTATCCCCCTTATCCTAAACTTATTAACCTGACACCTAACAGTTTCTCTACCTGGAACTGGTTATATGCAATTTTCTTAGAGAGGCAGCTTAAAGGCAGTTAATAGTTTATTGATGATTTTGAAATTATAATTTTTCAAATGTAATTGTCTTTTCTCTCTAGAGCCTGTTGAAAAGATTGTCCTCTGACCCGAGTGTTATTTCGTAGTTAATATTAATTTAGTGACACGTCACCAACGCCTTGTGAACAACGGAACGGAAACAAATATTATGTGATAGTGTTCCGTGACATGTCGCAAGCTACAGAACAGGCCAGTTGACTAAGAGAATCCGATAAGAAGCTTCTTCGTAAACGTGGGAATGCACTTATCTGGAGGCACGATTGCTTTCTATCGAAGACTGTACATGCCTCATTGAAGAAAAAAGTTGGCAATGTTGCTGCAGCAGCACCGAGGTTGCACTTAGACATTTATCTCTATGGTAGGGGATCTCTTGAGAAGTTAAATGCGTCTTGCTCCTGAGGGGAGGAAGATACAAACCCAGACGTCTCGGCGGAGACACTTGCGCTACGTCGTCATGTCACTCAACCAAAACTTAAGACATTTGAATGTTCATTAATGCGACAATAGCTATAAGTTGCAAATTTGTGATGTAAACATTTTCCACCAAGGAGTGTGTGTGTAATATTTGCATTTTGAACGTGTTGCATGCAAGGTATTTTGAACAGTCACTTCATAATAGTTTAGTAAATAAAATATAAAACACTTTTTGTTCTGACATAATAACAGTATAATTATTTTATATTAAAAAATTAAGATTCTCTTGGAAATGCTACAGAAGCTTCTTTGTTTATGCTGAAACGACAGAGAGTAGTGTTTAACGCCCGTTTTTCCTTCTGAGACACCACAGGCTGTGAACACTGATGATACATGAATTGAAATTATATATTGGGAAAGGATTTTTTTAAGGAAGGAAACGTTCCAGGCCTAATTTTAGGGTACCTCCCCGGCATTTGCCAGTTATGAGGACTGAGGAAAACCTGGAAAAAACCCCAGTCAGGGAGGACGGTCCTGGTGGGATTCGAACCCCAGATCTCCCACTCACGAGTCCGCGCCTTAACAACCTCGGCCACCCGTGGCGGTGTGAAATTACAGCAGTATGAGAAACCTATGGAAAGTTTGAAAGTGTACAAGAAGAGATGAAAAAGTTGTGCTGGCGAATTTTTCGGAGTATCTTGGGTTTGTGCCCTGAATTTATAGAATACTTATTCGATACTTCGAATCACAATTGAGGTGTTATCCAGAATGAATAAATAAATAGTGTTTAACGCCCGTTTTTGCTACAGAGGCACCACAGGCGATGGACACTGGTGATACACGAAATGAAATGATATATTAGGAAAGGATTTATTTTTAAGGAAAGAAACGTTCCAGGCCTAAGTTTAGGGTATCTCCCAGGCGTTTGCCATTTATGAGGACTGAGGAAAACCTGGAAAAAACCTCAGTGAAGGAGGACGGTCCTGGCGGGATTCGAACTCCAGACCTCCCGCTCACGAGTCCGCGATTTAAGGACCTCGACCACCCGTGGCGGTGTTATGTTATCCAGAAGAAAGGCCTATACGCCAAAGATGTGTTTTGAGAAAAAAGAAGAGAGACTATAATGATTTTAAACAATGTAATAATAAAATTGTTAATTCTCTTTTATTTAAAAAATACGATCCAAGTAAAAAATGCCTTTTAGGAGAATGTTTTTCTGGAGAATATTTTAGATATTTCATATTCTGAGCTGTCAGATTGAACCCCATTTTCTTCGGTCCACACTTATTGGGCACACTATTTACAAACTCTTTTATTTTATTTTATCTTCAACAGCCAAAATAATTTAATGCTTTCCTGATAGACATTATCAAGAAATGAATGACAAATTGCTTGATTAATGTTATCTTTCTTATAAATAAAACACTACCATGTGTGCTGTCTGTTAACTTTAGCCTCTTTTACTCATTTGACCTTAGCCAAGCCCATACAGCCTACCAGAGGTGTCCCGTGAGTCCTTTACTGCAATAACATAGAATGATTTGAACAATTCTTGCTATTTCAGAGACTAAAAACTGTTCAGAGCACCTTATTAAGCAACATTTATTTCTTGGTCATTTTAAAAAAAATATTCTGCTTGGTTTAGCTAGTCTTCTTCCTATTAAGCTTAATACTTTTCCTTTTTAAAACTGCTGGCTCAGGCGGTAAAGCTCGGGACCTGTATTCGCGAAGCCACTTGAGACTGTATTTCTAACCTAGATTTTATTTTCGTGGTTTCCGCTGGTCACTTAGGACTTTGCATGAATTTTCCACTATCCCATTTCAGGTCATTTTATTCATTCTGTTACAGCCGGCCTGGCCAGGCCAGGCCAGGTCAGGTAAAGAAGCCGATCTTCTGAGGGTTTCGAACTCTTTGGGGGGAGGAGAAGGCATAGTTGGCATCGTGGAAGATCTACGTCCTAGCATCATGCCCGTAGATCCTGAATGTCCGGTGAGGCCCACACCACATCCCTTCCTCCCTTAGGTGCACCAATGTTGGGCGTAAGCACAAACGGCCAGTCGTTGAGTACGGCTGAAGAACCGAAGTATTCTTCCCTGGTTGAGGATATATTTTCACTTAGCATAGGCCGGTCAAAGTCAGGAAATCTTTCGTTCTTGCATCCCATCCCTTCTATTAGTGCTAATCCCCTTCCCTGCCTAGCCATTGACCAATCCGCACTGTCATGAAATAATAGATGAATGACAACGAAGCAAGGCAATTGGGCTTTACTCACCAATTTACAATGAAAACATTTCAACTGAAGTAATGCTGCTTTAAAATTGCTCCATAACAGGAAAAATTAAATAATATAAATGTGTATGGTTGCATTTAAGTATGGAGAATTCAGTTCTGTATTCCCCGGACAAACGGCCGACAGTCTTATAGCCCCTCTTTGAGCTACCTCCTCAATTTATTTAAATAAAAATGTGAATATTAAAAAGTCCAGAACGATTTAGAAGAAATAAAAGTAGGAGGGGATGAGAGGTATTTGTTAATAAAATTGGTTTGCGCGTGGAAGACATTAAATATGTTTCTTCATTTATTAAAATTACTATCCCTAATATAGAAAACAATGTGCTAAGAATTTTTACAATAAGGAAGGAGATATAATTGGGTTGAATTTCTTAGAAACATTTAGCAAGCATACTAACCTACTTCTTTCCACCATCGATCATGACCGGTTTTTCATTATGTACATAAATTCTATTGTTCTGTGCCACCTGTAGTAATAAATACGACGGTTGTACACCTAAGAAAATCGCACAGTTCCTTGTTTTCCTCAACGCTAGTGAGTTTACAGGCCAATGCATGCGATGGTGCTTTGCTACCTCCTTAGCTGACATAGCAGCATTCAAGAAATATGGAGACTAGCGTTTAACTTGTTTTGCTGAAGGGTTCATAGAAAACAAGAACGAACTTCCAAAATTGATTCTAAAGAAAAAGAAAAGACAACTAAAATTTTTTAAGTGTCTACAAGCCACAATGAAAGGCAAAAAGTACTTCCAGCTGCAGCTAATGCCGAAATCCGCAAGGAAAGATGATACGTTACATCTTCAAATGTTCAGTTTTCTATTTTGAAAGATGAGTATTTATATACGTTTTAAATTCAGTTTTAGCCAAAAGTGGATAAAAAAAAAAACAAGATATGCTCATGGAAAAGGAAAAGTAAGTCATTTCGAGACTAAAGTGATAATCAAACGTAGCGTATATGTATGATATAATTATACTCTTCGTGCAACAGACTGAGAAAAGTTAAAATACGCAAATATAAACTTGGGTTAGTTTTTCTCAATTCCAATTTCGCTTAATGACATTCATTATCGCTCTTCTCTTGGGGTTAACTTCGACATGTCTTTGCTCTGGTTCTAATAGCTGGACGAGTGTTTAATGCACCAATCAGTTCTTAGCAATTATATTTTGTTTGATTAATTTATTTATTTGGTTTATTGATGATCTCAGATCATCAGCGTTCCATTCAATTCAGGACTAAAACGGCCGATAAATTTTGCTCAGAGGCTTTTCTTTCAGACTTGACGTTCTTTTACGCGTTGTAAATCTACGACAAGGGACCCGCCGGAAGCCAAACTTAGGATTTTTACGCCAGCAAAAATCCACCGACACTGGTCGGGATTGAACCCCCAATATCTTGGGTCGAGGCAAGTATGGTTATTATTAGACACCAGGAACGACGGGTTTAATTAACAAAGCTATTCTTAATTAATGGCGAAAGATAAGGCAATAAAGACATTACTCCTTTTTAGTGAACCCTGCGCTCGCAGTCTTTTGTTTTAACTCTATTTCAGTGGAATGACACCAACACATTTTATACATAATGCCAAAAGCGATTACGCCATATTAGTTAACAAGAAACATGGCAAAATGAAGCGATAATTTATGAAATTTAATGAGGATGTTTGCCATATTCCTCTTGTACATATGTTGATTTCAATTATTTTTTATCTGAGTAGGTTCGCTTACATTTCTATCGAACTTAACTTCACATTGCAAGTGAAATCTCGTTTGATGTAAGAAGGGATCTTGATTAACAATGTTAATGACGAAATATACATAAAAGAAAAACCATCATTATATTCTACATTGATTTACTGAACTTTTAGACACTTCATATGAAAAGCTCATATCTTTAATTTCAAAGAAATGCTTTCTGACTATAAGAGCAAGAAAGGTTTAGTTTGTTTCAACCTAATAACATCCCAGGAATTTAGGCACTGCTTTCTGAATGCAGCATTTTGTTTGTTATTGCTAAACTCAACAATCTTTTATGAATCTCACTGAAGGAAACTCAACGTTTATCGCGCACTTCACGCCTCTCAACATATTCTCTCTCTCGTCACTCCGTTGCTCCTGCATTGCCTGCTTATCTGTTGGAAATTTGTAGTTTTTAAAAATTTAACACATGTTTTCTACAGGGATTATTTTATCCTCATTTTTGCATTCCATTATTTTTCTATATCATTCCAAATTCCCCACTTTTTCAACGTATTTACTTAATTTTATAAACACTTCTATAATCTCCGTATGATTTAAGTATAAACAATTTTCAGCTCTCTTTTCATTGCTTTCCTCTTCCACAAATTGTAAGTAATAATAGTATTATAATATTAAATTACATACTTTTTGTGGTTAATTGGTTCCATTTTATTCCATGGCAAATTCAAAATGTTTTATTTCACTCGTATGTACCTAAATTCTCAATATACTTCAACACGTTTATTTTCCAATTTAATATAAATATTTACAGCACAATTGCAAACGATATCACGCCGGCTTGAATATGTTTTATATGCATTATAACAATTCATTACTTCCAGCCTTATTATTATTATTATTATTATTATTATTATTATTATTACTTTTTTATCTAAACTTAATGATTACGTTTTAATTTTGGTAAGCGATTGATATATTTTACTTTGTAAAGCAATGCTTGCAATATAATATATGGTTGATAAGCAACAAGTTTAAAGTTTGCGAGCAAGTAAAATAAAATAGATGACAGTGCGATTAGTGATGCTTTTTCATGCGGCATGGGGCTTTTCCTATGAGCGAGCCCACACTCGTTTGTATATTGTTGTATGGTTGCTTTGTTTTATTGTTTTATCCTTCCGCTATTCACTGAAACCCGGCTAACCAGCTGATGAGCGGCGCGTTTACCCATAGGCAAAACGCTCCGGGGGAAAACAAAACTGATCGTACTGTATATTAGATATGGCAACATGGTTTACCATTATGGCAGTAATGTTATGTTATACAAATTGTATCTTTGTACTAGGAAAGTAAATACATTTAGTATTCCGTGGAATATTCCATAAATATACACTTTTTACCTGATATATTTTCTGCATAGCTTGCTGAGATTTACTAGTCAACCACGTGACATTAAATATTCGGAAAGGTTACGGTGTTTGTAAACAAACTTTGTGCTTCTTGTAGAATGTACCTATCATTAAACGCTGAGAATTCGGTTAGCCGTTTCCCCGATACAGTAACTGGGAAAAAAGAACATCAGTCAGAAAATAAATGTTGTTTTGGACAAGCTCGGGTAGTCTGTTCTCAGCATATCCGAAACACAGAAATCGCTAGGGTCTAGAATCACTTATATTCGCAATCACGAAGATTCAGCCAGAAATGAGGAGCAGGTGCAGGAAACAAGGTCAGGCATTTCATTATTCATTAGGTTCTCAATATAAGATAATTATATATGGTTTCTGTAATGTAGTTCTTTATTTATTTAATAAGTGAAAATGTGTGTCATTTATTTTAGATATAGTTATGTATAATTTAAGTTAAGAGGTTACAATTACGGTTTTCTTTTTAATTATATGAATTGTTTATATTATTTGAGTGGAAAAAGTATCTTTAGGGGTATATGGAGAAAACAGGTTGAGCATCACTGCTTTCGACGAACTAAAGGATAACATTCGTCAAGAGATAAGTTAATTAAGAAGGGTAATGCGTACTCTCCTAAGCAGATGCCAGCAATGTGTGGTAAAGGAAGGCAGGCGATTCCCGCATCTTCTTGTTAGATTAGGATTAGCACATGGGTTTAAGTAAACTAAGTAGATTAATAAGCCGCCAGTCTAGTGTTTCTACATCCGACACTGTGTGTTGCACCATCCCCCTGAAGCGACTCTATCGTAGCCGACAGGCTGTGAGCGGTGGCTTATCACCCGATACACTTTCCTCCGCAGCGACGGTCATCAGATAACTGGATGACCCCTAATTTACAATGAAAAGCGCTGGAACCTAATTTCGTTTGGTTAAAGCTGGAATATGCAAATATGACAACAAAGAACTGTTTGGGAATACACTTAAGTGCAGCAAGACGAAAGACTTCATCACTTACCGAAATAGAGCGGAGATTCCCTACTAGCCACATTGTCGTCGATATAGGGAATGCCAAGTGTGTAGACGGCAGTCTGGCCCATACCGACTCCCAACAGGCTGATGAAGAAGATGGCCAACACGATGGTGGTGTGCTTGGTCTGTATACGGCGCTCGGTGATGAACTCTTCCTCACAGGAAGCTGGCAATGTCGACAATGCGCTCATGTTCATATCTTGCATTATCACTGAGGCGCCCTGGTCCGTCGACGACCTATGCAGTACATTATTATTTATTATTTCGTGGTAGCAAAGATTTTATACAGCCAGATACAAAACTATACGCAGGGTTTTCTCAACGTTAGTGTATAGCATATAAAATATGTTTATCATAGAACTAAACAACTTCTACAGGTAAAATTAAACTACGAGAAATTTTAACTTTGTGAAATGAAATGTGCAATGGAATAATACAAACTACTGAAAAATTCTAGAAAACAATGTGTTGTAATGGATGACCATTTCCATTATATTATTTTTTAATATTTTGTTGCTGAGTTTTTCCCACATTAATGAAAAATAATACAAACAGCAAAAATCATTAATCTATGTCATATAAATCAATTTTATTTGATCTTCATATAGCATTTGGCATTATTTTATGCTAATTACTCTTCATATACAATAATATCATTTTAGTTTATATTATTTCGTAGTTCTTACAGTAATACTACACATTTAATGAAATTATACACAACCAAGAGTTAAATAGTAAATAATTACATATTATATTATTTGAAAATTTAATTTAAAACTAATTATTCAGTGCTTTCTCTAGCAATTCATATAAGAAAGAGAGAGATATATTTTCATTTGATTAAGTAAAAATGTTTAGAAGACAACCAAGGTAATAATTTAATAATTTAGATTACAATAAATTAACCAGAAAACTATTGTTACAAAATAAAACAATTACGAAGCAGCCACAAACATATATCTATAATTAGGAAGTCCTTTTGAGAAAGGAAGGAAAAATATCAAAAAGTGTGTACGAAAATATTCACTTGGTTTAATTCTTCGTAGTTAATTTTTCTATTTGGCTGATTTTCATATATGGAAATTCTTTAATTTTAATGTAAAGGTACTCTTATCATGCAAATGTTTTATGTACCCCCTTTGGGCAAGGATAATACATAGTAATTTTTCCTTCTGGTGAGTAAACAACCCCCCCCCACACACATAAACAAACTACAGCAATATCACTTTGACAATAACAATTGAAACCATACCAAAAGTAATGGCTTAGTGAGAGAAATAAATATTTGTAGTCAGTACCAACAAATCCTCTTGCCTCCCCCCCCCCAACGATGAGCAGCAACGAAAATGGTCCATACAACTGTCACATTGTGATAAAATATTTCGGAAGGGAAGTAATTTGAAGCTCGTCTATAGGAACCAGGTTAGCAGTGATGATATAAGGGCACAAATAACAATATATCAATAGCCCACTTACATAAAACTCAAGTAAACAACATAATGAACTGAACACACAAACAGCAGCATGGCAGTAACCAAAAGTCTTCAAATTATCAGTAAATAGGATATGATAAGTCAATAGGTATAGTTTCCAAAGCGATACATTTCATGAGAGTAAAAGACCTGAAAGGATTTAGCTATTTTGATGGTCCTTCGTTTTCTTTTGAGGGGGGAGGTTTTATCAATCTAGTAAAATAGCCAGCTTCTATTATTAAACACCTTATAAAGCTGATAAAATACAGAGCCATGTGCATTTCACCTTTAATAGAGACCAGGCCTCGGAACTGCTCTAAGGCACAAAACAGGGTTCGACTTTTATAGCCGTAATGGAAAGGAGGAAAAAATCATTACATGTGCATATATGACACACTGAGCATAAACTACAAAATGGTGGTTTGAAAATGGAAGAAGTCAGTCAAAAAACCTAAATAATTTTCTTAAAAATATGAACTAAATTACCTTTATAGTATAGTCCCTGTATAATTTATTCTCAGTTGTGTTTCCCATTTTCTTATAACCTCATCAACGTATATATGTATAGCCGCTCTAAATTTCTGACATTGACTAATATTCTGTATAAAGCTTCAAACAATTCGACACAAGTCAATTGCGAAATCTTATTTACCTGCAGATGTTGGGAAGAATGGGCTCCGACATGTTATCTCCGTAAGGACTGCCAACAATAGAGGCGACGCCGCCGAAGAGAAGATCATTCGCATGTATGAGGTGCTTCCCGAAGAGGAAGTGGGGCAGAGAGCAGGTGAAGGACGAAACAGCGAAGAGGACCATGCCCCAGGCTATCCACTTGGGACGGTGTCCTTGCCCGCCGTAATATGTGAGCAGGAGAGAGGATCCGATCTGACCTATTTCCGTAGCACTCATAATGAAGCCTGTAGTCTTGGACTGAATCTGGAACAGCTTCTCGATAGTGGTGATGACGCTCACGAAGTACGTGTAATACATTCCCTGCAGCACCCACGTTATACAGAAAGTCACCAAGAACGCCTGTTTGGAAGCGAACATTTGCATCCAGCGAGGCGCGCACCAAGACCCCATTCCGCACTGCTGGTCCGAATCGTCGCCGTCCTCATAGTCATCGTATTCATCATCCTCGTCCGAAGAGCATCTTTGTCCTTTTCTCAAACCACCGATCCCCCTAACACTAACTCCACAACCACTAGCCGCCGTTGCAATGGACGTCATGGTGGTCGCTGCGGATTTGGTATTCGCTTCCTCGTCGTCGCCAGGTACGACACTAACATTAGCACTAGGCATTACAGGATGACCGTTCACTTTCACGCTCCCGTTGTGCATAGCTGGAGGTGTAACGATCTTACCATTAGTGTCTGAGGAAGCATTGTTATTTTTGTTGTTCCTCACCTCCCCCCGATTCTTCGTCATATCTTGCACGATTTCCTTCAATGGGGAGAGGCTGGTAATTGGCGTCACAGGTTGCTGCTGCAACATCTGGGAATCGATCCCGACTCCAGGGGTTCTGGTTGCGATGTTCCAGAAGGAAGTGTCGTTGTTCCCATTGAGCAGTTTCTCGTTGCCGTCAATGATGGCACCTTTGACGCCGTCGTCGATGAGAGTGGTAGAGGGATCCATTATGATGCCATCGCCGCCGCCAACTCCTGGGGGAGTAAGGAGATCATCGGGAGACATAGGGTTGTCATCCGGTGCTCGGCTGTATCGCGTCCGCCACTTGCCCATTCTTGGCAGTGAAGGTACTAGGGTGAGGATTCGAAGGGGAGGGATGGCGGGCGAAGGGGCAGTACTGCTGTTGGATCACCTCTGCTTTACGATCCTGAAAGCAGAAAAAATAAACGTATTAAATATAATATTTATGTTGCTTTATCCACTACTAGGGGCATTTTCCCTTTCAGCTGACAGCGTTTAGAATCTTTTGAGTGTCTTTGAGGTTTTGTCCAGAGCTATTTTCTATTCTATGATGACAGAAACAGATAACCTTACTTCGAAGTCGTACGAGCTTTACAAACTCTTTTGTAGTGGGCATACTACATCTGTTTAATATCAATTGCGCACTATATTCCTAAATTCAACCTGTTTGTGAAAAGCCCAGTTTTATCATATTAGGCGGCATTTGTTTTTAGTAAAATCCATGCAAAGCAAATTGAACTAGCTTTTTTATAATATGCTTATTGTTCTTCAGATCGATTGTAAAATGTAGCCCAATATAAATTAAAATAAAAGCCTAGTTGTTTTTTTTTTTTTTTTTTTTTTTTTTTGTCAATTATTCAAATGCAAATACAACCTAAAGCTTTTAATATTTAAAGGAAGTGTTGATTTTAGTTTAAAATCTTTTGAGACTTCTAGGAGCAGCATAATAAATATACAACATATTATATCGGAAATAGAGAAAATTTAAAATAAATTACAATAAAATGAAAATTTATATTTCTACTTTAAACTATCGACTTTTAACAAATATCACACCGACCTTTACATCTTAAAAATATGGCCTAGAATTAGAGAAACACACAAATATTAAGAAGGAACTGTAACAACGTTGGTTGAAATGGTCTGTATGATTCCTTTTTATAACTCAACACAACGAAAATTTAAAGGAAACACTTTTCGACCTATTTTAAAGATTAAAGACATAAGACATATGTCATCATTTAGAAAAAAAAATCTACATATTAGAAAAAAATTATGTACTTTTTTATTGTTAGCATTATTATAAATTGAAGAACGGTAACAAAACTTGTTATTTATTGCTGCGATCTGCATTTCTGACACCTGCTTGTTAGTACATGTTAAAATGAAACGACAACTTTATTATTGCTTGGTATTTTATTTTTGAAACAAGTATATCTGTTTGTTGGTCACTGGCTTTTATCAGGTTTACAGCAACATTTATTAACATTCTTCATTGAATGGCAAGTATTTAGAAACTGCTTCTCTCAAAGAAAAAGTGACGTTACTTTTTCGAAAAACGAAAAAGAAGAGGCGTAACTTGCGGCAAAGAAAAGAAATAGTGAAAAGAGAAAACTTTTTAAATTTTGCATTGTGACTTCATGTTTCAGGATTAGTGTGCAAACGCTGGATGTCCTGTTAGCCTGTTTGAACGGCTCGAGTATACAACGGTCAAAAGGCTAATCTAATTGTGCTTGCACGCTTTTTTTCTAAAAAGAGGCGGTGCGATATAAAACTGCTAGGCTTTTTTACAAGTTTGAATTTACATTTACTACGACATCAACTAAGAGATAGCTAAGTTGATTAGTACCATTATCGTTTGGGTTATATTTATTCTGAGTTAAAGATCATTTCTAACGTTCAGTTTATCACTCCATTATTTATTCATTTTCTGCTCTTTCAGCAAGAATTACAGTTGGGTTAGCATTTGCACAGCATAATGCTTATCACGATCAAAAACGTCCCTATGACAGAAGCACTTGGTTTCTATAACTGTGTGATTCCATGCAAGACAATTTATAAGATGGAGGTTATGCGAATGGTGACAAGAAGAAAATGGAGAAAGAGTAGAAGAATTAGACGATTGGGGCAGTGTAAGAAGAGAGGGAGGGAGAGAAAGAAACAGGATAGCTTTGTTTTATTTAAAGACGCCCTTTAACATCTCAGGTCATCAGCGTTCCATTTAATTCAGGACATGAAATGACCGATAAATTTTGCACAGAGGCTTTATCTTTCAGACTTGAAGTTGTTTTACGTGCCGTAAATCTATTACATAATACCAACGGCTTTACTTCCCTTCCGAAGGAAGCCATATTTAGGATTTTTACGCCTTAAAATATCCATCACTCTGGTTGGATTTGAATCCGCGATCTTGCATTTTATGAAGCGAATGTAGTTAGCACTAGATCACCAGCACCGGGAAAAATAAATAAATAAAATCAGACGATGGAGTGCATTAAAAATACAGAAAGAGAAAATGGCAAAGAAACTGACAATCATGGTGATGGTGATGAAGAGAAAGAAGTAGGGGAGCAGAAAAAAATAGTATTATTATAGTATACTGTTAATAACCCACACTGCTGGTTTTCGGAGAAAAAAATTAATTTATTCATTCGTAATGCAAATGAGCCTCGAATTCATCACATCCTTTTCAGATAAGACAAATACTCGTTACAAATGGGAGTCGAACAAGCGGATACCCAAGACTTTAGCCATGGTTATGGAAGGGTGAAGATGGTTGGTCCCAAAGGTAATAACCACGTACATGTTAGCATACAAGAAACAAGTGAAATGCATCCTAAAGTCATCTTTTAAAATCAACAAGTTCGTTTTTCTTTATCTTAATGTCTCGTAAGATACTTACGGAGTTACACAGACAGGGAGTCCGCATTATATCACTGCAAGGAGCATCAATGGGAGTGGCATATGTACATAAAATACTTTCACTGTCTACTCCAGCACTCATATTTCACCATCTTCAGTTTGTATTGTAACACACTGCTCTAATATGGTTTCGCCATGACGATCCATAGACTTGTTCTAGCGCATGCGCTAATACCCGCACCATTGCCCCTTCACCTCTTAAGAACAGGTTGCAAATAACTGCAATGGCCTATCTTTCTTTATTTGACGCTGCCTTGAGTTATGTAGGTTATTTGCTCTATTCGTACACAACCCAGAAGTTTCTAAAAATATGATGCTGCACACTTAGAATTAGCTCAAAACTTGAGGATTAACACTTTAATCAAAAACTAAGATTAACGATGATTGATATGATTCGAAGTAGAATACCTTATATTACTTTTCAGATAGCGGCAGTTTTTATTTCCGGCATTAAAATTCATAAACAGTTTATACAATATTTACACGATAATTAATTATACACTTTATTTTAAAAGCTTGCCATTAACGTTTCTCCGCTCCCTCTCTAGTTCAAAATATCCTCTTGACGAGTTGTTCTTACCTACTCACCTGGTTTAAACTTTACAGTCGATATAATTCACTTAACTTGTTTTCAGGTTGACAAATATTATAGAAAATGAAGTTTAATAGACCTTTACTTATTGTGAACACACAATTAAAAACATATTTAATTCTTTGGAAATAAACAACTATTCTACTCTACTATTAAAAATTTATTCTCTAATTACCATTGGTGATAATTAAATCTTTGGTTGCTTTTTACCTCTAATTAACTTTTTCATTTGACGGACGACGTTTTGTGTAACTAATCCCAGTTGTTTAGTACGTTTGCACTGCCTGTTATACGTACATATTCACCAGGAGCACAGGAAAGCGAGGAGGTATTTATTGCTGGTTTTGTTCGCGGAGCACGTCACTGAATGCGTGCATGGAAAAAAGTCTGTCACGCAGGAGCAGCGTAAAGTAAGCGCATTCGTCAACATTTGTGAAGGTTATTACAGAGCGCTAGAGCAGAGAATGCTAAACGGGTAACGCTAACTGAAGATATACATATTATTTAATATAGCATAACTTGCAGGTTTAGAAGGATAATGAATGCTTTTCCCGCATCATTATTATTTTATTTATGTGTTATATTGTTAGCTTTACCTTTCCGATTGAACTTAGCTATATAGAAACTAAAACAAAATGTGATTAACATAGTTAATTTTAGGCCAGCGATTGCTTGTTTTTACTTTATTATTATTATTATTATTATTATTATTATTATTATTATTACTACCCCCTTCCGAAACCGTTTACACTTTACACTAACAAGATTGATAGAGTACGTACACTATTGCTTAAATTTTGCACATCGCTCCATATCGCTCCAGCATTCCTTGGAATTCCACTGTTTCCGCTGTCGTTCGGTACTGAAGCTACAGGACGGCCGCTGTCTGTAAGATTAAGTCCGATTATTCGTCCTGCGCAAAGACTGTTACCTCCATACTCTTATCACATGACACCGAGTTTATCGCTTGGCGCGAATACCCAATTATCAATGCTAACAATAACAATCCCATGCCACATCTCCCCGGTCCACCTTAATCACATCCGATTACAAAACTTCTGTTTTCAGGTATATCCGCACTCTAATCATGACTAAAGCTTTTGATTCCGCAGACACAGACATACTAGAAATAAGGTGTTAAATCCTGTGATTCAACTCCTATCCTCGCAAACGGCAACAGTGTGTTGTTTCTGGAAATCTCTATTCCTCATAGTGATTCTTGAAGGCAGGAG
Source organism: Metallyticus violacea (assembly GCA_030762175.1). Classification (NCBI taxonomy): domain Eukaryota; kingdom Metazoa; phylum Arthropoda; class Insecta; order Mantodea; family Metallyticidae; genus Metallyticus; species Metallyticus violacea. Next base: position 48,321,622 of record CM060838.1, on the reverse strand, counting down.
TTCCCTAGGGTAGTGTTCTGGGTCCCCTTTTGTTTTCATTGTACATCAATGAAGCAGAAATATCAACTCTATGCCGACGATTGCAACTTTACATACACTCTCAACTAATGACATTCATTACGCAATAACTAACATTAACCAAGATCTAGACTCAATTCATTCATGGACGCAAACTCTGAGCCTTGGTCTCAATCCCTTAAAATCGCAGGCTTTGGTAGTGGGACATCGGCGATTTCTAAGTACCATAGACAAGCAATATCCCTCCTATTAATATCGATCAAATTGTGATTCCCTTCACTGATTCTGCGAAAAACCTTGGAGTTATTATAGACAGTAATCTCTGTTGGGAAAAATCATGTTACTGAAACTGCAGGAAAGCAAGTTCTCTAATCCATGCAGATTAAAAGTGTCCCTACCCAGAACCTTAAAAAAGAACTTGGTGCTAATCCCTGGTGATGCCTCGCTTCGATTTTCTGCTCACAGACTTAAACTCTAACCTGACACAAAAACTACAGCGTGTTCATAATATGTGCATAGGTTACATCTGCGATGTGCGTTTGTTCGATCATATAACACCCTCGTCTTGGTTCCGTCTGAAAGTCCGAAGAAACATTCATTGTCTCACACTACTTTTTAAAATTATCCATACATCTTCTCCATCTTATATATCTTCTCGTTTTCAAAACCTGTCTTCCTCTCATAACCTAAACACATGCTCTAAAACCTGGCACGTACTATTATTATCATTGTACCGTACATTACTTTACTCATTATCATTCACAAACGTTTCTGGAATGCATTGCCACGGGATGTCAGAGACTGCCAAATTTTAAGAACATTTCATAAGAAAGTGTTTAATATTATCAGAAATATTCGATTACCCTAGATTTAGATTCCTTATGATACAATACAGGTATTTATTTATTTTACCCTGCTGTAGAATTATTCATTCTATCATTGCTATTACTATCATAAATATTCCTATTTTCTTCATAGTATTGTTAGGGTTTTTAATGTCATGTTTTGCTCGCATATTTATTTCCACTTTACATCGGGTGGCATTTGTATAAATTGTCATTGTTGGTACTTGTATTATTGTTCTTTTTGTTTTTTTTTTCATTTTATTAAGTTAACATTTTTCATATCCATATTTATACATTAGCATATATTTATTTATCTATGTCATGTTTTACATTGGTTTATATGTGTACGAATATTGCCTACATTATTGTCAATGTGATGATTGAAATATTGTCCTATAACTTGTGTAATTATTATTATTATTATTATTATTATTATTATTATTTATTAACTAATGGCCTTAGCCCTACCAGATGAATAAACAAACAAAATTCACTCTTAATGATCCGATTTCTCTTATTTTCAGAAAGTATTATTTCTTATTTTATTTAAATAGTAGTACATACTTTTTTAAATTTTGGATATCAACTAAATCCACGCTCATAATGGTCTAGTTTCGCTGAATTGTAGAACTTTTTTTCTTATTTTATTTCAATGGCATATACCGAGTTTTGTTGAGGGGAAGAAACAATTGCGGCCGCGGCAGCGATTTTTAAATTTTCGCTTTAGGTTAACCCCGCCCCAAATGGTCCAATTTTGCTGGTTAACGAACTGGATGAATCGTTTGTTAATTGAAAATTATATGTTCAGTTTCTTTGAGAAAAACAACAAAAATTGCGTTGAGCAAAAAAAAAAAAAAAAAAAAAAAAAACCATAATCAAATTTGATGCCTAGAAAGAGGATTGGTGAAGATTTGAAAATTTTTTCCCAAAATCTTTTCATGGGCACAACCGCAATAGCTGCATTCCTTCGAGATTCACTATAAGCTTAGAAGAATCTACAACAAAATAACTTGTCTTAAATACTCATTTGTTATATTGTTTACAGAGATATTTACACCCCCTCCCCCCAAAAAGCCAGGTACTTTTGTTGAACAGTGTATGCATTTATTAACTACAAATGGAACTCGGTCCGGTGGCAGTTCTTAAAAATACAGTAAAATAGACATTACATAAGCTAATAAAATGCAGAGACAAGTTATTCAAAACTTGATTAAGGTGCTTGTATGTTCGTTATAACAAAGAACTCCGAAAACATTTCAACCACGTAATCCTTCGATGGCAAAAACCATGCTAACGAATCACGCATGCGCTTGGCTCAATCGTATACCAATAGCTTTTCATATTTGCAGCAGCAGAGTTCCAATAGAAGAAGTAATAGTTCGATTGGATACAATTCTGCAGTTATAAACCATATATAATGTGCATGCATCAAATAAGAGAACCCTCATTACAATGTATTGTTAATCCTTTGCTGTGCGACAGGGTAACAATAAATTTAAGTTGTTATGTTGTCTAGCTGAGTTTTTATTGAGTTAATCTTATATTGATTCTAGAAAAAATGCTAACCAAACAGCTGAAGGCATTCTAGTGCTGCTATTTTCAAAATAAGAATAAGCAATTATGGTGCAACTGTGTGCAACCAGATCTTATGCCATGTGACTTTTTCCTTCGGGGTCTGCTCGAGCATTGTTGGCTACAATCATTCATAAGTTCAGAAATCGCATTGTCAGAGCGTGGGTTCACTGAATGAGGAGAAACTCAACTACCACTAGATGTTGCTCTTATAACCAGGAGATTGGATTGGCTTGGTAGGAGCAGAGGAATCATCGCCATTTCAGTCATGCTCAAGGACTGGTCGTTTGTGCTTGCGCTTCCGAGAGGAAGGAATGAGCTGGGAGACAATGAGGCACGGACGTGAGCATGATTTCCAAATAGAGCATCCCGATACCGGCGGAGCCTCCCCTCCACAGAATTCGAATAAGGGACGCTTCACGCCAGAAGCCAGAGCATAAACCTTTCCAAAGTCAAAGCCACCGCCAAACCACACAAAGCATCAGCCCACTTCGCTTGGCACTTGGCAAAACGAGAGAGCCGAAAATTCATGGAAAAGGAAGATGTTTCCTAGCATTCGCGTAAGTGTCCAGGGGAAACGAAAAAACTCAAGGCCAGCATGATCGGCTCCGAGGGATTTAAACTAGGGACATTCTGAATGCGAACCTCAAGCGTTACCACCCGAATCACCCCAGAGGATAAGCAGAGGGAGTGACACAGAACAAATAATCCGAAAGTAGAATTTTGAACAGGTTTTCAAGACTGTGGAAACCGCCACGAGTGCCCGAGGTCATTAAGGCGCGGACTCGTGAGCGGGAGATCTGGGGTTTGAATCCCACAGACCGTCCTCCCTGACTGAGGTTTATTCCAGGTTTTCCTCATAAATGGTAAATGCCGGGGAGGTACCCTAAAATTAGGGCTGGAACGTTTCTTTTCTAAAAAAAAAACTTTTCCCAATAAATAATTTCATCTCATGTATCATTAGTATCACCGCCTGTGGTGCCTCAGTAGTAAAAACCGGCGTTAAACACTATTAAATAAAAAGACTGTGGAAACCTGGAGAGTTCCTCCTTCATTTGAAACATCGGCGTTTATTTTGAAAGAGTCTGCTAAGAAATACAAAAAATCCGAATAACACGCTTGCGTTAAACTCCGATGAACTCTTCTGCAACTGTATTGTATAAATGATGTGACAACAAACAAGCCTATGTTTGTTTACAGTTACTGTGAAAGAAACAAAACACCAAAGAGCGGCGGATCAGATAAGCCAGCCTAAATGATGTTGCGAGCGTACCAATTCACTTGGACTTAACCGCTGCGTGTAGGGTGCTTGTGATGTTTTCGTTGATTGAAGGTAAAGTGGTGGCACCCTTTTTTGGGTCCCTCTCGAAAGGAAACTGCGGCTTCGAGTATCTTCTGAAGTACTGTGGCAATATTGCTCTTCCAGTGTTAGTAGACTCACTCTCAAGCTGCAAGTTGCGCATGCGATAACTGAAATAAAACAATAACGTAAAGAAAAACAAGTAGTTAAATGGATGGTCTACAGAAAGATAGCTATTAGTATAGGAAAGTGGAAAGGCATACGACATTCTAATGATGAACATCTGGTACTTCTGTTCTTGTTCTGTTTCTTTTTGTTCATTCCTATAACTGACTATTTGTATTGCATCTCTCCTTCTTGTCTGTGTGTGTTCCTGTGCTTTCTCCTGGAGTACTTATTCGATTGAACGAATGATTAATGTTATACTATTTTTTTTCATTATACTATTTCCTAGAAACTGAACTTTTGTCCGTTTTCGATTCGTAGATAAGTGAGCCGCATATTAAAAGTTATAAAACCTTAGGGTAAGGGGGGGGAAAGTACCATCAAAAGAATAACAAAATAAACAGGAAGCTTGAATTGATGAAGTCAACGAACTTGCTAAAATGGATGCAATGGGTCTTCTTGCTGTTTTTATTCAGAAATTGTTTTTGGTGGTTTGGAGATCTTAGTGAGATGATGGCTAGCTTCTGCCTCAAGCTTAGGCACTTCGCGCACACTGACAATTAAACTCGTGAGGCGCTAACGGGTCCTATCAAGGCCTTCTGGATCGCTTGTATATAACAATTGGCGAATACTAAAGGAAAAAAAAAATCCGCAAAGGCATATAAAAAGTACGCGGACGGGAAGGTCAAACCGGAAAATCGAGTATCCGGACTGTATAATTTCAAGCTATAAAGATGGCATCTCTCTTTACTCGCATCTCTTATATGTGACACATTACTTAGCGTGACCCGAAACTGACGCTAATTTTTTTTATCGTATCTTCGTTTCCTCTTTTACCTTTTACGGCTATTATTTTCTTTGTCCTTGACTTGTGCTCCCTCCACCCCCCAGGTGACACATGCTCCTCTTTGGTACGAAATTTATGACAGTAATTACATTATAATCCGAAAGATGGTCGCAAAGGACCCCTTTTGTTTTGCCTATAGTTTGAGCTGAGAAGCTATAGAACTTCTGCAGTAAAACCAGCTTACTGCCTATTCATTTAATGATTTAACCGCCTGCTTTTATGATTACCAGTGTATCATCGCGTAATCATCTATCACCATGCATCTTACAATTTGCTTGACACCACTTCATCACTTACGAGGGGTGTTCTAAAAGTTTTCGGCCTAACTCAGAGATGTCGTGAACATGGCCAAATTACTATGATAGTTGTTAAGTATCAACCTTTAGATGAGAGCTGCAAAGTTAGTAAACGTGTAAGTGTAGACACTTGTTTGTGACGATCGTGTAAACAAACTAGTGTTAACCTTTTTCTACAAAATGGATAAAACTGAAATAGGAACTGTGATAAAGTAAGCACAAAAAGTAAAAGTAAAAGTAAAGTTTTGAGGGATTTAACCCCAATAGAAGGATTTACATTCCACTTTAAAGGATTCTTCCCCTTCGTTTTCAATGGTTAAAAGTGGGCTGCTGAATTTAAGCGTGGTCGTACATCCATTCAAGATGTTGAGTGCTCAGAATGTTCCATAATTCCATAACTGCTACGACTGCTAAGAGATTGTGATAAAAATTCATCTTTGAATGCCGATTGAGGTACGCTGACATTATGAAGACCTCGTTAAGCAGTACCCATTACAGTTTATTAGAAATTTTTGGTATGAGAAAGCTTCCCACTCGATGGGTGCTCCGTTTATTAACAATGGACCAAAACACATTCGAATGGACATTTCTCAAGAGTGTTTAGATTTGTTCAACGTAATTTCAAGTAGTTTCTCCAATATCTCATTACAGTACCCGAAACATGGATTCATCACTACACACCAGAGACGAAAGAGCAGTACAAACAGTAGGTGGCAACAGGTGAAAGTGCACCAAAGAAAGCAAAAACGATTCCATCTGCAGGAAAAGTCATGGCTACTCTTGACTGGAATTCTCATTGTGTGGCACTCATAGATAACCTCCAGAAGGACAGAACCATCGCCGGGGAGCATTACGCTTCACTACTGGACCAACTGAAGGATTCTATTCAGGCTAAACTCCACACCTCGCGAAAAAGAAAGTTTTTTTTCATTATGATAATGACCGCCACGGGTGACCGAGATCGTTAAGGCGCGGACTCGTGAACAGGTCAGTGGTTCCATTCCAACCAGATCCGTCCTCCCTGACTGAGGGTTTTTCTAGTTTTTTTGTCCTCATAAATGACAAATACCTCGGAGGTACATTAAACGTTAAACCTTTGAATATATGCGAAAGGGATTGAGATGGAAATTAAAAATAAATAGAAACAAGAAAGAAAATATGGGTTTGAACGTTAGATGACAGAAATAATAAAACTCTGAGAACAACTGCACTGCTTCAGTGAACAGCATGCCGTAGAAAGCCATGATGGAATTACAAAATAAACTAAAATTATTATTGACAAAATTTGTTTATTCATTTATTTATTTGTAGAAAACTGGAAAGAACACTTTATAATCAAACTGAAATACAAGACAGAGGGGGAGAGAAAGAGAGAGGGACGAAAACAGGAAACAAAAGAACTAAGGTAAATGATATATATATATATATATATATATACCTTATATATAATATAAGACAAATAAATAAGAAAAATAAAAATAAAGTAACTTCTTGCCATAAAAGGACTCCACGAGTCCGAAATATAGTGATCTCAAGTGTGACTTTTTCTTAGTGTTTTATCCTTTTCTTCTATCATAATTACTGTTAACTTATATATATAAAATAGTATGAGCATGTGGAGGGGTTGCCAAAAAAGCTAGAGAGAAACATTTAAACTAGTACAGAGACATAATTCCGAAGAACCAGGACTTCAAAGAGCAACATGAAACATTACATGGTCGAGGCAACATCAATTTAGACAACCTGCACCTCGGCCTACCAGATTGGATTTACTACCTCTCCGATCAAGCAGATTTCCCTCACGGGGCTAGTTGAACTCTTGTCACTAATCCACCCCTTACGCAATTTCCTGGAAATGACTATATATATATATATATATATATATATATATATATATATATAATATTACTCTGTATTATATTTGAATTTTTAGGGCTCCGTTGGTAGCACTATGGCAATCACTCCACGTCGACTGCACAGACAACCAGAATCTTTCAAATGCGCTTACCATGTACGGATGGATTTATCAATCAGTGAAAACTTCTCGTAGTCTGCTCAATGGCAATGTCAAACTTTGAATATTGACTGAATCGTATGGAATTTCAGCACATAAAATGCTTCCCCACTGCTGTAGTCACCAGTTTCACATTATCTACCATCAATGGATTGAACATGTTTGTTGAGAGAAATAAAAAAACACATTTTAAGTATTTTCTCGTTGCTGTACAAGATGTACGAAACAAATTAGTATTCGGAAGCTGTTGATTTTTTTAAAACTTTCGAAGTCCTGTTTTACTAATCCTGACAATATATAAGTACATTTAGAGATGCATTTATTCTAGTAGCAAGAAAAATGTAAATATTAATACGTACCTTTTTCAGTAGACCTCCAACTTTCTTTAACTTTCAGGTTCTGTAATTGTTTTTTACTATTCTCCTATTCGTGTGTTCCCTTCGATTGTACAGGCTGTAATCTTTGTTGATTTGCTTTATTTAAGGAGGTTCTTTAACATCTCAGGTCATCAGCGTCCCATTCAATTCAGGGCGTGAAACAACCAACAAATTTTGCTAGAGGCCTCTTCTTTCAGGCTTGTGGTTCTTTTTCGTGCCGTAAATGTACGACACGGGACCCACGGCTTTACTCCTCTTCCGAAGGAAGCCATACTTAGGATTTTTACGCCCGAAAAAATCCATCGATCCTCACCGGGTATGAACCCACGATCGGGGGTGTAGAAGGCAAGTATGGTTACCCTACACTACCAGGACAGACTCAGGCTGTAATCTGGTACTATTCTAGTGTACTATGGAGTTTTTCACTCCTTGGGCTGTAATTTATTTTAACGTTCGATTTTGTAGCCTTGCAAGCTATACTTTTAACTATTGCATTTCTGTGTCCCTTTAGCAAGTGTATTAGCCCACTACTTTTCACATATACCACAGTGGTCAGGAATCCACTGGGAGATGTTTCGTCTGTCAATGATTTTAGGGCATATCCGTACCTATTATGTCGTATATATTCACATACTTGTTCATAAAAAATGCAGAAAACATTACTAAAAATACTCTTCACCGCCATTTACTTACCACTTAAGGCACGTGCATCTGTTAATCAATTTCATGCCGTTCGAGTACAGCACAGATCCGGCGTTTCACTTCATTTCGAATTTACTTTGATTCCGTGTAAGAATTAACGATATAGAGGTTCATGCGACGACCAGAGTAACGACAACGAGCTATGACGAAAGAAAACCTTGGCTTACTTTGCGTCGCGTATTCAGTAGAAGATATATGAGACACGACATGGAGAAATCGCGAGCTTTCAAGTTTTGTCTTTCGTTTAGGTACGTTCGTTCTTCTCCTTGCTTTCATTTTCCTCTATAGAAATACATTTAAATCAGTTTAGTTAAGCATCAACATTTCTTTATTTCATCTTTTAAATTACACACTCCTAAATTAGGTAAGGCTTCTTTAAATGCGTTGAGCAGAACTTGTTTTGTGTCTCAGAAAATGGCACAAAAAATGTAAAATGTGTTTAGAAATTTTATTTATATTAATCTCCGACCATCAAGAATGCATATTGAAACGGTTGATTTGGTCTATTTACGGTCGCTCTTTAGCATTTCAGGTCATCAGCGCGAATTTTGCTCAGAGGCCTCTTCTTTCAGGCTTAAAGTTCTTTTACGTGCCGTAAATGTATGACGTGGGACCCAAAGCTTTACTTCCCTTCCAAAGGAAGCCACACTCAGGGTTTTTACGCCCGAAAAATCCGACCGGATTTAGGAGGCAAGTATGATTACCGTACACCACCAGAACCGACTTGAAATGGTTAAACGCTAATTGTGGGGTAATTATATCCGTTTGAAGGACTGCCTGCCGCTACTCTGTTGTCACTGCGGAGTTATTACCAGAGTGACCCTCATACATATGTTCGAGTTTCGCAATGTCATTAATAAGGCAGGTATTTTTTTTATTAACTTTTGCAGAAGACAGAAGGATTGCGGTGTAAATCTACAATGATTTCTTTATTGAAAATTACATAGATATTTCAGCACCTTTATTGCCACAAAAATTGGCTTCAGATTTCACCACAGTTCTATTTAGCTTTGGGAGAAATTTGAACAATCCTCACCCTAACATTTTTGTATGAAGGAAATTCAGATAGATTTTTGCATTAAAAGAGAAGTATTGGCGCACCTAAAAAGTATTCCTTAGCCTTTTCTTGGCATTGCAAAATTTGAAAAATACGCGCTAAAATACAAAAATAGTGAAATTAATCGTAAATGTCATATTAGTAGATAAACACTGCCAAATTCCCTGGCCTATAACTAGCGTTCGAGACTACTAATCAAAGATCCGGGTTTGAATCCCGCTTAGGCCAAGCTGTTTGCTACTTTTTCCCCTTCTGAGAAGATGAGCGCTAGATAGCTTTAAGGTGTCAAGGACCCGAAACTCATTTGCGTCATCATTAATTGATTTCATTCATTCCTACAGACTTACGCCTATAATATCAGTCCACAACCTACAGACGCCATGAGAAGATCAATGCGTCAAAGCGACAATACATTTAAAAACTACCAAACTAAAATAAAAATTGCAAAGGAAACATTTGCTGCCACAATAAATACATTAACTAAGGATGATGCACGCAAGCACCTTTCAGTCAATGTACAGTCTCATTGATACCTTATTCATCAATCAGAATGGAACTTAATCGATAGTTTTAAAACACAGTGCTTAAAACCTAATAGTTGATAGTTTTTTCCTCCCGTATTCATTTGTTTAATTTGTAGAAATGTTATTATAACCTCAAATGTTCAATTGTTTTTAATTATTCAATTACAACTATTTTCGTAGTCCTTGAAACAAAACAAATAACAACACGTTCTATCACCTTTGCTTCGATTATCTAACTGCCTCTCAAAAGAAGTTTTCATCACAACACTAAATATGACATATTGATACAAAAATAGCAGTATAAAACTTAGATCTCCATGCGACATCGCAATATCGTTCTCGCAATGCAATTATGTTACCGAATTTCCCTCTCATTTATATTTTTTCTTAAGTAATTTAATTGAGCTTTCAAACGCATTTTTTGATCTCGAAATAATTATCATGATAAACTTTCGTTAATCTCAATTAAATTGCCGAAAAATTATCAGTACTCATGGTGTTACTACAGATATTTTTTTTAAGTGCATCTAAAGAAGTAAACTAAAAGAAAAACATTTAAAAATAAATATACTAAACAAATAGTTACAGAATGGCAAAAATGCGTGCTTCAACTTAAAAACTTTTAGTCACCAATCCGAAGTGATGATAAAAGCGTGAGAGAAAATTGCCCATGTTTATTGTCGGAATGTTATCCTGAGGAACTGACAATGAGAGCGGCGGACAAGGAACAACGAACTCTGTTAATGACTGCGTAACTTGGTCCTACGCGCTTTCGGTTTCATTTTTTTTTTTCAAGAAATGAGAATAAAGTATAATAACTATTTTTAGTTTCTACTGGTTGTAGCTGTGTTTAAGTTTTATTTTATTTTATTTTTAATGTTATCGTAATTAAATTTCCTTTACATCAAGGATTGACTTCAGTCCTAGGCAGAGCCAATTTCAAGCCACAAGTTGATTTCTGGTTTGGAAAATATGCATATAAATCTCATATTTTTTGGTAATTTTTTACTATTACACGTTTATGTTTCATTCTAGTTTCTATCAAATTTTTATCTTGATTGAGTGTGTTATATACATATAATAAACAGTAAGTCGATCCTATAGCCTAATGGAAATATACTTGCTTTGCAGTTTCAAGATCATGCGTTCTATTCCGACCAGGGTCCATGGAGTTTTTCGAGTGTAAAATCCTAAATATGGTTTCCTTCGGAAGGGAAGTAAAGCCGTGGGTTCCGTGTCGTACATTTACGGCACGAAAAGAGCCTCAAGCCTGAAAGAAGGGACCTTCGAGCAAAATTTATCGACTGTTTCACACCCTGAATTGAATGGGACGAAGGTGACCTGATGTTAAAAAACGTCCGTAAATAAACCAAATGAAAAAAAAATCGCAGACCCAAGACCGCGGGTTCAATTCCGACCAGGATCGATGGATTTTTTCGGGCATGTAAAAATCCTAAATATGGCTTCCTTCGGAAGGGAAGTAAAGCTGTGGGGTCCCATGTCGTAGATGTATGGCATTAAAAGAACCTCAAGCCTGAAAGAAGAGGCCTCTGAGCAAAATTTGTCGACCGTTTCACGCCCTGAGTTGAATGGGACGCTGATGACCTGAGATGTTAAAGAGCGTTCTTGAATAAAATAAATCAACAAAATAACAAGTGAACAAAAATAAGTGCACAAAATAATAAAAATAAAACAAAATTGGCACATAAAATTTGCGAAATCTTGGTAACTTTGAGCAAAGAGACCATGCCTAGGCTTATGCGGTCATGTGACCATCTGAGGTTATCAACCCCGTGACACGAGGTTGTTAATTTCTTATTAATATAGGCACAAATTAGGTACTAATAAATAACATTAATATAGTTACGTGTACAATTGGGAGAAGAACGCGCCTAATAGAAGAATGTTGCGCAACCTATCTCTCAGACTTTATTACGTCACGGGCTAGCAAGGTGTAGCTAAATGATAAATTGAACGTTTCATACGTTTTCTTAAATTGGGACAGCGCATACGTTTCTTTAATTGTCTGTAGCTGTTTAATTCGGATGGGGAGTGCTATAAATGCTCAAATTATAACAAAGTGATTCACAAGTTTTTACAAGTGTAAAAATTAGCGCATGTAATTTACATTTTAGGCGATGGCACAGGTTGCAGCGAAATATACTCTTAAAAACAGTGTCAGGTTTAACAGGATGCATTAGTTCTTTTACCACAGATTCTGAATTCCAGAAATATACGAGCGATTGTCGCATTATTCTATTTGAAAATGTTTTTTTTTAATAAAAAACTTTTCTGTACATAGCTCATGCAGTACAGCTGTGCCTGTTATTAATACAATATTTAAATGCTGCTTGTGGTTGAGGTTTACCTCCTTTACATTAAATTTGTGTATTTTACTCTTGTGTCTTCTATTGGCACGGACAGGTGGAACATTTGTAGGAATTTGCAGTACGAGGATAAGCCATACGTTACAAATTAATGTGGGGTACCACACCTTTGAATGTGGCACCGGAGGCTATTGCCACTACATGACAATTGGTGACATTCATACGAAACAATCGATTTTACTATAGCGAAACAGCAGTTGCAAAATGGCGGCGCTCATGAGTGAATATACAACCCTCGACTAGAGCTCCGTTGAGAGCAAAAGGTATGAAATCAAAGAATATTCATAAAGAAATGCTTCTCAACAAACGATACACCAAGCTGTTTGTAATTGGGTGCAGAAATTCTGTAAAGGACGGACACGTATCGAAGACGAAGATTGTCACATAGGCGAATTTGCAACGAGTTGAAGACTTAATCCGAGCAAACAGAAGGGTAGCTATAGACACTACCGCTGTTCGCAAGGTAAGGCAAGATCTACCTCACCGCCATGGGTGACAGGTCGTTAAAGCGCGGACTCATGAGCAGGAGTCTGGGGTTCGAATCCGGCCAGGACCGTCTTCCCTGACTGAGGTTTATTCCAGGTTTCCTTCAGTCCTCATGAATGACAAATGCCGGGGAGGTACACTCAACTTAGGCCTGGAACGTTTCCGTCTTTTAAAAAAATGTCTTTCCCAATTTATCATTTCATCTCAGGTGCCATGAGTGGCCACCGCCTGTGGTGCATCAGCAGTAAAAACGGGCGTTAAACACAATTAAAAAAAAGCGTACCTCATAATGCATAACAGGTTAGGTTTTTCACAAAATCTGGGCACGATGGGTTACGCGCATGCTCACCTCACAACACAAGATGCAAAGAATGAGCCTGTCGATACGCTAGCCAGAATTTTCGCAGATGATGAGCCTTGGGTTCATCATTACCAGCCCGAAAGTAAGCGTGCATCCCTGGTCTCCTGCGGGAAACATCCACCAAGAGTTTAAAGTAGCACCATCCGCCAGGAAAATGATGCTCACAGTGTTCTGGAATTAGGAAAGCATCGCATTTCAATCGTATATGCCGACTCCAAATGTAATTTCCTCAGGAAACTTGCGACTAGACTTCTCATGAAAGGCGTGTTGCTCTTGTATGACAACGCGCATCCTCATACTGCAAACATAACAAATGAGACGCTACAAAATTTCAAGGAAGGCCTCGAGCATCCTCCGAATAGCCCCAATATTGCTGTAAGCTATTTTCTCTGTAATATCATCTTTCGGATTTTCCCAACGACGAAGCTGTAGAAAAAGAAACCACAGTCTGGTTTCAACAGCTCTTCAAAGAATTTTATGTTGTTGGATTTCAGGCCTTGTGCAGCAATTGCCTCAATGTACAGTGAGAAATAAAAGTAGTTTTCAATTACTACTCCCATTTATTTCAGATCTATGTCCATTTGTAATTCGTATTAAAAGGGTGTATGTTGTAACAAATGAACTAAATCTATATCGTAGAACTGCGGATACCTCTCGAATACCTAGATTACTGTGAAAAATAATTATTACGATGCACCAGTTATGAATCGAGAATATATATTTTGTAATTTGCAGTCTTTGAATTGCGATGGCAACTACATAGTCATACAGATAGGATGAAAGAATTATATAATAACCTGTTATATTGAAGGTCAAGTAATGATTTTAATTTTTGTAAAATTTGAATTCTTCTTCACACGCGAATAAAGAAGAAGAATACGCAAACATCCCAAAATGTGTGTAAACTTTCAGTGCCTACTTTTATTATATTTGAACGTTTGGTTTTTATTAACTCTTGTATAATTATATACTTGTTTTTAATTTTAAAAATTATAATAAATATCCCGGTTTCTCCTTAGGATTTTTTCTAAGATAGGGAGATCTGGAATGCGGTGTGCTGATCACATGCCCCCCTGCAATACTGCACTCTACCAATGAAATCTTGTGATGGAGGTAGAAGACGCAGTGATTGTTGCAATAAAGCTCAGGCCTGCGTGGGGTTGTAAGAAAGCTTCATTGAATCACAGAATAATAAATGTAGTGAAGTACACACTTAAGTTATTCTGAAAAAAATACTTTACGATGCTTTGTTTTCAAAGATATCCAGTATTGATGAACGGAAAGAGAATTTTGTAACACTCCAAATCGTGAAGAAAAACTCAGGAACTGCAAGCAGATGAGCACCTACCACACGCATCCTACAGCCCTGACCTAGCCCCTTCGTATTTCCATCTGTTTCTATCCATAGCTTTCTGCAAGGAATTAACTCCCAGAATGTGGCAAAATTTAAAGTGGTGTTAATAATTTCTTTAAATACGTCATGAAGTCATAGTACTGGCAGAAAGGGGACTCCAGGCCAAATTGAATCATCTTTATTTTGAAAATATATCCAGATCATGTTATTAATTTAGTTTAAAAACGAAGTTGTTTATGAGTCAGGATTTGTATGCTGTTATTTCTCTTGGTATCTGTAGTTGTAAGATAAAAAATTAATATTTATACTGTTTACATTTCAACCTCTGCAGTACTGGTAATATTTATTGCATCAGTACTTTTATCCGTATTTCAGTGCACCTCAACAGTGACTTACGTTCTTGCTCATTTATACTGACAAATTATGCATTGTTGTAGTGCTACAAAATACCGACATGTTGCCATTGTTATAATGCTATTAACTTTAATATAGTTGTTTTGTCACTTGTGTTTAATAAGAGCTGCACAACATGGCTAACCAGTTGATTTAGCTCTCCACAAGAAGACAATTGCCACATTAATTGCTGGGGGTCTTTCTGTATAACATATTTGCATCAAGTATTGGATTTAATCAGTCCACTGTGTCAAGATTAACGGCTGATTCTACAAAACTGAAAAGTTGAAAGGAGTCTTAGAAAGAGACAGAAATTGCTTTCTACTGCTGCTCATGACAGAAATTTAAAGGGAATGTGTGTGTGTGTGTGTGTGTGCGTGCGTGCGTGCGTGTGTGTGTGTAAAATTTATTTCAATAAAGTTGAAAGAGGATGCGAAAAACTTTTAGATTGGTGGTTCTCTGGGAAACAGAAAAAAAAATCAGATATAATAAACTCGCTAGAAGACCATGCAAAAAAAACAAAAAAACAAAAACAAAAACAACAACAACTTTTGATGATAAAAATAGGGGGGGGTCATGCCTATAGGGTTATGGGGAAAAAAAAACACACCTGTTGGACTGAAGAAATGTGTTTGGTTCATTTTCAGATGAATAAAAATGGCAAACTATTCGTTCATCATCAGAAAGGCGAGGATTTCTACCACAATGTTTAGAGCTGACAGTGAAGTATGCAGAGAATGTGATGTTCTGGTATTGTATTCCTAGCAAAGGTCTGGGAACATGCTTTTTGTAAGAGGAACATTATATGTAGATGCCTTATAGGCAATTTGTGGAGCATTTTGCATCAGCTGAAAACTACACTTTCCAGAATAATGCACCCTGCCATGGTGCAAAATACATTGGTACATTACTTAATCAGTTCTATTTATTGTGAACTATTCTAACAAAAGATATAACTATGTCATAGATTAGCCGTTTTCTCCAAGACCACTAATTTCCACTCATATGGGAAGCAGCCCAGATTTAAACTCCATTGAGAACAGACGGAAGATAATTGGCAATGCAAGCCAAAAAATATGTCAGACCTGGTTCAAGCCATCCATGGAATGTGGCTGGCTCCATGTGATATCACCAGACCAAGTCAGAAACTTAATACTTCCAATGCCAAGGCGATGTGCTGCTGCCGCAATAAAATCTTGAGGACAATACACAGAGTACTGATTCAGCTGAATTAGATCTTTGGTGTGTGAAATACTGCTCGATTTCTTTTTATTTAAAAAACAAATGTAACAAATATGCTTAATGGTTGTTCGTTTTGTATAAAGTCACAATAATAGCAATAATTTAATAGAGCATTAAAAGGCTTAATTCCTATAGGAGGTCTAACTAATCCTAATTCAATTGTAGTTGAGAGTCAGATTTGTAAATATTGTGAGTGGCATAGTACAGCACACTTGTCATGGACTAATGTGTTAAAGTAAATGCTCTTTACGAGATATAAGGATGTATGCTCTACATACAAAAATCAGCTATGTTGTGTTAGATGACCGAATCGTTAACTGTATCTTGGCCGAGAAATAACTTTTGTTTAAACAACATTACATTAATTTTAATGTCATTATTTCTAAAATGTGCAATGGCAGGTTCTTTGGCATAATATGAAATACAACATTTTAGTTATAAAAATAAAGTTAATATTAATATGTGAAATTTTGAAGAGGTGCATCGACTTATCGGAAATGTTGCACACATGGAAGTACAGACACGTTTAATGTGTGTTGATATAGACGAAATTACTTTGATCATTTCGATACAGAAATAAGTGAGGGGAGTGTTTTTTGAAAGGCGGACACTTAGTTTCCAGCCCTCTATGTCGCTATTGTGTCAAGGTGTTAATTACGTCACGCATGAAGAGTACTTGACCTTTACGGCACGTGGCAGCAGTTTGAGAGCTGCCTGTGCTTCGAAATATGCTCCATTCAGAACTTCATTCCCTGGTGAGTGAGCTTGCTATTGGTGGCGGCATGGCGATCTCTATAGTGAGTGGGGCGTGTGAGAGTTAATAATTAATTCTGCCACCGTGCATGAACTAAGAAATCTCAAGTTATGAACTATTGAGATAATGGCGTCATCGGATTGTTTTAGCTCCAATCTTTCACTCATAATCACAATCCCCCACGAGTGACAAGGCATCGACTCGTGAACGGTAGGTCTAGGGTTCGAATACCACCAGGGCCATTCTGAGACTTTTTCCAGGTTTTCCTCAGTCCTCATAAATGGCAAATGCGGGGGAGGTACCCTAAACTTAGGCCTGAAACACTTCCTTCCTTAAAAAAAATCCTTTCCCAATATATCATTTCATCTCATGTATCACCAGTGTTCACTGCCTGTGGTGCCTCAGAAGTAAAAACGGGCGTTAAACACCATTAAAAAATCTACAATAGGCACTAGTCTATAGTCGAGAATGAAATGGAATGCATTAATGATGGTGCAAATGAGCTCGCAGTCCTTGGCGCCTTAAAGCTATTGATATTCATCTTCTCAGGGAATGGAAAAACTCCGGAAATAAATTAGTCATACAGATTGATCTGACCGGGATTCGAACCCAGGACCTCCGGACTACTAGTTACAAACGCTACTACTAGAACGCGCAGGCGGCCGTTTCTTTATAATAGGTAGAGATTTTCCACCATAGAAGAAGGACCATGTAATTCTGTTAACGTTAAATGCTATTTTCTGAAAACAGTGGGTACAGTATCACAGAAATGAACTTTGTATAAAACTTGATCTATAATTTCCTGTACAGAAGCCTGACTTTTTTAGGGAATTCCTCAGCGTTTATTGATGTATTTTTAGTATCTTTTTGTAATAGTGTTTAACCCCCGTTTTTACCACTGAGGTATCACATGCGATAGACACCGACGATACATGAAATAATAAATTGGGAAATGAGGATTTTTTTTAAAGAAAGGAAGCGTTCCAGGCCTAAGTTTAGAATACCTCCTCGTCATTTGCCAGTTATGAGGACTGAGGAAAACCTGGAAAAAAGCTTCAGTCAGGGAGGAGGACGGTCCTGGCGGTAGTCCAACCCCGGATCTCCTGGTCACGAGTCCGTGCCTTAACCCGTGACGGGTTTTTTTAGTGTTGTTTCATGCAAAAATTTATACGAAATTACATATCATTGTATTGATATACACGATTGTATATGTATTTAATAAACTGCAATTAGTCTTCCACTCAGTTGCAGTGCAAAATAATGAAAATACAATGATTATATACAGCAAAATACTTAAAAAAGAAATGAGCTAACTTAATTAAGTACATGCCAGTCTAAAATTAAATAAATAAATATAATTTAAATACATATCGAATTAATTTTACACATATTTACATGCTAGTTATCTTAATTAAATGCATATCACCTAACTTAAAATATATCAATCTAGTTAAATACATACCAACTTAATTTTACAAATGTTAATTTAATGAAACAAATTTCACCTAACTAAAACATTCAATTCAATTTAATACACATCAATATAGTTAAATATTTTTCAACTTAATTTTACACATATTAACTTAATTTAAATACACTTCACCTAACTTAACATGTCGACTTAATGTTAAACATATCAACTTAATTAAATACATTTCATCTAGCTAAAACATGTCAACCCAGTTTAATACAGATTAACCTAGTGAAATACATGCCGACTTAATTTTACACATATTAATTTATTAAATACATTTCACCTTACTGAAAATTTACTTTAGTTAAACACGTCAAACTAATTTGCTCACGTCAACTTAATTATTCGCATATTAACTTAATTAAATACATTTATAAAAGTATTAGCATTATGAACATTTTTGGCTTGACACTTATCAGAACAATAATATAAACTAGTTAAACGAAGCTAGTCAATTAAATACAATAAGGACTTAACAACATTTCAAGTAGTCCGGGAAAATCTTAACTTTGAACACATAATTACAGACATACCTACTTATATCAGTTAAATATTTCCACACATACAATTTTAGGTTACTTTTAAATCTTGTCACAGAAGGACAAGCCTCAAAGACAATTGAGGTAATTAATTACAGTCGTTTATGGTTTTATTTACGAAAGAGAATTAATCTACATTCGTTTTCTGTTGCCTACATTTGATTTTAAAGCTATGACCATTCCTACCTTTACATTAGTATGTTGGTTTTTAATCTAGTTGTAATATCCCTCATGTATTTTGTTTTGTATACGCTTTGAATAATGTTATCTTCACTTTCTTCACGTCTCTCTACTAGTGATTCCTAGCCCTAATGCTTTAACATTTTCGTCCCCGTATCTTTTTTTATCACTTTGCTGCTGTACACTGGATTTTCCCCAGAATATTTATGTGATATTTACTACATGGATTCATAAGCTATCTCCCCCTTTTCCCCTTCCATCCTATATTTAACCGCCCAATTTGAAATATTATTAAGATCGCTTTGTAAAATATTCATACCGGAACTGCCGTTGATTTTTCTATAAACAATACAATCCTCGGCAAATAATCGAACTTTTGACTTTATATTTAAGCAAAGATCGTCAATATAAATAACAAATGCTACCTTGTGGAACTCCTGTTGTCACCTTTCCGATAAATGACATTTCTTAACCTACGCCCCACTCCCTGGTGGTGCAGTAGTAGTAACCATACTTGCCTGGTAAACCCAAGATAATGGGTTCAATCCCTGCCAGGATCGATAAATTTTTTGGGGTGTAAAAATCCGAAGTATGACCTCCTTCGGAAGGGAAGTAAAGCCGCGGGTTCCACATCGTAGATTTACGGCAAGTAAGAACCTCTGAGTAAAATTTATCGGCTATATCACGCCCTGAATTACCGCCACGTGTGGCCGAGGTCGTTAAGGCACGGACTCGTGAGTGTAAGGTCTGAGGTTCGAATCTCGCCAGGACCGTCCTCCCTGACAGCTTTTTTTTTTCTTCCCAGGTTTTCTACAGTCCTCATAAATGGCCAATGCCGGGGAGGTACCCTAAACTTAGGCATGGAACGTTTCCTTCCTTAAAAAAAATCCTTTCCCAATATATAATTTCATCTCACGTATCATCAGTGTTCACCACCTGTGGTGCCTCAGCAGTAAAAATGGACCTTAAACACCATTCAAAAAATAAATAAATAAATAAATAAAATAAAAACCGCCCTTATTGAATGGGGCACTGGTGACCTCAGACGTTAAGACTGTAAATAAACAAAATCAAAAACTCACTTTAACTCTCTGTGTACACCTATCTATAAAGTTTTAATACAAAGTACAAACTTTTATCTAATTACAGTTCATTCAGTTTATCTACTAATAAGTCGGCAATACTACATAAAAATTATCGAATAATCAATTACTATTGCATCAATCCCACCTCCCACATTAATTTCTTCAGCTAGGTCCTGGACTAATGAAACAATTTGACTATAGCAAGAAAACTCTTCGTTGAAATTGGCAGAACTAGTCTTTGTAATTAGCTTTGCGAAAGATGTGAGACTAACTAGCCTGTAATTTTTAAAAGCCTTTTAATACATTTCTTATGAATTGGAACCACGTTTATTACACAGAGAAGAAATTTTCACTTTAAGATACGAGTTATTACACCTGACCAAATTTTCCACACCAGCCATATCACAAAGAAAACAGAAACTGAAATGCGCGCTGGCAAATTGGCATAACATTCCGCTTAAAGGCCTCTTATAACAAGAGACATGTTACGAACGGCATGTTCTTACGGAAGAAAAGGTGAAGGAAATACAGAACTGTGCTAACCACCCTGAGCTGGCACGGGTAGATATGTGGCAGCTAATAGTAAGGCGGCATCTTCTAAAGTGAGTACTTTTTGGAGATATGCGGTCCCAATGAGATTGTAGAGCCCATAAAGACGTACCTTATCATACGTCGTCATATGACACGCAGAGAACATGGGATGGTTCGCAAAAGACTTGTGACCACCTTATGTTGCCAGCTCTTGTCAAACTTCTAGTAGCGCTTCATAGGGGCGTTTAAAGAAAAGGAAGCGCTTTTCAAGAGAGGGTGAAGCAATATTAATAATGTATTTTTTATTTGAAACTGGAAATGGTAGGGCAGGTGATCATGAGATCTTATGATGAACCGCCTGTTTGCAAGCTAATCTCATCATGGATGCCCAAGAAATCTCAACTCGTGCTCTAAAGTCACAGTACCGCAACATTTGTCATCAGTTACATAAAACCAACAGTATATTTAAGTACCCACACCTAATTCAATAACCTATTCCATCTCGAAACACTGCGTTTAAAAATGTCCAGCGATTCAGTATAAATTTTACTTCAATTAAGTAACTGCAACTGATATATCATCAATATATAATAAGATTTTTTGGCGAAATTGCCTGTTGAAGAAAAAGGACTATCATACTTTCGATATGAATATTTTAGAATGTCTATTAATAGCATACATCAATATCGGAAAGTTAATTAACAATAACAAAATAATTTTTGGAATTATAGAAGTCTTAAACAATTAACTTATAGGAACTTTGTGGTCTGACTTTCCAAATTTCAAAGTTGAGTTTATGACACTTGCCCGGAGGCAGAATTTATTGCATTTTTTTGGAGAATTCAAGTTCTAGGGAACCACTAATTAGGTGATTTAGGAAAACAACTTTTGAGTGGAACTGAAGGTCGAGCGTCAAGTAGGAGAGAGTAGGGGGAAAATCCTCCCCTTGATGTTGCCTTGTTAGTTCATCTTAGCAAGTCAGTCGTGATAGATTACCTGAAGTTATTTTTTTGCGTAAAGTTGTGTTTACTTTGGAAACTAGCAAAGTAAGTCGATGCTGATTTACAACAAATATATATATATATATATATAAAGGTCGTTAAGGCGCGGACTCGTGAGCGGGAGGTCTGGGGTTCGAATCCCGCTAGGACCGTCCTCCCTTACTGAGGTTTTTTCAGGTTTTCCCCAGTCTTCATAACTGGCAAATGCCGGGGAGGTACCATAAAATTAGGCCCGGAACGTTTCCTTTCTTAAAAAAAAAAACCCTTTCCGAATGTATCATTTCATTTCATGTATCATCAGTGATCGCCGTCTGTGGTGCCTCAGTAGTAAAAACGGGCGTTAAACACCATTAAAAAATTGTATAAACGTCATTTATTGGTGTGTGCGAATTACAAGAAGTAAAATGGTAAAGGGCGTGTTTCAATGAAAAACAAAGCCATTTTAGGATAGAAGCTGCATATGTTTGTTCTGAATGTTGCAGCAAGTGAAGTTGGAAACAAGTGGCTACTGCAGAAAGTGAGTGAGGGAAGCAGATGAAACATATCAAAAACGCGGAAGAAGTTGGAAATGCTGGCTGGATTTTGTGACTGCGATGTCAGCACGGACGAGGAGTAAACAGGGTTGCATTTGTTTGGAGAAAACACCTTAATAAAAGGTTCAGCTCATGCAAAAGGTGTCAATATGTGGGAACAATTATTAAATATGAAAGATGGGGAAAATTTACTTCTCCAAGATGACAATCGCGGACTTCAGTACAGGTTTGCGTTTGCCAGTGCAAAAGGAAGAAAGTTTTGGTAAATTCTTCTACATTCAAGAGTTTCAATAAGCAAGTAGGTCTTCACAATCAATTGAATTGGGGAGAAACCGAACTCACACTTATACTGTACGCACTTCTGTCAAATAAAAGCCGCGAAACCTACGAGAGATTGTTCACAGTTAAAAGAATTACTTGCCGGGCTGGAATCCAAGATAATTGTTGACTTCCAGATTGCTGTTATTGAATCAATTAAGGCTTTGTTTATATCAGCAAAGATTTTAGGATTTGATTATCGTTTCAATCAGAGCTTATGGAGAAAAGTGCAGGAACTTGGCTTAGTGACAGAAAATTTGCAAAGTGGGGGGAAAAAAAAATGAAATGGGGATATGTGGTGCATTGGCATTTAAATATCATTGACTACGCTCGGTTATACAACCAAAAAATTGAAAACTTCGAAGTTTCTATGATTATTTTGTCGATCAATGATTGGAGGACGAAAATTTCTCATGAGATATGTGGAACGCTTCTAAAAAAGGCACAGCACCAATAAGAGCTAAAAATTGGGATTGAAAGCTGAGTAGTTTGGTTCCAAGAGCAAATATATACTCATTAGTAAACATCCTCCAACAGCATTCTTAATACGATGCCCACAAATACGACAGAAAAGCTCTCAATCTCGAGGGCAAGAAACAGAAATAAAATCTGATCATGTCATAAGCATATTTAAAACTTTAAGGAAAATGGAAACCTTATGCATTTCCTTAAAATAATGGATTATGTACAAAAAAGCAGTAAATATAAAAACACTGCTGAAAAGAAGAAAAGTTCCAACATTGTACATAAAAACTGAGGCCTCTAATGAAAAAAATATCAAAAAAATGGGGGACGCAAAAAAAAACAAAAAACAAAAAACAAAAAAAACACCTCCATTGGATATTCCTTATCCTGTCGGTTGTGTCTATTAATTTGCAGTAATATAATAATAATAACAACAATAATAATAATAATAATAATAATAATAATAATAATAATAATAATAGCTAGCATGTATTAAATTACGACAAAGAAAGATAGCAAATTCAACTTTGTCCTTGGTGAGGTAGCAAGGTAATTTGCGAAAAACAGTTTGAAGTGGGGTATAAGGGTCGTTTGGGCAAGTGTCATTCCGGACAAGTATCTCGCATCCCATTATGGCATGACGTTTTTAAAAGACCAGTACGCCACTGACTAATGGCATTGATATGACACAATAACGGATGGAGGTTTCGCGTAGTCAGTCAATATGGCTACTGGCATCAAGTAAAATCGGATAATTTTTATCGGTTTCCAATCTCTGTGTTAATTTTATATCTAATGCATGAGCACACTTCAATATTGATTTAAAAAAATAAATAACCTACTCCGCAGAACTCTAAACTACGATTTTCCGAACAACAGTCAATTGTCTTATCCATTAGGCCACACAGCTAGGAGGATAATTCCCTCTAGACCAAGTTACATAACACGATAAATCGGTTAGTTGCTCAGTGTCGTACTGTAATAAGATCAATTCTGAGATTTTAGTGAGTCTAATTCTTGAAAAAATTAATTATGGACTATTGAAAATTGAATTTCCTCGCTCGCAAGTAGGTTTAAGACATTCTAAAGCAAAATGTTACGCCCTTTCCCTTAACACTGACTTATCAGTACCTAATGTTTAACTTCTTTTTCATCATATAACTCCGTTATTTTTCTTCGTGGATTGTACATCCTCTATTTCAAACCGCTTGTTTAAAACGCTTCTATAATCTCTGAATGTATTGCGGTAGTTCATTAAGATCTGGTGGGCCGAGCTCCCGTGAACGGAAGATTTGCGGTTCAAATACCGCAAAACCCTGATTTTGTCTTTCTTTCTTCTTTAGCTCTTTCTCAGTCCTCTATAATGGCAAACGACCAGGGTAGAATAATTCGTTTCCGAAATTATTTTCCCAATTTCTCATTTCATTATATTTACCACCAATTTTCACCGTCGTGATATTTCAGGTGCGTTAGAAACTCTTTAAAAAAGGCAGTAATATATTTGAATTACAGGTAAGAACCTTCGCTCTGCCTGTACACGAACTCAGCATTTTACATTTTTTTTCACCGCTAGAGCGCGGGCAGCACAGAGAAGCATGTGCTGTTAACCGCTTTCCTCTGACCTTCTCTATCCCGCCTAAAGCAGTGGAAGCGTTATCTTTGTGACGTTTGGACTTTCTTAACGTGGTGGTTTTCGCTTTATTTGTATGCTAGTTTTGATATAATTTCAAAAAGTCAGTACACTTTAGAATACAGAATGTTTATGTTCGATTCATATGTGAAAACAAACTCTTGCAGAAAACTGCGATTTGTAAGAAATTTCCTTAGAGTTCCTGCACCTCAAAAATGTAAACAGATTTAAGGAAAGTGGATCTGTTTTCGATAAGAAACCGAAAGTAAACTGTTACGGAGAAACTTGATGAAATTGGAAAAAAAGATTAGAAGTAAGAACTCTCTGCAAAAGCATGCACAGGAAATAGAATTTTGCAAACCTTGGAATGAAATGCAACCAAACTTTTAAAATTAAAATTATATAAAATAACTGTTCTTCATGAATTGCAACCACGTAATAATGTAAGTATAATAAATTTCTGCAACTCGGTTTTGGATAAAGTTAGGAATGATTCCATTGACCCTCATTTGATTTATTTCAGAGTCGAACGTGGTTCATATAGAGCTACAGAATAACAAATACTGAAGTGTAGAAAAACCCGAAATGTCACGAAAAAAATTGGTGTATGGTGCGCAGCAATGCTTATAGAATTATACAGTCTTCACTTTATGAAATTACTATGAATACGCGAAAACAGTGCATATAGATAGTCTGTCATTAGCTTCAATTGAAGAAATTTTGAGGATAGGGTCAGTATTAAGAATTATGACAATAGCAATCTCGAGATCCTAACGTATGCTTTCTATTTATGAGGGTACTTGAACAATACAGTGTGTTGGAATAACCGGCATACGTTGGAAGAGATGAAATGTATGAATGCAAACTTTTTAAAAGGTGTAAGAGGTGTATGGTAGAACAAGGACAACATTTCCAGCATATTCTGATTACTATATCGAATTGTAATTGGAATGAAAAAGTTATGGGCTTGAATTAAGAGGTTACGTGTTTCCTATTAGCCGGCAGACAGCATTCTTATTAACTAACAAATGAAATGAATGTAACTAGTGCTTATATTGATGCAACTGGTGATTTTTGCACAGTTCTGGATATTTAGTGAGCACGTATTTCAAGTTGATTACATAATTTGTTTTTATTTCAATTGGCGATAAAAACCACTTTCACCTCTTTCTCAGAAGCAAACTGAATTACACTTTTGAAGCAAATTTGGAATGGGACTAATGCTCGAATTTAATAAATAATACATGCTCAGACTAGATTCTAGAGAATCTGGAGCTCCTAGAACCCTAGTTTTGAGAACTAGGCGAACTGTGCGAACGTTTACGAAGGATGCTTCTTTTTATACTATAGCTTTTCTTTAGTCATATTAATATTCAAGAATATTAAAAAATTAAACACAATAATTCATTATTTTGTGTGGCTATTAGAAACCTGAACTAAAGCTGGTCGAGTATTTCAGTTACTTCTTTGGAATCTTTCAATTAAGTCAACTTTTACGTAAATTTTCAGGGTAGATAAACAAGATGGAAGAAGTTGGCGGTTCTGCTGGGAGAGTACATGGTGATTAGAAGAAGACAAGGGAAAGGAATGTGCTTACAGTGTTGTCAGATACTCGCCCAGGTTAGAAGTTCAGTGGGCGTGTAAGATCTGAGTCTGATCGCTTTACATGTGGCAACATGTGTGTCACATACACTCTCAATGTGCAGATAAATGGTTCAAATCCCTTTCGCACCTCAGCTCACACTCGCCTTCTTCTGATCGCCAGACTATACCTCAACGATAAGAACATCGACACAGAAGATAATAAATTTGCGTGTTACTTTTATTATCGGATTTGTCCGCAAAGTTTTGTAGGCAAACCTACGATTAATTTCACTAATCAATCACATTTGCGCTGAGCCTTTACAGGTAAAAGAAGGATATCATGCCTTAAAGAACTAATGAGGAGAAGGCAAAACTGAGCTCATTGAATTGAGATCAGTAACATATCAGCTTCGCTCTTAAAAAAAGTATTGGAAACAATAGCGATCAGAGAAATAAACAAGTTTTACAGCATCCCTAATCTATTGCTAAGGGAGATGACATAATTTGAATCTAAACGTAAATAGTTTAATCCTGAAATCAATTCAGCGAAAGATAGACCCGAATGTTAAACGCGAAGCTTATGCTCTCCACCCTTTTGCAGCTTACATTAAGTTGGCTTGATGAGAACCTCTTTACAGATTTAATGCTTGTTAATGAAGGGTCGCTGCACCACCAAGAGCAGCGCTTAAGATTCAACAGGCGTATAAAAAACGAGTGCACAGACCTGTCACAATTCCACGCCCCGCCTATCTTATTGACAGCACAATGAACTCTTGGCTTCACAACCTTTACAGGTTAGTTAACACAGAGTATAGCACAGTACCAATTTGTGAGAAATTAAGTATCAGTCCCCGCGTTCTTCGCTGAAAGTCACTTAGAAATATGTAATACTCCTTGGAGTAAGAGCGTGCGAGAGAGAGGGCGACCACTTTCGCCATCTGTTAGCCATTAATTTATCTTCCTTCACTGCAGGTGCAGCAAGAGTCCTACTATATTGTGTTCATGAAAGCTCTGTTTATACACATTGTTTACTGACAATATTGTGTGGCTGTTCAGATTGAATGAATTCTTAATTATGAATATACGAATCTTAGAACTGGAGTTAAATGCTCAGCTAGTTATATAAATTAAGGGTACGTTTCCCAAATTAATTATATCACAGATATGAACATCGTAACCGTCAGTCAGGCATTTGACCCATACAGAGTTGCCAAATGCCAGTATTTAAAAAGAAACTGAACATTAAAAGGAAAAAGTCTGTCCATGCTATTCCTATATTTTACAGAAAATCGATTGCATGTTATTTGAAAGCCGTATTTCAGTAAAAACAGAAATAAAGCAACTAAACAATAGGGGGGGGGAAGGAGCTAAAATTTATGCTCTTCCGAGATTTGTAAGCTTAATTACAAGGAGCATAAATGTTATGTGTTTTAAAGATTATTAACACTTTAGAAAACATTAACTGAATTTCTTAAAAAATGCTAAACAATACTTTGAAGAATTATTTAATGTTTCTGACTCTATTCCTTTGCTAAAAATGAAATTATATATGTACTTCATGTATATTCATATCCTATGGTACATTTAATAGAATAAGGCATTTATTTTTTATATTTAATCTTGGATAAACTCTTGTGTGCTGGAAGATTCATTGAAGGTCATAAGAGGTAATGACAAAACAGGTTGTAAATAGTAAATAGAAATCAACATAAAACAAATTTGGCGATAAAATTCTAATTGTTGTCGATTTAGTCACATTCAAATACAATTCTAGAAAGGGCGTTTTCTCAAATGATCTAAAATTAACACATCTTAAGTAATTTTAATCAACATCATCACCATCGACTCACAAGGATTAGGCCTAAGGACTTTTCCAGGTCCTAACGGACCTTACGAACCATTTGAATTTAGTCACATTTAGCGCCTACAGTGTCAGAAGGGCAGGTGATCAGCTCATCGCTTCAAGTGCCATCTAGTGTGTTTAAAACAAGTTAATTGAGTAAGGACTTTATAAGAGAAATACCACTAATATCCACAAGCTATACTTTGGAAAATTACATATGAAATGCAAGTAAATACTATTTTTTTATTAACATCTATGTTAATTTACTCAACTTTAGATGAAATGGTTCATTTACATGTTAATTAATAATTTTAATGTTATATCTGATCTGAAATATCATCACAGCTACGAACGAAAACGAATTCGGTTTCCGCACTTTTTGTTATCAGTCCAACCACATATCAATTTGGATATTGAGTTTATTCAACTTCATCAAAAAATTCAATACAAAACGGAGAAGATAGGTAGAGTAAAGCAAACGAATAAAATAAAAATTAATAAACTGAATAAAAGAAAAAGAGCAAATAAGATAAAGGGAGATTGAATCGAGGAAGGGGAAAATAAATAATTGATATAATAAGCTTTCCAGGAGTAAAAGAAAGCAATATATTTGAATTTGACGTTTCACGTAAGATCAAGGTTTGTTTGTCTTAGTTTTATGAACACATGATTTATTACCTTCATTCTAATATAAAAAACATACCATTTTCGTTTAACATAGTTTTCCAGGTTGTTAAATAGTTCTCATTTTATTAATTATCACAATACTTTCAAATAGAAGTAATATGATGAATTATTACTTAATTAACTAAAGAAAAATCCGAAATGATCAATATCACATGACAAAATTGTTTAATTAAACATTGGAAGATTTGAAAGTATGTAAATACTGTTTTACTATTTAGAGAGACCATTTATTTTAGATTTAAGTATTCAAATAAGTTTTGTGTCATTATTAAAATGATAGTATATTTTTAATGTAGTCTGTAGTGTAGTTTTCACTACTTTCGCTTATCTTCTGGCGTTACGTGTGCGGAAGGTTGCACATGTAACCCATGTTATCCACAAAGAAGTTATTCCAATTAGCTCCTAACTGCCGCCATGGAAAGTGTACGTTGTTTAATAGAAAGTCAGACAATATGTGTGTTTACTTTGCATAAGGACAGAGGTTTTAAGTTTTTCTATTATACACTTGTTAAATTTGTTTCTGATAACCTGAACACTAAGGAAAGTTATTAAGTAAAGCTTTTGCAATATGATAATTCTGAGTTATTTATAGAAAACATGAAATACTGAAAGAAACTGATAAATATAAAGATGCAGAAAAAATTAAATATAACAACTTTTAGCTAAATCATGAAATTGAAAATGTAGTTCATGTAAGATTGAAAAATAATGTTTATAATCTGTTATCGTAATGCAAATGTGAAACTTACTCTACAATAAGATACAAACACTACAATAATTTACGTTATTGTTATAATATTGCCGTTTAAATCAAGACTTAAGCCCCTGAAATAAGTTGGGTATCACATGGAAAATATTTTCAATGTGTCATAAGTCTGCAGTATTAATTACGAAACTCGTCCAAAGACAAGTTGCTCTGCTGGTTAAGTCACATGGCTTGTGTAGAGTTTAAAAATTTACAGCCTAACCCTTACTTCCTTGCAAGAAGCATTTTGAACAGGGCTTTGTTCCCTTTTACTCAAGGGATAGTGCTATCCGAGAAAAAATCTTAAAAGTAAATAAATGAAACTCGCTTCACTGGCTTTTAAATCCAGTGATGTAAGGTGTTTGAATTCTTTTCCAAAAATATGACTTTTGATACATACGTAGGCTTTCACGGCCGGAATCTTGGATTTTAACAAATATTTCCGGAATTTCCGGAATTCGTTGATTCATATTTTTGGTAACCTAGGATATCCGCCACTGAGTGTCAAGTACACCTTTTATTTTATTCCTCTGAAGATGTCCACCATAGTGTCGGACGAAACGTAAGGTCACAAAAAATATGAATCATCTATTAGACCACGGCCAAAAAGCCCGTAAACGTTTGTTTAAATTCATATTACATTTGTACTCAAAACTTTCTTGCACTTACATTTAAAAAGGAAAATAAATAAATATAAAGAGAGGCAAAAGGAATAAAATTAGTGTCACGAAATAAAAAAAGAAAGAAAAGAAGAATGAAATAGATTGAAAGTGGAAAAGAGCGTTGTAACCAAATATAAAGAAAGAAAAGACACAGAAGAAAAATGATGTAATAATAATGATGATGATGATGATGATGATGATGATAATAATAATAATAATAATAATAATAATAATAATAATAATAATAATAAAGACAGAAAAGTAAAAATGCTAGAAAGAAATGAGAGGGAGACACAAGTTATGCAATAAGTACGAGACTATATCACATAGTGGTGTGACCCTGACCTCTGAAATGCTTGTGATTACGAGGGAAGACGGCGCTGCCGGGTCTGACGAGACGCCACAGTCTCGACCCCTGCCCGTCTACGTGACTAGCTTCAGAGCAAACTAGTGTATCGTATCTCGGAGTCGCAAGCTGCCCTATAGATTTTACAGGCGCATTTATTTTCTTTATTTACGGACGCACCTTAAAATCTCAGATCATCAGCATCCCATTCAATTCAGGAGGTGAAAGGATGATAAAATTTGTTCAGAAATCTTTTTTTTTTTTTTTTTTTTTTTTTTTTAGACTTGAAATGAAATCATAGCTTTATTTCCCTTCCGATGAAAGTCAGACGCCCGAAAAAGTCCATTGACCCCGGGGATTGAACCCGCGACCTTGGGTCTATAACGCAAGTATAGTTACTATTAGACCACCAGGATTGACATTTACATCTGTAGAGATTATTTAAATTTATAGCGGAACACTACTTTTTCTAATATTTTAGGTATTTTACTGTATTATTTACTGTATAAAAAGGAAAGTTCATTTTAGTCCCGCCTAAAATGCAGCAATAGCGCTACCTTCACCTAATTTAATTATTTGATATCTTTTCTTCTTTTTTTCTGAAGGTATACAAAAGTAGTTCACAAACAACCTCTAACCTGTTCGCTTAGATTTGATTGCACTTTGGTCCACGAGTGTCGGGGTCTTTATTTTGTCAAATTTTACAAATTTTATCTTTAATGTTATGATGATATGGCTTCCTCTGCCGCTCTAAAGCAAAACTTGTCCTAGCATTCCGTTTATTCTATCGGGCAGATGCCATTAGTTGTATAGTCGCCTTCCGCACCACGTGCTTTTACAATGTTGACAATAGATATAGTTGTAAGTCACCTATTTTATTTATATTGCCTGAAAAAAGAGGCCTCTGAGTAAAATTTATCAGCCGTTTCACGCCCTGAATAGAATGGGACACTGTTGACCTAAGATGTTAAAGAACGTCCGTAAATAAACCAAATAAATTTAATAATAAAGTTATTTTTGTGCATTCATACTAGGAACTAACACAACCAGCAATTTGCCTTCGCGACTAAAAAAAAACGCACGCAAAGAAAAACTACTCACAGAAAGTTGAGTTCTGAACCTTCGCAATGTCATCTTCCGAGCCAGTTCCTCTGGTAACATTCTTATGCATGCTATATAATGAAGAAAAGAAAAGGAATGAGAAATAACGAGTAGAAAAATATAAGAACAGAAGATGAAAAAACCACATAAAAATCGAAAAGGGTGAGGGAAGAGCAAGCGTGGGAGAAAATATGAACGGGAAGAAATAGAAGAATGCCAGAACAAATAATGAGGATGATTAAATGAGAACTAAAGCAATAATGAGAAATGAAAGGCAAGAATAACCAGAGGTACATGGGATCGGCATGAAAAATGAGACGAAATAAGACATATAAGAGTGAATCAGAAGAGAGAGAGAAAACAAATGTATATTCCATTTGATTTTACAATATTGCTCATAGATGGCTACAGTCGTAAGTCAAAAAAGTATTTATATTGCTTTTTTTAACGATAAAACTATTTTGGAGCATTTATGGTAAGGAATAAAACAACGAGAAACTTTCCTTCGTGGCTAAAGAAAAACATGAAAAAGAAGAAAACCTACTCTGGTTGTTCGACACAGGGAGTGCATTCTGGACCCTGCCAATACCAGTTTACTCCCGAGCCAGTTTACTTGGTAACATTCTTTATGTATATTGTAATGAAAAACATGTAGAGGAGTGGGAAGTAACAAGTAGAAAAATGAGGTGAGAAAACCACACAAAAAGAACAAGCGTGGGAGAAACTATGGACGGAAAGGAGTAGAGAAAGTCAGAGCAATAAATTGAAGAAGGTTAAAATGAAAATAAAAGCAACAGTGACAAGAAGTGAAAGACAAGAAGAACCAGAGGTGCAACGGATCGGTGTGAAAAGTGAGACGAAACAAGAAAAGTATGAATGAATACGCAGAAAGAGAGCAAAACGAACAAGGAGAAATGGAACAAAAAGTAAATAAAAACTTTTGGAGTGAAAGGAAACTATGCAAAAGTAAATGGGAAAAGCGTTACGTTACAAATGGATATAGAACTTAAACAAATAACAGTACTGATTTGAGGTACTTGTTCCATCATTTCACAAGCTCATGAAATCTTTCAGCATAAAATTCTTTGTCTTACTTTCCGAGCTTCATTGTCTGGAAAATATTCACCCAAACGATAATGTTTAAGAGCGCCGAACAAATGAAAGTCGCTTGCAGAAAAGTAGGGTCTATATGGAAGATGTTCGAGGACTTCCCACTTGAAATTTCGCCAGTATGAGGACAAGCGTTATCATGCCAGAGTCCTGGTCACTTTCTGAGGATGTTATAATATTATTCGGCATTTATGTAGGTCCTGGTGGTGTAGTGGTAACCATACTTGCCTTCTAAACCAAGATCGCGAGCTCAAACCCGGTCAGGATTGATGGATTTTTTTCGGGCGTAAAAATCCTAAGAATGGCTTCTTTCGGAAAGAAAGTGAAGTCGTGGGTCGCATATCGTACATTTACGGCACGTAAAAGAACCTCAATACTGAAAGAAGAACCCTCTGAGCAAAATTTGTCGGCCGTTTCACGCTCTGAAATGAATGGGACGCTGATGACCTGAGATGTTAAAGCGCGTCCATAAATAACACAAATCATACAAAAAAAAAAAAAAAATCGGCGTTTACGGTTTGTCCTTGAGGCTGGAATGCGGTGAGTAGTACGCCTTGGTGATCCCAGAAGACCGTGAACATTACTTTTCCGGCGGATGGTGATACTTTTTAAACATTTTTTAGCGGGCGACGTGGATGTTTTCACTGCATTGACGCACCCTTTGTTTCGGCCGGTAATGTTGAAGTGACAATTTGGGCTAGCATTTGTGGTACAGCGTTTGAGATGCTGTAATGCCAATCTCATGCTTTACATTTTGTGTTGTGGGGGCAACATGTGCAAACCTAATCTGTCATGTATTATGCGAACAACCAGTAACAACGGTAGTGTCTATAGTTACCCCTATTCAGCTCGTTGTAAATTCGCCTCTGTGGCAATTTCAGCTGGCCGGCTGAGGCGGTATTTTTTTCAATGCTTGTCCACCTTTCTCTCCGTAAATGGGAGCATTAATTCTATGAGTCCATACATTTTGCCCACAAAAACCGCTCAACGAAACGCTGCTCGAGGGTTGTACGCTCATTGAGAGGTGCAACTGGCGTTTCGCTATTGTAAACATCGATTATCTCGTGTCGAGTGTTTACTAATGTCCTAGGACTAATGCTGCCATCTAGTGGCGATATCCTTAGGTATCTTATTCAAGTATGTAGTACTCCATTTCAACTTGTAACTTAATTAATGACCTACCTCGTAGCAAGGAAAGAGAAGCACGAAGGAATGAAAATGGAAGAGCCCATTAAAAAGAGGACAAAAGTAAAAGACGAAACTTTTATCTGAGGACGAATTTGTTGCAAAAGGACGACAATAATAATTGTGAACAGACCACGTTGATGGGGATGGCAAATGTGTTAGGGTGTTAATGGGACTCGACGCTGAAACTGAGTTTCCTTTAGGAAAAGTAGGCCACCCCCTGCAGCAAGCAGTTCATTACTCCAAATGATGTGTCTACTGGACCGACCCCGTCCAGGAGACGTCGCTGCAATTGAAATACCTCGTCTGGAAACGAGTCCGACCGCGTCGCAGAGCAAAAATAGAAAAGGGCGGAATTAAAAAAAGAAACACTAGGAAATTGTTTCTGTCTCTCTCTATATCTGTTCTCTTCTAAAACTAAATAACGAATCTTGTCACTGTAGTACAGTAGTGGTCATTTATGCTTTGGTTCGAGGTTTCCTACAGTTTCACGTTGTATTACAATGCAGTCATTAAATCTGTCGTGTTTCCCTCACGGCTACAGAAAGATTCAGAAAGGAAATTTTTATCGTCCTTTATGGTAGCATTTGTTCGAAACGTTCGTATATTAATAGTCAGAATTATTAGAAATAAGGGGGGTAAAAAATGTGATTTTTCATGGTATTTGAATTTTCACCATTATATCATTAAATTATTGTAATTTTCTCGCTTATTTTGATATGCGTTTCAAATCGTTGCGATAATTCTATTTTATTTTTTTAAATTCTGTGTCACAGATTTTTTTACACTGCTTTGTATCATTCACTCATTTGAACTTCAAATATTGGCTCTATTTTCTAATTGTTCTGAAAATAAATACAGAAATAAAAATAAGGCGTCATGATCAGGAAAAAGAGATGGGATTTAACAGTCAGCAGGAATTTGAGATCATATTTCTTCTTAAAATGAATTTTTTTATTTTTATATTAATTGCAAATTTCGAAACAATTCTATGTTCCATACAAATGCCCGATTATATCAGAAATTTGTAAGTATAAAAACTTGAAAATGTTCTATTTTCAACAGAGCAAGAACTAATTTCATGCAAACATTTGAAAATATA
This sequence comes from Metallyticus violacea, assembly GCA_030762175.1. NCBI lineage: Eukaryota > Metazoa > Arthropoda > Insecta > Mantodea > Metallyticidae > Metallyticus > Metallyticus violacea. The sequence goes on along the minus strand of CM060838.1, from coordinate 48,286,807 downwards.
TGACAGAATTAAAAAAAATAAACATTAAAACTTTAATTGAAATGCATTATCATATTTAAAATCTGTAGTTCTCTCATATAAATAATTTGAATAACTGCAATTATTATTAGTAAATATGGTAGTAAATATGATACTAATATAATAGTTAAGTTATTGGTAGGTTGATTATATATTTTAATAGAAATCTCTTTATTAATGTATGCATTTTCTTTTGGCATCAATCACACAACAGGTGCTCATGATTACATAATGCAAAAATCAGCTATATTTAGCTATTTCTGAGATAATAACTAAAAATGTAACATTGGCGGGTATTAAGAATACTGATTTCGCTTTAAAAATTTCAATTTAATTCCCCAAACCTATTTTTTAAATCGTATACTAACAAGTCATACAATGCGCTCAACACTGTTACAGGCAGAACTGCCACAGAAACTGATGCTGCAACTTACTCCATCTAAAGACATGTCGTATAAATATACAAAAAATGTTAGTAAAGGGTTTTAAACCAACGAGTGAATTTCTGTTGGTCAAAATCTGTAATTTATAAACGTATAAATATTAAATATTAAGAACAGCGAATAATTGTGGGTGTTAAAGAGTTTTTTGCTTCAAAACATTACCTTCGAATGGGAAATGAACTCTGACGGTAAAAGGTTTAAGTTGAAGCTGGAATGAAATATTCTATCTTTCAGTTTTTGAAAATTGGATAAAGTTTGACTTTCAAATGTTTTTACATTAGTGAAATAGTACGACCTTTTTCTTCCGAATATTTTTGCACACAAATCTCAATTAGCATAACTTTCACTATCTGAAATTTAGAAACATTTCCAGATATCACAAGATGATTCAGATGCTGCCATTTCATGGGTTGATGTTAGCTGAAAGTTATGGAGATGTTATGTTTATTTGAGAAGCACAAGATAAATCGCTCCTAAGTATGTGTAAATGCTATGGCTAGTGATCAAATTACGTGCGAATAAAACGTGAGAAACAATAACGCGTCAAACGAGACACGGCGGAAAGTTGAGAGAACTAGAAATGCTAAGTTGTAAAATGAATAGTGCTGAGCAGTCAATTGGGCGACGCAGCGTTTACACACATCGGCTAGAAACCTCCAGAATCATCGAGAGTTAGTTTCGAGAATTTTCAAGAGAGCGTAGCACACTACTGCTTCATTACTACGAAGTTCCGGAAGATTCTGCTAGATGGCATGCTGAAAACAGTATGACACTTAGAGCCCCTACAGATATTAGTGATAAAATCATCGAAATTGCAACAATCATGGTTTCTACTTAGTAAACGCTGCTATTAGACACCAACGGAGACAAAGCGAATCCTTTCACAGTTTAATAGATTTTAATTTTGTAGATTCGGTAGGTTTGTAATGTTTAACGACTGAATATATAAGCCATTTTTTATTTAAAATATTTCAGATGGAAAATTGGAAATTGTCTCTTGAATAGATGTATGTGAAAAAGGTAAAACTTATTAATAAAATGTGCAAATTAAAAAAAAAAAATCAAAGATTATTTCGAAACTGGCCATTATAATAGTGATACTGTAGAAAATGCATAAAACTCATAGAAACACAAATTACAGGATGGTATGTATGTACTTTTAATTCATACTGTTTACATATATATAAAAATGGCAATTCTATCATTGAAGAATTATAAGTTTTTAAAAAAAAACTCTCTTTTCACTACAATGGTATAGAAACAGCTTCTAATGTATATCAAGGAACATTAGAATAGAAAATTGTTCTACATTAATAAATAAATAGAAAAGAGGGTAAGTCCACAAGTTTCTGGCCTCGCCGATAACGATTATCGCCATCAAAAATCCTTATCTGGTGTCATACCTTATCTGATACGGAAATAATTCCAGCCGTAACTTCCGCTCCGCCGTGTTCAGTTGTTCAGATATAGTTACATGAAGAAGGCTATGTATAGAAGATTGTGACATGTTCAAAATGGAGTTTCCATCTCTTATTAAGTTCTTCACAAAAGCAGGACTTGCTCCAAATGAAATTAAACAGCGATTGGACGGTATACATGGGGAAGCATCCACCTCATATTCTACCGTAAAAGATTGAGTCAAAATTTTTTGAAGGGTCGAGAAAGCATTGAAGACGAAGAGCGTGCAGATCGGCCCTTGGAGACGCTCACTCCTGAAAACATCGCTTTGTGGAAGAAGAAATTATGCAAGACCGGCGGCTCAAAGTTACAGAAATAGCAGCAACGTTGAGCTTTCTAAAACAACAATCCTTCGAATTATTCATTAACATTTAAACATGAATAAGGTTAGTGCAAGATGGGTGCCTAGACTTCTTTTCTCAGTCCAAAAGCACCAATGAGTCATCTGTTGTCAGGCACTTTTGAAGCTATGCCGTGGTAACGAGAGAGAGAGAGAGGATATGCAAACCATAGTTACAGGAGATGAAACTATAGTCCTCTACTATGTTACCTTGTCCAAAAGAGAATCAATGGAGTGGCGTAAATCTGGCGAAGCACCGCCTCTAATGGTCAAGGTCACTCAGTCAACCAAGAAGATCATGGCCACAACCTTTTGGAACTGTGAAGAAATGTTCTTCATTGACTTCAAGGAGAGAAACACCATAGTAAATGGGGACTACTATGCTGGCCTACTGCACAGACTACGTGCTTCCATCAAAGAGGAAAGATGAGGAAAGCTGAGTGGTGAGTGCGCCTTCTTCGCGACAACGCGCCTGTGCACACAGCACTTGTTGCAAAGGAAGCTGTGAAGAAATGTGGCTTCACGGAGATCATTCATCCACCCTGCAGCCCAGATCTAGCTCCCAGTGACTATTTCCTTTTCTCAAAACCCAAGAAGGGCCTTCGAGGAAGGAAATTTAAGAGTCGCGAAGAAGTGGTTGATGCATTTATGCCCGGTTTTCCAGACAAGACTTTTAACTATTTGGAGGAGGGGGTTGAAATGTTAATTCAAAGATGTGAGAAGTGTATTGCAATAAAGGGAAACTATATTGAAAAAATAAATATAGTTTTCGTCTTTATCATACCTAGAAAATGGTTACGCCAGAAACTTATGGACCTACCCACGTAACCATCAAAATTCCAAAAAGTACCAGCACAATATTTAGCGGCCTGGTTGATTAATGCGGTACATTTAAAACTGGTGGGTAGTTCCAAATGGTACCAATAGGAGCTCTTTATATGTGACAACGTTTTTAGTTTATACTAACTGTTTCCATTGTAGTGAATGAGCTTTCACTCCCAAATTGATCCACTCATATAAGCCTTGCACTGTTGACGCTACAGTAAAATTATTTGATTTACAGGCCGGCAGAGCGCGGCTTTGTACTAGGAGAGGCGATTTGTCAAGGCCTTATAAAGTATGTGCAAATGGCAGTATGTACTTATTTTGAGGGGAGGTTTTGTCAGCGAGTGGTTGTCTGTTTGTGTGTTAATCGGTGCTTCCAGTGTGAGTAAATTGTGCGTCTATTTGTTCTTCATTAGTTATGCCACTGCTTGTAGTTTTGAGAAACGGCATTGATATGTGAAAACGTATTCTTGCAAGGAAGTGATAAAACAATATGTGAAGAAAATAATCTGGAAATCGTATTTTAGTTAGACTTATTATTAGCCAGCTTATTAAAAAGTTACCAGGCAGTATCTCTCAATTACAAGAAACTTGTCCGAACTGCAATTTTCTTACGGGGGAAAAGTTATATGAAATACAGAATTTTTATGAAAATGCCGACAATGAATGCCGACGAGGGGCATCATTTTCAACAGCTATTATAATACAGGTTACTTATTATTGTCTTCAGTTTTTTAAACATAGTATCATTTTATAGTTTCACTAAAAAAAAAAAAATAAAAAAACACTAAAATAAAAATTATTAAAATACTAAGGTACGACGACTTAATTTCGCATTTTTTTTATCTGCGGCGGCTGCAGTTTCCCAGTAGGCAACCGCGCTCAGGTAGCCCATAACTCAAATAACCTGACTGTAGAAGAACTAAACCGAAAGAGGCCGTAGGATTAATTTTTATCTAAATCAACTGATGGAGTGCATACATCTTGAACAAGACCTTCCTTCTCCAAGTTATTTACTTCTAAGAGTAGGTAAACTCCCGTGGGAATAAGGGGCTGGCCCATCATCCCTCGAGATACGCTAGCTCGGCGCTGGAAATATCGATTCCTAAACTTTTGCAAATGCCTCAGCCCTATAACATGCATGTATTATAAAACTCTGCCAAGGGACTGGAGCAATGCCAGGTGCATCAATAAAACGAATATCCATTACATAAAACATTGCTGAACCACAATGTTAAGACGTCCAAGAAAATATGAGAACCTTACTTATGCAAATCGATCGGATGTATAAGCACGCTCACGCACGCGCAGATCTATCATCCTTTTTCCAGAACGTTCAGCTCGACGATACACATAAAGAAGACATTGCAAAACTTCCAAGTCAGAGCACCAACATTATATATTTACATTCATGTTGATTATAGAAAAATATCTCTTTGTGTACTTTTTTAAATAGTATTTAACGCCCATTTTTATCATTGAGGCACCACAGGCGGTGGACACTGATGATATATGAAACGAAATGATATAATGGGAAAGGTGTTTTTAAGGAAGGAAACGTTCCAGGCCTAAGTTTAGGGTACCTCCCCGGCATTAGCCATTTATGAAGACTTAAGAAAACCTGGAAAAAACTTCAGTCAGGGAAGACGGTCCTAGTAGGGTTCGAACCTCAGACCTCCCGCTCACGAGCCCGCGCCTTAACGACCTCGACTAAAGATGCGGTCTCTTTGTGTACATGTTTTAATACGGAGGCTTCATTTGGACATGTGGCCGCTTGAACAGGGATTTGCCTGCCCTTTTTCTAAACGGTTCTGTTCTCCCCTCCACTTTCCTGCCCCTCCGTGTATCGGCTAATCAGTTAAGGCAAATTCTTTGTGCTGTACAGAAGACCAACGTTGTGAGACCCCTTTTTCAGTGTTATAGTTTGTTAGTGATGTTATAATGCCATAAAGACCGTATACTTTAACACACAGAATCTTTATGTATGATTCTTATATGACAAATTCTTGTAGAGAAGTGAGGTGGCGATTTATAGACAGATTTCTTGCTGTTTCAGCGGCCCTCTTTATTACAAGAATGGTTATATTTTTCTAGGTTACAAAAGTTAAGTTATGGAAAATTTCAATAATGCGGAAGTAACAGTTCGCTCTCACTGATCGGGGAGAAACTTGCTAATATATTCCTGGAAATATTCGACTGATGAACTGTTCATTGTCAGTCCTTCAGTGAATTTGATAAATTGCTCAAGTTCCAATCTTTCCTTCATGCTCTCTCTGACTTTCACAGTGCATGCTTATGCTTAGACAACATAAGTGGAAGAGAAGGCATATCGCCGCTCGTTTTGCTATGGCATAGGAAGCCGATACAGGCAGGGTATTTTATTACATACATCACAAAATTTTCCCATGACATCGGCCTGACAATGTCTCCTTGTTAATGCAAGTACACTATACTCCGATATTCAAAGTAAAATGCCACGTTTTCCTAGTTAATAATCTGAGAGCTTCAGCCAGTAACAGTCTAGGATTTAACAGTAGACAAATTGCACTTGAAAAGGCGTCAAATGGCAGCTCACTTCCAGCTGCGGTAGAGTTGTTGAGCCTTTCTTTGATCTGCCGGTGGTTAACGAGATACCATAGTAGAAATAAATATAGTTGAACGACCGGATAGGCATGATATGAAATCCATGGTTAAGCTATATTAGTCTTAAAGAAATGAGCGGAGTTCGGGCCATGTAAATTAAAATGTTTTAATAGAACAGGAATTCGAGCTGGTGACCTTCATAATTAACAACTAGAACCTTACTGTTACTACCGCACACCCCCTTTCTTTTAGTGTATGCAGATCTAGTTCCGTAATATCATTATTAAGTGCTCTGCACGCCGGATATTGATCATCTTTTCTATCCCCATATAACGTTGTGGTCTCCCGTTTTGTATCAAAACGATTTTACATCTAAAATTATATACCTTTGTTTTATACACATAACAAAACAAAACAAAGTACAGAGCGAATAAAGGCAATTATGTAGTAATTTCCTTTTTAGTATTTTAATTTGAAACAATAAATGGAGTATAAACACAGCATTTCAGGAGCTATTACCATGGGAACCAAGGTAAGGTAGAGAGCAGCAAGATTAAAAACGAAAGAGCGCGGGTTCATCAGGAAAAACAAGGAAAGCTGAGCGCCAATTAAACAGGACATAAATCCGAGTCGGATATTAAAACAGGGTCCATAAAATGTAAAGTTGGATGAGATTTCTTTCACCATAGCTCCCAGCTGTATGCTCACGTCTCATTACACTAGACCTAGAACAAACAACGCAACAAAATGAGCAAACAAGGGAGGCACGCATAAGATAAAACGTGTTTAGCTAGTGTTTAAGTTTCTTTGCTCTGCTGGGAACTAACACCTGAACACGTGAGTTTCTCTACTGCAGCTTTTGCTACTTTTAAACCGTAAACTTCAGGTTCCAATTCCCTCTTGGATAATTAGCCCCAGCAGCAGGTGTTTTCGGACCTACGGAAAGCTTCAGAAGTCAATTAACTCTGGGTCAATACTTTATACTCAATTTAGCTCTTCAGTACCAACAAACCGAGTCAATAAGCTATGTAGATATCTTATTGCCCCATTATTGGACTAGTTTATAGAAATAAGAATGTGTTTGTAGGTCGATTTTTATTTCAAAACTGCCTAGTTTGAATAACTACCCGTTTAAAGCAAATTTAATTTAAACACATAGAGGGTAAATTTCATATAGAAAGGAAAAATTCACACCATTAAAAGGGTTCACTCCCTCGTCCCAGGCATTTCCACTTTTAACTTTCAAATAGCACCCCTACAGTTTGATGAATACATTTTAGAGGATGCAGTTATTACACATTTTTTTTTAAATAGTTTCATGTAATTGTAAATTTAACCCCAAACTTTTTTTTTTAATCCTAAACTAACTGGGTCCAAATTCAAACAAGAACAACAGTCAAGTTTGCTAAGCAACAATAAAGATCAAAAGATATGATAACATTGAATCCTCTTTAACATTAAAGTAGGAGTATCAAAATGTAGAGATGTGATTTGAAATTTCAAAATGGGAATGACCAGGGGTGAGCGGAAGTTGCATTTAATTTAATCAACTTTGATTTTAAATTTCCCCCATCAGTATCCATATTGATGTGTTTTTTTTTTTTCATTTTTATTTCAATTCAATTTATTTTAAATAGATCGTAATTCCATTTGGAAAGTTTTGAAATGAAATGTTTGTAGTCATTAATTTGGGTCTGAACTTGCTATTGGCAAAGCACTAACCGGCTGAACACTAGCCACCATATTCTCTCCCTTTAAGAGAATATTATTTATTTGTTTATTTACTGTAGGCTTATGACACGTGTATTGTCCACACATACACATACTTACAATTGTTCACTAAGTGCGATTGTATTTCTGTAGTGCAAAATTGCTGCAGCGACATTGCCTAATAACATTTTTGTCCCTAATTTTAATAATTACTAAAATATTTGGTGATCATCTACTTGAGTCACCGTATTTTTATGATGCTAATTATTTTTCTGCGAATTCTGCGATAAATGAGAGAGTTCAAAGAGACAACGACGAAAGATAAGAGTAGAGAGGAAAACGAGAGAAGGGTCTAGATTTCTGTGATAAAACTCAACGTATAAATGAATAATAGCCTTCTTGCAAAATTTTAATAAACTATTACACAAATAGTTACGTATAAAATATGAAAACATTTAATCTTCTACAATTTTCAAGTCACTGATTTGTGCATTTTGCTAAAATAGCAAAAAACGAGATATATTTCTCACATAAGTGACTAATGAATTTGATAATTTTCTTCTGGAAATGCGAAATACATAAATAAAATGTCACACTTATCATTTTAAAAAAGACAAGACGTTTATTTTTGTTTATATAAGTGTATATTTTTCTTATAAAGCAAACATAGGCTTATGTGTTCCTTTCATTTATTTTTTTTTTTAGTTTCTTTAATTCTTTGGAATAAAATTATTATAGATATATATTTACATCATAATTACAAATTTAAACTTATAATGCTCAAAGCTCTACTATTACTAAACAAATAGTAGGCGGAGAGAGAGTTTATTCTGCCACACCGCACCATATTTTTTCAAAAGACGAAAACCGCCAGGGGTGGCCGAGTTCGTTATGGCACGGACTCGTGAGCGGGAGGTCTGGGGTTCGAATCCCGCCAGGACCGTCCTCCCTGACTGAGGTTTTTTCCCGGTTTCCCTGCCCTCATAAATGGCAAATGCCGGGTAGGTACCCTAAACTTAGGCCTGGAACGTTTCCTTCCTTCAAAAAATCCTTTCCCATTATATCATTTCATGTATCATCAGTGTCCACCGACTGTGGTGCTCCAGTAGTAAAAACGGGCGTTAAACATTACTCAATAATAATAATAATAATAATAATAATAATAATAATAATAATAATAATAATAAAAAAATAATAATAATAAAAAAAGATGAAAGAAAAGCTGCATTATACCAAGAGCGCTTTATATAATGAAATTTTTGAGAAAAGAACAATCAAAATAATAGATTTGAATTAAAGCTAAGATAACCAAATGTGGGTATATAAAAACTTGTGACGTATTTAAGGCTAACTAAATGGAAATAAAAGATTATGTATTTATTATTATTATTATTATTATTATTATTATTATTATTATGCACCATATCTACCACACAAAGTGCGCTATGGCTGTAATTTGAAATGCAAACTGAAATGCAATACAATATATGAGGGACATCATTGCAACTATTTTTTCTCGCTAACAAAGGACAACACAAATAATCTAAGATATACAATTGAAAGTGTATGGAACGTACTTTCGCAAAGGGTGTATGTAAGTAGAGTAGCGCTGCATGTCTCAGCACGCCCCTAAGTTCAGTTGGTTCACGCGCGTATGTGAAAATACCATTTTTCTGCGGCAGGAATATACGAGAATACCACACAGAGCTACGGGAAGAACTCGCCGCGCATATCGAAAAGTGGCGGGCTGGACAAAGGCCTTCCCATTTCTGGCAACGAAACGTCGATGTACTTGGAGAATACTTCGAAGGCTGCAAAACACCGTGGATTATCTGGTAGACCCGTCCTGTGACGGATTTGCAACCCTGTGTAAGAAGTTTTGCTAATGACATAATAAAACCAATGTTGCTCGATTGCCTATGTGTTGCCTCTTCTCTCCAAGGGCCGCCTCATCCAGCCTTCCTTGGTGGCACCACTCGGCAGTAAATGCTACATATATTCCTCGTATGTATCTTTTTTCTTTATTATTAAAATTAATTTATTTATGTTGATACGCTTTATTAATTTTAGTGCACTTGTCGATCTTCTGTAATTAAATGTATGAATTATTTTTAGCAACCCTTTCTCTGAAATACTTGTTTCAAATGCTGGAAGCAATCTGAATCACAGCAATTTAAATTGCAATTTTTTTTCTAAGACAGTGTAAATTATTAGATATTGCACTGTCTAGCTAACTGTAAGATATGCCTGATATCTGTTTTCTGAACTAATTCGAACTCTTTCAAAATAAGATGTTAATTTCTCATGAGTAGCCATGAACGCTATGGGTAGTTAAGTTGCTAAGACACGGCTCGTGAATGGATAGTATTTAGTTCGAATCCCGCCAAGGCCATCTTCCCTGTTTGAGGTATTTTCCAGGACTCTATCAGTCCTCAGCAATGGCAAATGCAAGAGAGATACTCTATACTTAGTCCTGAAACGCTTCCATCTCAAAATGCCTACATTCATTTCATCACATGTATCAACAGTGTCCACCCCTTCTATGTCATAGTTGTACAAATGGACATTAATCTCCATTTAAAAGGGACTAGTCATGAATTGTTTTACGACCACCACGGGTGACCGAGGTCGTTAAGGCGAGGATTCGTGAGCGGGAGGTCTGGGGTTTGAATCTCACCAGACCGTCCTCCCTTACTGAGATTTTTTTCTAGATTTTCCTCTGTCCTCATAAATGGCAAATGCCGGGGAGTTACCCTAAACTTAGGCTCAGAATGCTTCCTTCCTTTACAAAAAGCATTCCTTTTCCAATTTATCATTCTATTTCATGTATCTCAGTGTCCATCGCCTCTGATGCCTCAGTAGTAAAAACGGGCGTTAAACACCAATCACTCTGATGTGTTTCTGTTTCGTATTGTTAGAAAATACAATTTTTATTGACTGCATCTGTATTACAGTTTATCTAGTTGTGTATTATATACTTTGTTGCTTCTTCTTTCATGAATGAGATTGGATGCCTTTGTGTTGTATCTCGGCTATAAGAGGAGGTTTTGGTTAAATCCATCAGCTCAAATATTTTATATATGTTTACATCTTCAAGCTAAGCAGAATGTGTCTGTATTTAGATCTACTAATTAAATTCATTTTCAGCAGCTCGAGGGCCTTTTGTGAGAACACCAATGAACTTCTTTCTGCAGTACTTTTTTGAGTTACGGGCCGGCAAAGCGCGGTTGTGTACTATAGGTACTCGAGGAAACCGACAGAGAGAGAATAGTAAAGTCAGGCGATCGGAAGAAGGCAAGTACGGGCTTAAGTGCAAGGGCAGCTTGAACTGTTTATCTGCACACAAAGGGTGTATGTGCGATACCCATGTTGCTACAAGTTAAGCGACCAAACTCAATCTTGCATGTCCGTTGACTTCTAACCATTGATGAGTATCTGACAACACTGTTAATGTTTACGTAGCATTTCTCTCGCTTGCCTTCTTCTGATCCCCAGACTATACCAAGTTCAGTTCAGAGAGTTCCTTCCTCTCCCCAACTTAAGTGCCTCCTGGACTTCTCTTTCTGCGTCTATAATACTGAGAGAAATCCACAACTCATGTGCAGGCAGCAACTTGTAGTTAGCTTGAGGGGGGCATTCTCAGCGAGTGGTTGTGCCTTTTTGTGTTACTTCGTGCTTTCATTAGGTGTAAATTGTACGGTAATTATTCTTCGTTAAAGTAATTATACCACTACATAATTATATTCATGAAGAAAGGCTTTTTATGTACGATACATGCGCGAAAATAAATTCTTACAGAGAAGTGGTGAGACAATATGCAAGCAAATGCCCTAGCAATTGTGTCCCAGGTAGAGAATCTGTTCGCTAACTTGTTTACGAGAGACAGTGTCTCTCAATTACAAGAAACTTATTGTTCTTACCGAAGATAAGTTAAATAAAATATAGGAATCCTACGCAAATCCCAGCAATCTATTGCCGATGAGGGGCATCGTTTTAAACATTTCTTATAATACAGGTTAGCTTTTTATTTTCAGCTTTAAATACAGCATTTTATGCTATCAGTAAAATATAAACACTAAAATAAAAAAATAACTTTTAACGCGACGACTCTATCTTCCTGTTTCCGGTTGCAGCGGCTGTACATCTCCATTAAGCAGCCGCGGTCATATAACCTCACTGGACTAAAGATGTTGTATAGCATTCAAAGGCCCTGGTTGGTCATTTCATAGCCACTGTTAAAAACAACCAAAACTCATTCGACAATCTTTCACCCAGCAATGTAGATAAGAAAAACGTTATTGTTTACAAAATAACATGCTATAAAACAGCTTGATGAGCAGAGCCTTAGAAATACAAAGGCTGGTTTATTTTAACGACACTTCTAAAAAGGAAGGTAATATTAAACAATGAAAAACACAACAAAACACTAAGAAGAGTTTCCATTTTTCAATAAAAGATCCATTTTATAAAGCTAAGTTATTTGCAACTTACACCGTTGAACAGAAATACGAACCGCTTGTGTAGTGCTTCTCTCATCAGGACCTGCTCTGACAGTTACATTGCAAAATATCATCAGCTGAAAAATTCCATCGACCTCATGCACAGCACTATGAAGCGGCCTTGTTCTTCACACAAAGATGGTCATTCAACGCTTACTACAGACGCACTTTGTTTTAAGTGCGGAGCTAAGTTTCGCAAACCGTAACAAATTCTGCACGTAGTAACTTTGCAAACACAAGTGAATTAGCACCTCTACCAAAAACAAAACGCGAGTAACTGTCAACTTCCTGCTACTGCGAATTTGCACACAGCTTTCCCGTTCTCATTTGTGAACCAAGTACTTACCCATTTACGATGGTCACAATATGCATTTATCTTTTAAGGTCAGTGACATCGGTGAGCTGCGGCATGCAAAACGATGCATTCACAACTTTGTATGCTCATATATTACAATTAAAGGGCCGGAGCAGGGAAAAAGGTTTTGGGAGAACAACGTATTCAGGAATTAAGAAGATGAAATTAAAGGAGAAAGACATTAATCTTGCGGGAAGAGCAAGCACGTGGCATCTATTCAGTCACAATAGCCATTGTTGCGCTGCTGTATAACGGCTTAAATAATTATAATGTAAACATAGTTAAGCATTCTTAATGAGAACGGACGGATAAGTTCTTTCCTCATTGCGAGCCTCCTAGGGGTCCCGACCAACAGTTTGGGAACCGCTGTTTTATATCATATGCAGCTACTTAATTTTAATACTTTTTTTTTATTTTATCAAGAACACCGTCATTTTCATGCACTTCTGCTCCTTTTTCAAACGCTCAACATTACAAGTATATCAGAGCTTGGAATGGGAAGACCACCACGGGTGGCCGAGGTCGTTAAGGCGCGGACTCGTGAGCGGGAGGTCTGGGGTTCGAATCGAAAGGATTGTCTTCCTTGACTGAGGGTTTTTCCAGGTTTTCCTCAGTGTCCTCATAAATGGCAAATGCCGGGGAGGTACCCTAAACTTAGGCCTGGAACATTCCCTTCCTTAAAAATAAATCCTTTCCAAATATATCACTTCATCTCATGTATCATCAGTGTCCATCGCCTGTGGTGCCTCTGTAACAAAAAACGGTGTTAAACACCGTTCATTCATTCATTTGGAATGGGAATCTGAAATCTCTGGGAACATATTCAGTTGGGCAGTTCAAATGCAACACTATGATAAAGAGGACCTTATGTACGATGCATGCATGAAGGTTCATTTTCCTGTAGGGCTCGTTTGATACATTAACTTTGGCACTTAAGTCACAAGGATAATTTATACACTCCTTTTATCTTAATTTCGAAGTTCTAGATCCAGTGCTTTGGAAGTTCTACAACCTTCCCTAGAAACTACTAAAGTTGTGTTTTGCAGTTTCATCAGACAGTTCGCATAGACGGCATGTAGATTTCTATTGTAAAGTAATGTTGTCTGGAGTAGCCAACGTCTAATAATCAATAGGTGTCCAGAATTTGTTTCTGCCCCTTCTCAGTAGATCTTAGCCAGGGTGCTTTAGGATATTTGGATTAAAATTGTCGCCTCGTTGCGTTGTCCAGACACCCAACAAAGTTCTAATTGATTTCTGTAGGGCTACTCAGTCCTCAGCTTGCGAGGGAAGAGATGGCCCTGAAGAACTTGGGAGAAGGAAGAGGACGCGGTCGAGCACGTGAAGAGCACACTGCTCCTAAACCGCGAACATGGAGCCACGCGTGGGCTAGCTGTTCAAATCTACCTCCACCTCTCGCTTCGTACCTTGGACCGGAATATGACTTTACTGTCTATCTCTCGTCATGTCACATTTCTACTCAACCACGTTAAGCGTGTCAGTTCCCAGAATCTGTAACTCCCTTCTTCCTGAAGTCGAAAATTGCCGGTCAATAAGGCAATTTAAACGTAGATTAAATTGTCACCTCAACTCTAGGGATCAAGGCAGTTAGCCTCTCGCTTATTTTTCTCCTCCTCCTTCCTCCCCCCTTGTATTCAAGAAAAAATATTGAAGAACAAGTGGAATTCTAACAATAATTTTATCAATTTTATAGCTATATTAAAATATGTAATATTTACATGAATTATACATATATCTTTCATTTGGCTGTTTTTAATGTATTTCATATAACAATGTATATTGTACTCTGTATTTTTTCGCCTGTAGAGTGGAAGAGAAAGCCCAAGGCCTTTACTCTTGCCAAGGTAAATGAATAAATAAAAATAATGCAGTAGAGCTGAGTCCCCCTCCCTGCCCCAGTCTTCAGTGCTTCCTGGCCTTCTCTTCGTGTGCCTATAGCACTATGTGACAGTTCTTCAATCTCTTGCAGAGGTACTTTAAGACATAATATCATACAGATCTATCAGCCCATCTGTAAGTCTGAATTGGCTGACTGCAATGTTTGACCTTTCGCTGTTGAAAGGAAAGAGACCCGAGATCATGAGTAAAATTTAGCAGAACGTATCGAGACAGCTGATGGGGATCCCGAAAGAGAACTTGAGACACCGTTCTGAAAAGATGAAGGAATAAGGGATAAGTACGTGGCTGGATATTTTACGATCACACTTAATAAACATATTTTTGTGTTATCATTGCAGAGTAACCGCATCTGCAAGAAGTTTTGGTAAACAGTGTACTAAATAGCATATGGTTGCATTCCCACAGTGATTATTAAGACTTGCCTCGAAGAAGGCATAAAGAACGAAGCGTTTCCTCGTAAGACTGAATACTAGATACTTGCAAATATATCGCCTTTTAGAAGATTGAGAAGCAGAACTCATTGAACAACGACACTGATTTTCATTTTTCTTGTTGAAGCCTTGTCATTGTCATGGGAACATTTAATTTATTTTAGAAAGATATAAATAATTGGCGTATTTTATGCGTCTACAAAAGCATGTCTTTCTCCAATGTTCATTAACGCCTTTAATTAACGAAGTTCTGGAGAATTTTTTTTTCAGTGTTAAATTTCAGATCGAGCATGAATAAGTGCCATCTATCGATAGCTGTGTAGTATTAAAACAGTTGAAAAACACGACGATAAATATGACTTTTTTGCCCAGCATAAGTTCAAACGACAGAGCAAACGCTTGAAGTTTTATATTCATTATGGAGAAAAGACAACGTTAGAGCAAAAGAAATAATGCAAGAAGGAAATTATAACAGGCGCTACCGTCCAGCAAGCTGATAATTGCCTATTACGGTCACCGATTAGAGGGGAATGTATTTGAACACAACTGTTTGCTATTGTAAACTTATAATTGCAAACCCTGAAATACACTTTGAGCCATCATATTATATAAATTTAAAGAGATAATAGATAGTTGTTTTAATTTTCAGGAATAAAAAGAAGCCGAAAATGTCTGCCTTCCTTGTGCAATTAATGTTTGGAGTCTTAGTGAAAATTTACCCACGACAAGATGTAGTTTTGGTTGAGAAAGGGAAGCATCTTCATGGTGGATATTAAAATTTGCATCTTTTTCCTGGTGTGTGGTTTTGAGTTCTTCTCTTCTTAACTCAAAGATAAAACTGCGGACAGCCAGATTTGGGGTCTCTATACATTCTTCTTCTTCTTCTCCTCCTCCTCCTCCTCCTCCTACTCCTCCTTCTTCTTCTTCTCCTCCTCCTCCTTCTCCTCCTCCTTCGCCTCCTCCTCCTCCTCCTCCGCCTACTTCTTCTTCTGCTCCTCCTCCTCCTTCTCTTCTTCCTCTTCTTCTTCTTCTTCTTCTTCTTCTTCTACAATGGGCTCTTTCCAGCTTTGACCTTCTCTCTGTAGAGAGGACCAACCATTATAGAGTTCTTTAACCAGTCATGAATCTATGACACGAGACCCAAGGCTCAAAGTTTCTTGCGTATCGATAACTTACGTTCGTTCTAAAACGGGAACAAAGTCGCGAACGTTGGTTCTGCAGGCGAGCGCGTTACCCCTCAGATAACAGACTACTAATAAATTACAAATAACTCTGTCTTGGTTGAACACTTTAATGATTTAGTTCATGAAAAAAACTAGCTGCATGAGATGTGGCTGTCCTGCTGCAAACGATGTATAGATTTTTACAGAGGTGCCAAAATGTGTGGACAACGAGGCGGGTAGTTTTAGCATGTTCTTTCATAAAACTGGCAAATAGGACTTTAGTTTCATGAATATTCAAGGAAACAATTCATGCTGAGCGCTCAACAACCCCGCACGACAATCTGAATTATCGCAAAACTAAATGGTATAGCGGCATTGCCAAACTAAGTGGGTGTGTCGGAACTCTACGTATCAAGTAATCCTAAATGACCTGTTGTTGTTGTTGTTTTTAGAAGTCGACAATTGGCTTATAGTAGAGACAAGATATATTTTGCACACTTTAACTACGTTTATGTATTCAGAAATCTTTTTCTTTTCTATCTTGTGACACTTTAAGCAAAGCAAATACATACTTGTCGCAATGCAGATTGTTTTGTTTACATATGCACTGAGAAAGTGCACTGCATTAACCGAGACGAATATCACACTATGATAGTACAAACTAGAGGCTACATATTCCGACTTTAAAGGTTTTCTAATTATAGTATTTCCGTAATTTGATAACAGTTTTTCGAGCGTAAAATAGAAATGCCGCACTTCTATTATTACTGGAGACTAGTATTAAAGTATTTTTCGTCTGCTTTAGCGGGAGTGTTACCTCATAGAGTGCGACTTTCTTGCACGCGTTTCTGTCTAGTTCTTACTTAATTGCCCTCTTCCTATTCTAACTATCCTGTCCATGCTGGTAAGCTTTGTTATGCGTGTGTTGCTCCTCTTGATTGGGACAAGCAAGGGAGTTTTCCAGAATAATGTGACATAATCTTTTCTAGCGTGGTCGGCTCTCCTTCTGTTGCCTGCTGGCAGAGATTGCTTCGGAGTCAAGGGAGTAGCACACGTTTAGACCTTTTTTTCAAAATTGATAAGACCGAAGCCGTCTCCAAGTCCAGTGACTTCGGTATAACGGAGGTTTGTTAAGGTTTACTCAGTGTATTGTAAAGGTTTTAACGTTGTTGTTTTTTTGTTTTGTTTAAGTTTCTTGTTTTGTTTGAAGTTGCTGCCAAACAGGGTAACACTAAAAGTTTTTAAAGTTCCTTAAATTGAGATGTTAAGTTTATTAGCTTGGTAATTGAGTCATGTTTTCAATGTTAAAATTTATTCTATATGGGGCTCTGGTATAATTGTTCAATTTACAAGCTGTATACCATGCCAACCTTATTTTTGAATGTTAATTTTTATTTATGTTAAATAAACCACAATTTTTCTAAATTATCTTCCGTATTAGAAAGTTGGCTTTCTACGGCTACATCCTGGGGGGGTTTTCTTTTTTGCATACTTCCTAATTCAACATTTGCCTAGGCATCAGCGGAAAAGTGTTGAATTCAACATTATACAGCTTTTGGTAGCAAAAATGGAGGACAAGTAATACGTGCGGTCAGCAACTCTATGAATCATTCTAACAAAATTGCACATAAAATCTCAGACGTTGGTTAAAAAATAATAAATAAAACGAGCTGTATTTATAAATTTTTACATGCATTTAAGGTGTGTGAGAAAAAACAAGATTTTTTCGTTACCACATTTGGCTAAATGCTGAAATTGCTTAGCTTTAGAAAACTCATCTTTATTTCAGTTTCTAAAACGTAAATATTAAATATGTAATTTACTTTAACAGTTACAGACTCAAAGAGTATATAAATTAAGAATTAATAAAGAAATATCAGGAGCTAAAATCAATTCAGATGTGTATTAAACAAAAAAAATATTTGTGCACCATCACTTTTAAACTACCCAAAGTTATAAAGGAAACACCCTTAGTCGTTCCATGTATGAATTAAAGCTTGCCATTGTGGGATTTACTGACTATAACAACTTCCAACTTTAGTACTTAGCAACTCTGGTTTACGACAAAGAACGGTATTCCATTCAGAAAACTTTTCATTAATATATTATTATACGTGTTTTTCTGCTTTCTACACTAGTTTTAAAGTTACTGAGAGCGAGGAGGTTGCCACAAATGTTAATAAAGTCGGAGATACCTTAGCATACAAATGGATTTTATCTGCAAAACCTTGAACATGCAAGCTATTGAGTCACACGAAGCCATTAAAAATCCAAAAGTTTTAAAAGGAGCATAAAAGTGACTGGTTAAACAGGTCCCGGGACTACCGGCCATGTGGAAGTGGGTGTTTTATGATGCGATATGACCACAAAGTAACAGACTGGCTAGCCTCTGAAACGGGATGTTATGGCAACTCCACAATTGCATAACAATCCACTACTAGTCACTCAGCCCCATCTTTCAGACACCGTATTTCCGAATTATAACTTCTAAGACACGGTAAATATTTTATAAGCATTTAATAACAATGAGCGCTTGTGCTTCCTAACTAGGGCCTAGACTGGACCCTCTTGCAACTTGTATGCGTGAGCTTTTATTTAAATTTTGCATTCTTTTGAAGCGTCAATGATCTCAAAAAACATTTCAACCTTATTCTCATTTCATTTATCTCTTTCCCTTCAGAGTTTAGAACAACAAACTCGTGATTGTCTGCATGTCGGATTGGAATTTGTGAAGAACAAAGCGGTATCGGCAGCCTTAATTTATCATTGTACTATAGCAGTGTTCACTATAAATGTGCGAAGCATCAGTAATGCAAGAATTATTACTGTTGTGATAAATTCAACGACGACAAGATAACATGTGGCAGTTCCAGGAATGGTCGACTAGAATCCCTGCAGTTCTGTGCATCTTCATGGTGACCTTATGGAAACGGTAAACCAAAGGCGGACAACTTCTTGAAGATCACTTTCTTAGTGATTGTTTAGCCACTTAAAAACTCATGAGGCCAAATTAGGAGACTAGGGGGGGATGGTGCAGGACCTTGTATCCAGATGAATTCTTGTCTGCATGAACGAATGTCACGGTTATGTTAGTGATGTGAACCAAAGAAGCCAGTTGAGGAGCAGGATTTGCTGGATCATATCCGCAGTGTGTGATTCTCTTGGGAGTCCACTGCTCCCTCGTTTCTCTGCACTTTCGTTCACGTCCTTGAAAACACGTTTGCATCAGTTGGATTAACGTTTTTGCACACTTTTCTTGGAGGATGGTGAATTTCTCTCGTTGGAACGCCTTTATTCCGCAAAAGCCATAGCGTCCAACGTTTCATCTTGTCCACAGTGGCTCAACCATACTTGAAACAATTTGCTCATCACTCAGCGCTACCTGTTGGCATTTTTGCACAACTTTCTACCGACTACAGCCATTAGCAACAAAAAAAAATTTTTTTTCCCACGAATTTCGAATGCCGCCTCTTGTCTTTATTATTTCTAAATGGCCTAACATATAGTTTTTATTTTCTTCGTCTTCGGTACCAAATATCTGAAGAATGACAGATTTCTAGATGTTAAAATCCCGTAATTCCTTTCCTTAGAAGTGATTACTTCAAAGTGTAAGGCGCAAAGTCATGTTAACCTAATGCTTTTCAATAATTTAATTCTCTGATTTCATTCCTAAGTTTTAAATTCATCAATCTGTCCGTTGCATCTTATTAATTTACGTTAAGTATTCTGAATTTAAGTAGCAGCCCACTTATCCATCATTATGAAAACTTTGTTAGATTCTACCCACATACTACGATGATGAGAATTAATTATAAAAAAAAACTGTTTTAATATTTGTCAACCAACATTATGTACGTGTTTTACAGACTATCTGCTCCAAATTTATTTCATTATTTTATTAATAAATTTGCATAAATTACCTATATACAGGCAATTATTTCTTTACCACACATTTACACACCTCATACTAAATGCCATTGATAAAGGGGGGGAGTATAGAGAGAACCATAGGCTACATAAAAGTTGAACCATTGCTAATTTTCATCTATCTTACATAATGTTTAACCTTCAAAAGTCCGTTTATCCAGTTTTTTTCCATATTTACATCTGACCTAGTTCGTCCCGATTTAGATATTAGCACGGCAGTTATATCTGGAGTCTAATTGGCTCTGACGTTTGCTAGCTTTCCACTTTTAATCAGCAGATAAATAATAACAATAACTGCATAATTACGAAGTTATTTTAAACGCCATTCCACCATTCATTTGAGTTAATGTACCAAGAAACAAAATAGAACAAAGTAGATATTCTCTCATACCTCCCTTGGCCTCGGTAACAGCTGCATTAATTGTGCTATCGACATGGGTGACCAAGGTCGTTAAGTCATGAACACAAGAGCTGGGTTCGATTCCCACCAGGACTTTTCTCCTTGATCGAGGTATTTTTCAGATTTTCCTTAGCACTCGTCAATGGAAATGTGAGGGAGGTATCCTAAATTTCAATTTCATCTCATGCCTCCCATTGTCACCCCTGTGATGCCTTAACAATGAAAATTGGCGTTAAATACTATTAAAACATTAAATTTGCTCAACGATTATAAAGATATAATTTTTTACTTACCCAGTGCAATCATTAGTTTTTTAAAATAGTTATTTGTTAATATTACACAGTTTGTACTTCGGAAACCCCATATTGTTAATTAGGCAATTAATTATGCCTGGCTTAGTATTGAAATCACAGAAGAATTTTGCGCTTTACGATATTTATGAAAACGGAGAGTAAACCGCGATCGTGCTAAAAACATTTAAGGGTGCACGAAAGTGGAAAAACGAAATTGTTATCCATTGAAAAAAGGATTTAATTTTTTGTATATACTTTGAGCATGCTATAAGTGATTTATATATATATATATATATTTAGATCAATTATGCATTTCACAAAACGCTACTCCTTCCTTAAAATATATCACATTTCTAATTGTGTTCTACACTGCGCTGATTAAAAGCTGATAAAAGGTTTTTAATATACTTGTTTCTTAGTTAATAAAATTAATTTAGCACAGAAAACAATAAATATTACAAACTACTAATTCAAGAATGAAGAAAAAACTTTTTAATTTTCATTTTGAAGTCCGAGAGAAAAATCCATATATTTTAACAACTCGAGGACATTTTGTCATGCATGTAATTCAATAATTGCACGAGTAACGTGATTTCATCGCAGAAAAGCGAGCTAAAATTAATTACGTAAAAAATGGAATTCAATTTTGAGCGAATATTACTATTAAAAGTACCCAAATTTTTTTAAACTGTCCAGTCATGTAAGAATCTTCTTGCCTTGCAGGATATAATATTTTTCTTTCAGTTTTTCTTTGCATTTTACTTATATTACACACGTTTGGGGAGAAGCAAAATATATTCGAAACTATACACAAACTTAGAAATGGCTGGAGTTATGTGCAAGCAAACACAGTAAATCACTAAGCACCAAAACTGATATAAATGTTTCTTAACAGAGAGCTTATAGGTTGCTATCTGCCAGTTTCCTTCCGAACTATAGCAACCACATAATTGTTAGGAAGAGCCTAAGTAAGTTAAGACTTAAGAAAAGCTTTTATAGATCAATAGTACTTCAGTTTTTACACTTCGGCGTATCCTTAACATCAGAGAAGAAATTCATATTCTAAAAATGTATGGCTATGCAAACAAGATTTATTAAGGAGTCATCCAGAGGCATGCTAAGGTCGATAGTATTACAGCAGCTTGGCAGACCAGCAGCAAGAACATAGTAATATCTCTCAAAGCGCTCAGGTTTAGAATCTGGAAAAATGAGTTAAGCATCAAAAGAAGTATATTAGGTAGCAAACTTTTTCTTGTGTGGAACTGTTACGTAAAATAATTAGTAAATTCCAATATGTATGAGACAATAAGTAAAAAACAAACAGTAACATATTTTTGAGGATAGTCGCAAGTTATAAACTAATAAAACAGCTAAACCCGTGACCAACAGACCCCGAGGGCCAACGCTTATCGCACGACCGCTGCGAACTCTGTCTTCGTCTTGCGACATCATGGACAGCATTGCAGGGGAGCACGTGATCAGCACACAGCACAGCGCCAATTGCTGCCACACCTATTCTTCATCCCTCTCTATCAGGTAGCTACCCATTTGTCATCACGAGGCTGGGTGGACCCGTGCCCTAGCTTAGAAAAAATTTAAGATCGGGGATCGAACTCTGAACCTCTCGGCCAGTAGTCAGCAATGCTAGCCACTAAACCAAGAAGGCGATCTACAAACTAATAGGTAAGAAAAAGCAATACTGAAATACGGTAAGAATGAAAGCTTTATTTATGAACGCTCTTTAACAGCTCAGGTCATCAGCGTCCATTCAACTCAGGGCGTGAAACGGCTGACAAATTTTGCTCAAAGGCCTCTCTTTCAGGCTTGAGGTTCTTTTTCGTGCCATAAATGTACGACACGGGACCCATGGCTTTACTTCCCTTCCGAAGGAATCCATACTTAGGATTTTTACGCCCGAAAAAATCCATCGGTCCTGACCGGGTTCGAACCCGCGACCTTGGGTTTAGGAGGCAAGTATGGTAACCACTACACCACCAGGACCGACAATACGGTAAGAGACAAATATATTTTCACTAATGAGCAAAATAGATGTATATAGAAATAACTGGTTTCAGCATGTAAGCCGTATGCAAAGAGACTTCCTTTTAGTTTACTGCAATATAGACCTCAAGAATATAGAAATACAGAAGACCAGTCAAAACATGCGTGAAACAATTGCAAAATCTGCAACCAGACAGGCTATAGTTCTAGTTCTTGATTGGTGATGATGACGATTGTCGAAATAAGTGATTCGGCGAGTGACGGAAGGTTGGAGCATAAACAACAGGCAGAGCTCTCGGGAGCACCTGTCAGGCCTGCTACAATGTATTTAAATGTAAAGTTCTGGACAAGCATTAATGGCTTTTTCCTCTGGAAATGAGGCTACAGCTACACAGCTGTTTATTTATGTTCCTTTGACATGATACGTGTGAGGAATACGGTGCATCAAAGTTCACTCAGTTGTTATGTTTCTTTTAGTTTAGTGTTCACAGATACCGGGTGTCGAGGTGAGAGTAAATATTTAATTAATTTATTCCTTATATTAGAATTACCAGATATTTTGTGTCATTGTATTATTTGTTTAGACGAAAGTTATAACACTAAAATACTTATTCATCATAAATTAAAACCACCGCGGGTGGCCGAGGTCGTTAAGGCACGGACTCGTGAGCCGGAGGTCTGGGATTCGAATCTCATCAGGATCGTCCTCCCTGACCGAGGTTTGTTCCAGGCTTTCCTCAGTCCTTATAAATGGCAAATGCCGGGGAGGTACCCTAAACTTAGGCGTGGAACATTTCCTAACTTTTCCCACTTATTTTAGAGTTTTACGTCTCTATTTTAATATATATAGTTACATAATTAAAAATGTGGTATAAAATAAATATATATCATGGTGCATATTCTCTGATACCGCTTAAACTAACACAAACGAATGACCATTTGTATTTTCCCGTATTTTTATACAATTAGTTCAGCAATAGTAGCAATAGTATTTACAAGTGCATAAAGTGTTGTTAGTATAGATTGTAATTGTGTGTAATTATGATCGATTCAGTTATTAGGGCCTTCATCTTCATGATAGCTATAGTGCTTTCATTTTTAAACGTTTTATATTTAAACGGCAATGTTAAAGAATCGAGATCCCGTACGTGTCTCTTTCTTTCACGCGGCATAAGTAGCAAGAGGAAACTAAGTGCAAAGTACGAAATATGCATGAAGGCAATTGCTATTCTTTAATATCACCTTTTATTTTTCATCTTATTTTTAAAAATACGCCAATTCAAGCTTAAATAACTCCGTTATTGACACAGGAAATAAAATAATTTTAATATGTTCACACTTAAGGGACTCCATGCTCGATCACATTGGAAAAGTTTTTAACAGTTTGACAGTGTCAAATAGCACTTAATCGTTATCACTGTATTTTTTTAGGGTTTTAGCCAAAAATGAAGAGTGCAGTCTGTGTTTGAGCATGTTACACTTCAGGTATTTTCCTTATTTGGAACAATTGTTTTCCCCAATTACTAACGTTCATTCATATTGGTACCGCTTAAAACTCGCGAAAATATAGGTTGCAGCATTCTGCGCCTGCGCTTTAAGTCTTCTCTATAGTACATACAAAGAAATATGCGACTACTTTTTCTTAGCACTGCCATGTAGGTTTTTTTACTTTATCATGCTTTACTTTACAATACTATACTATATTATACTTATATCATACAATACCACACTATATCATAGCATACGATATTATACTATACTATTATACTATACGTTAAAATTGAATGGGACTAACACGTACATGATTCGTAATTATAAAAGAAACGTTCTTATGTAATTAACAATTTAGCTGTATCGCATACAGTTCTAATGCAGCAATGTACCAATCAAAATGGAGCAAAATTTACGGTCTATAATGAAGTTCCTCTTTTCTTACGATGAACAGAAAATAGACACACCAAACTAGGAGGGACGTAATGAAATCAGCAAGGATTAATTTTTTTCCCGTACTTTACTCTGCAAAGGCTTATCGCTGTAGTTTATGAAGAAAAAGAGCTTGTAGTAGAGGAAAGATTAAGCAAGAAATGATTTTCAAGCGTTTGCGCAGAGATTCCCATTAGTACGCTAACTTATTTTACATCGCAACATCTTCTATTTATGATGATCTGCGTTGATTTTGGATAATTGCATCTCAAGGGTTAAAAATAAAACTACAAGCATATTCTGGGAATCACTGATCAAGTCTATAATCCAATCTCTCTTCAAAGTGTGGATTAGGTATACCGTTTAGTAGGATTCAGTATTAAGATGAACGAGATTTCGCTCAAAGCAAGCTGCTCAGATTTCGTCCCAAAAAGACAATTGATCACCTCAACGCATGGTAGAGAGTGTGTGCACACGTCTTTACCAGTATATTGAAAGACGCTCAAGAGGTTCGCCTTTTTTGGCTCGTGATTCTATGACAGTATCAATATACTGTAATTAAAGCACGAATGGTTAACTTATTGATTAGAAAGTATGATTTTAGGGAAGATGGTTACCAAAAGTGACAAACCATCTTAGGGAGACAACAGCGTTCATGAGAACGTTGAACACCCTAACATGGTAGCATAAAGCAACGTTAGTGATCCTCAGAAGGTACACGGAAATCGCGGCTATTACAAAGTAATATTTATAGTCCACCTATTACGATGCAACGCTAGCCATCGCTATCAATTTCGAGAGTAATAATTACTTCCGTGTGCTTCTCTGGCATCTAAAAGCAGCAGTTAAGAAACAATAAAAAAAAAAAAAAAAAAAAAAAAAAAAAAAAAAAAAAAACCAGACCAAAACACGCAGCAATTGAAACGGCAAGCCCCGTACATTTCTTGTAACGTGTACTACAAAGATATCTAACAAGAATGTGTTCACTTAACTGGTCTTGTCTTCCACATTCTGGTCTGCTTAGCAGAAAAAATTACTAACACTTGATAAATATTTGTTTTGCGTATAAACAGCCGATACATTCCTCCTACCATTGGGAACTGACTCCTTCGCCTGAATGCTTCCCAAACTGGAAAATATTTACAAAACTTTCATTTTAAAATTTGTCAATTATTTTCGGTGCCTATTATAATTAATTAACAAAGCTCAATTTAGATACTAAGGGGGAAGTTAATAACTATTTTAAATGTTGTTGCTTTCAGTCGCAAGAACTCTGGCACTTCTATTATATTTCATAGTATTCACCTAACTAATCTCATTGGTTAAGAAAAATTGAAGAGCATGCTCCTTTTACTTTTCCTAAATCGCAAAAGAGAAGGCAACAATTTACTCAGGAAGTAGAAAAGAGGAAACTCATTCCCCCAGGATAATCTTGACCTCGCATTGCTATTTCAATTATGAGTGCCTCATCCACTCTATATAGCCTTCAATTGCCTCCTTTTATCATAAAGCAAGATATTCAGCAAAAGTGTGACGTTATTACAGCTATATCGGGTGTAACAATAAGGTAAGGCCAATCTTTCAGGACTCATTCCTCACACGCAGAAGAAAATATGTTATATGGACAGGGGCCAGGAAACGCTTTATTTCCATGTTAGAACTCATTTTTCGTAACTCTTCTTGGTATATTTATCATGGGAAACATACAGGAACAGAACATATCAGCATATCACATGGAATTCTTTCTTGCATGAAGTGTTCAAAATGCCCTCTTGGTAAGTTGTAATTCTTCAGTTCACCGCCACTGTTTTGTGGGATATATATATATATAAGAAAAAGACAAATAAAGTAACACTATTAGCAATGTAACAAATCAACAGTAATTATAGTAGTAGAAAAGGATAAAACACTAAGAAAAAGTCAAACTTCAGATCGCTATATTTCCAACTCGTGGAGTCCTTCTCTGGCAAGAAGACAAGTGTCACTTACTATTATAATTACTGTCAATTTATATATATATATATATATATATATATAAACAGTAATTATAAAAACAGAAAAGGATAAAACACTAAGAGAAAGTCACACTTGTAATCGCTATATTTCGAACTACGAGAGTTCTAGCAATAAGAGTGTGTGTGGGGGGGGGGGGGAAATAATAAATACGTAAGATTTAAACCAGGTGGTATACATGCTTTGTGTAAAAATATAGCTGCCATGTCTCTATCTCTGAGTAAACTTTCAAAGCTATGAGTAGGTAACGCATCAATAAGTGTTAAATTAAAAGCATCATCAAAATCCTTACAGTGAGATGAGGCATGTTGGACAACCGGCAAGGGAGACTTGGTTTTAACAGAACGTCTATGATTGTTCATACGTAGCGAAACAACAGTAGAAGTTAAACCAATATAAAATGCTTTGCAAAGCTTACATGATAACGTATATACGACGTTCTTGGAAGAACAGGTAGCAAATGAAGAAATGTTAAATTCTCTGGATAAATTAGGACTGTGGAATGAATTGCACGGCATAATTAGTGCACAGGTTTTGCATTTAGGGCGTTGGCAAGGAAGGATATGAGTTAGCAACAGGACGAGGTAAATTCGGAGGAGATAGGTTTCGGCGAAATCTACTTTTAAGGTTATATATATTCAATGCTAGCGGAGGGCACTTTAAACATTTCATATACGAAACAATTTCATGTGGTATGCTGGTACGTTCTGTACCATTGTGTTTCCCATGATTAATGTACTATGAAGAAATGTAGGAAATGAGTTCTAACATGGAAATAAAGCGTTTCCCGACCCATGTCCATATAACATATTTTCTTCTTCTACGAGCGAGGAACATTATGTGAGAAACTAAGAACATTATCTTCAACTTGATGAATGCTGCAGAAGGTTTGCATTATGAATATCCACATTTAATTGGCAATACAGAAAGAAGTCTTAAATTATTTGAACTACTGTAATATTTTCTGCGGAACTATAAACAGCTTCACTCAAGATAAACTGGTTGTACATTATTCTGTACTTTCAACAAACCATGCAGACTGAGGAAGGGGAAATGGTACGAACAGAGAGAAGGCTAAGCGACAATAATTGGATGTTCACGAGAGATGAAAGCACACCCAATAAAAGCATACCGACGTCCAGAATGACGACATGCGCTCCGCTGCTTGCAGCTATGCAGTTCAGAAACTGGCTCGATTTATGGGCCTTGTTGTTGAAAATGATGACGAATGGCACAGGGGCAAGGCTGTCCACGCATGCCTTATATCTCGACCACTGGGATGGATCCTCCAAGACATTACTGAGCCACTGTGTATCATTAATCTGTTATCTTGTTTTGCATTGTGAACTAAAGACAGAAGGGAAACAGAAAACCTTACAAATAATATTCACCCGCGCCAATTAAATGCTACGAAGAGATTAATTGAATACGTGAACACTAGGAAGATTTCCGAGAAAAAATTATATCACTAGAGGATTTTCTGCAGTATTATGTATATTATTACATCGTTCTAGATTTCAAATCAAGAAACTTTTGCAATGCATGTTTGAGGGGTATACTTTCTGTTTAATACAACATAAATTGGTTCACTTCCGCTCCTTACTGTCTACAGGCTAGCAAATCCTCTTTCTCAGGTAACTTTCTTTGTACGACTCTCACAATATGCTTACATACCAGCATGGCTGCATGGGAGGGCCAAAGATTGCGTAATTTTACCTTTTTTATGTTCTACCATCAACCGATATAAATAAATATACCTAGTAATTATTTACAAACATTTATCATGTATAAATTTACAAGAGATATCGTGGTGTAGAGGTAAACCATACTCCCCTTCTAAACCCAAGATCGTGGGTTCGATCTCGGTCAAGATCGACGGATTTTTTCCAGAGTAAAAATCCTAAGAACGGCTTCCTTCGGAAGTAAAGCCGTGGGTTCCGTGTCATACATTTATGGCACGATTAATAACGTCAAACCTGAAAAAAGAGGCCTCTGAACAAAATTTGTCGGCCTTTCACGCCCTTGATGACCTGAGATGTTAAAGAGCGTCCGTAAATAAACCATATATATGAGGTATGGAACATTTAAGCATTCAATTTAATTTACCCTTTTATCAAAATATTCCTAAAAGTTCCTCTCTCTGTCAGGCCTGCACAATATTCTCGCTATTCTTGTCACAAATGTTCCTTATTAGGCTTTGTGTGTTCTCTTTCATTGCACCGCCGCGGGTGGCCGAGGTCGTTAAGGCGCGGACTCGTGAGCGGGAGGTCTGGGGTTTGAATCCCGCCAGGACCGTCCTCTCTGACCGAGGTTTCTTCTAGGTTTTCCTCAGTCCTCATAAATGGCAAATGCCGGGGAGGTACCCTAAACTTAGGCCTGGAACGTTTCCTTCCTTAAAAAATCCTTTCCTAATATATCATTTCATCTCATGTATCATCAGTGTCCACCGTCTGTGGTGCCTCAGTAGTAAAAACGGACGTTAAAAACTATTAAAAAATTCTTTCATTGCCTTTTTTTTTTTTTTTTTTTTTTCATAGTATGGAATATTGTTTCTGGAGCTCATTTTTACTGCAAATGAAAGAGCCGTAAACTTATTTGGTTTTAATTCAGGTGTATTTAATTTAAAAATTTATTTACTACAGAATCATATTAATTTTATTATTAATTATTTATTAAATATTTATTAATTTATTTGAGAATCACTAAAACAGGTGAAGCACAAGTTTCCCGAAATATAAAATACATTGATACATCGGTAAATTCACATAAATACATTTAGTTTAATATATGGAAAATAAATTTACTTAAATAAAAATATTTATAATATGCAAATTGGAGATATCAGATTTGGTATCAAATAAAATCATAGACAAACACAACTTTAAAAATAAACACCTGTTCTAATAATTAATTTCGCATCAATACTGACCTGTTAGATGTCGAAGTTTTTAATCACGACCTTCATTATTACAAAAATTAGCCTTTATAAAACATAAAGAAGCATTTAAAAATACCGCTAATGTTAAACCGTAAAACAGGGCTAGTGTCCGGAATTTAGCAGAGTTCCTAAAACTTCACTTTTAATTAGCCGACCCTACTTCGAAAATAAATCAATCGATACCCCAGAACAGTTATCCACTTCTTGAAGTTATGCCTCGTAGTTGTGCGTGGCGTACAGGTAATGTTGTTTGCGTGTTTCACGGTTTTTAGGAATGGTACAAATTATATTCCATTACGAGTTGTAACTCTTTAGGTGTAGTGGCGTGTGTTCTTCAAAATAAGCTTATGACTAATGAAAATATGTCATCGAATTCAATGAATGTGGCGATAATACCATCAGTGCAAGTGGTTTATTAATATATGGATATTCCACGGAATATCTCACATCTTTAACTTTTATTTTTTATTAATTTTCTATCTCGTAAGAATTAATCATTTTGAAAAACTGCACCCACCTGAATTTTCCGCTTATTTTCAGTACGTCGCGATGAAACCTGTTACCAGTTTAAAGGCCAATGTCACCGGGTCTGACTGTGGAGGTGTAACTTGTGAGTTCTAGTAAACAGTATCGTGTGTGTTCTCTTTGTTTGGTAGTTTAGTATGGTTGTTCTTGATTGCTGCATTAATAAAGTGAAAAATATTGGGGATGAGACAATAACCATGTAATGCCCCTATACGCGATGAAAGTTAAAGATGGGTCTCCAATTCAGTCCACCGGAAGACATGACGCCAATGCAAAGTGCGTATGATACAGTGCAGCAGAAAGGTTTTCCCTAGTCTCACCAACTGTCTGTACCATCACCATGTATTCTTAGTCTGTATAAATCTTCGTTACTTACCGTTGAAAGACGCCCTCGTGGGGGAAAACCATCGCTTTTACACCCATGGAAATATTCTGTAAAATTATTCAACTATACCTATATAACAATATTTCTCGAAAGGCCTAAAATTAAAACATAATAAAATAGAAATAAGTATGAATTACAGGTTTAAAAAGCCGTAGGTGGAGTGGAATTTGCTCTAGAAATAAACGCGCTCCCTAGCCACTCGCACACGAAGCACAGCTATCGATGTGTAGGTCAAAGTCGCTACCCAACAAGATACTCTTGAGATTTGTGATTCATAACGAACGATTATTGTTATTATTATTATATGAAATATTAAATTAGTATTTACATTATAGTACTATACGAATTAACAATAATAAACACACAACAGTTAGATCGATGTCACACTCAGAGCTGAATGTTAGTACACCAAACACACTTGCCTCGTGCGCGGTGACAGTGTTAACAGTATCAGAGTGAAATAAAAGAACTGAAACAGAAGCGCGTAGTTCTACTTAATGTAATGTAAAACATTAGAAGTCTTAAACCAGAGGATTTGGCCATCTCTTATGCTGTCATTTGGATTGCCTATTCGGATAAAAGGAACGGCGATTCAGGGACACCCTATATATATATATATATATATATATATATATATATATGTATGTATGTATTTATATTTATGACTGAACAGATTGCTAAATGCATTTAAAAAGCACACACAAACACAAAACACACTAAAATTCTACATTTCAGGTTAAAGCGTTTTTATTTTCAAGACGGAGTAGACCGTTAAGAAAATAATACTGCAGTATTAATAAATATTAATTTCTCATGCTATAAAAGAAGCATACCTTTTTGGCCACTGACGTGTTGTTCAGCCCGAAATTTATCTTTCTTTATCTTTCATGCTCTTTAATATATTAATGCTTCTGAATTCGTACATTCCGATCATATAGACAAACAGAAATATAACAATGTGCTGCTCTATTTTTCATAACTTGAAGACTTTTGAAGTAAATGTATCTGATCATGTGAATCATGGGTTCGCAAAATCTGATTTGAGCATTACTGGGCTTAAAATTGTTGGGATAGTGTTGATGTTCACAAACATTTGAAACAGAGAGCAACGCTAGTTATGACCTTTTTTGCAGTAAACTCACACAAACACAGCTTGAGCATTTGTAGTTAGTGTATGCTAAATGTACAAGTTAAACATGCAGAACATTAGGCAGCGCTGCCGTAATTTTCCAGTTAAAATATTTTTCTCTCTTATTCTAAGGGAGTGATTAAACTTTTTTGTTCTCCTTATTAAACTCTATTACCCTGAGTTTCCTTCATCCAACAACACTCTTTCCACATCTCTTCTAAAATTGGACAGAAGAAGAATAAGGAAAGTAGTTGCATTAATGACTGAACATGGTCACTTCAGAAAAGTTGTACTCCATAAAGATGAATCCATATTTAGAAACAGAATGAGGAATACGCGCCCATTTCTGGTAAGAGAGAGGAGTCTTTAATGTTTCTATAACCAGGAAACGGACGCTAACATTGGAACCAAAATACTGCAACTCATTCAAAGGAACAGATTTTGGGAGACAATGAAAACATCTCTTCCGATGGGGTAGCACAATAAGTATTACATGATGATGTGCTGGAGGTCGTTTAAACATCCATCCATCCATCCATCCATCCATCCATATTACGTCACTAGTTAAAAATGAAATAAAATATTAAAACTGCTTAGCTCTACCGGGTACATATTTTGTGGTTGTTGAAGCAAATACATAAAATTAGCTGACAGTGGACTATGAAGTCTTATTATGTATTCATTAGGTTACCGTGAAACATTTAAAACTGTCACTCCATTGTTGTAATTCGGCGAAGTACTATTAAAAAGATGAAAGTATACCATAGGATAGCTTCCATAAAAATGTCAAGAAGAGTCACAGGTTTAGCACGAAGAATATTTTGAATACGAGTACTCAACAAGATAATAGATTAATATTTAGTATCGTAAAATAAATAAGTAAGTAAATAAAGCAGGCAGTTTTTGATGTTCTGTTCCTAAGAACTCACAGACAAATCACGTTGGGAGGATTGAGTATTGTCGAGGGCAGCCTTGTGCTGTTGAATCGTCAGAAAGGCGACTGGGCCTCACCAGAGATGGCGCGAGAGGTAACAATTAAGTGTGCTGCAGTTTACTCTTCTCCCCTTTTCTTTGTGGCAGAGACCGCCACGGGTGGCCGAAGTCGTTAAGGCGCGAACTCGTGAGCGGGAGGTCTGGGTTCGAATACCGCCAGGACCGTCCTTCCTGACTGAGGTTTTTTCCAGGTTTTCCTTAGTCCTCATAACTGGCAAATGCCGGGGAGGTACCCTAAACTTAGGCCTGGATCGATTCCTTCCATAAAAATAAATTCTTTCCCAATATATCATTTCATCTCATGTATCATCAGTGTCCATCGCCTGTGGTGCCTCTGTAGCAAAAACGGGCGTTAAACACTATTCATTCATTCATTTGTGGCAGAGCGACAAATCCCAATAGACGATGACTAAATTAACTTGTGCTGAGCTGATTGGATCGCCGTTGAGTTCCAAGATAAACCGTGAGAAACTTTCGCGAGTAAGCCGATTACCGTTATTCTGTTTGCATCACTAACCACCACACTTTATCTCAAGTGGCTGTGGGAAAAAGGATTAGCTTCTAGCGAAGTATTAGCAGTTTGTTCACAGAAAATCACACACCACGTAGCGCCTTCGGGCTATGCAATCTTGTGCGCGATCCCGGTGTGCAATTTCTAACGTTTGGGTATTATATTAGTCCTTAAATGCCACACAAATTGTTGATGTAGCAACTGAAGAGAATAAAGGAAATAAAAGAACGGCTTTATTAACATACCTTCCAGATGATAACCTAACAAACACTG
Source organism: Metallyticus violacea (assembly GCA_030762175.1). NCBI lineage: Eukaryota > Metazoa > Arthropoda > Insecta > Mantodea > Metallyticidae > Metallyticus > Metallyticus violacea. Next base: position 48,253,754 of record CM060838.1, on the reverse strand, counting down.
ACTCTTCAGTAACATTTTATTCCAGCAGGTTAAGGAACACGGGTACCTTTCCGTAGACATCCTTGACGTGTTTAAAGTCAAAAGCAGAGCCGAACTAGGTTACAACTGCATTATTTTTTTATATAATCAGCTCGTAAAATAACATTTTTCCCCATTAATAGTATCATTCAGTACAGTTGGAAAATTCTGTAATAGAAATATCGATTTTCTTCATTTACCTACTTTATTTCTTTTCTCGATGGAGGCAAGTAAAAATAACTTATTACGTTACTACAAAGGGAGCTATGACTGCAGTAGCCAATTTATTGAAATGCCCACTTTATAATCAATTCTCAGTTAAATATATGGGAAATAAACTGCATTTTACATCTGTTTTCCTTTACGAAAGCTGCTCTCTTTGCATCTTAACTTCTTTGTGCATCTTCTCAGCCGATGCTTCAATAAGACTCGATGAAATGCAAATTCTAGTGGGCTAAGGCTAGGTAGTTGCAGTTCGCTCCTCACAATTCATCTAAGGAAACCTTACTATCTCCAAGAAACTAGGCCGTCACTCAATTGAATATCTTCCACTTTCTGGATTAGCATGTTAAATTCTTCACTATTTTACCCAATACAAAGTTTTATTGGCTTCCTTTTAAGCAGTTTTGGTATTAAACTCGTCCGCAATTCTTTGAATCCATTAGGTAAGACAATATTTACCGTTTAGTGTAGTATAAACGTAATTTTTCACTCTAAGAAAACAGCTCTGTATTTCGTTGCCTTTTGTTTACGTGCTGCATCATTGTCAGAGCCTGCTGATACTGTACGAATCCTTTATTAGAGTAATTTTGTAAACGTTTTTTCTCGTATTCCTGCGATGTCTTTTCCAGCATGTGTTGAAACAAAGTGTTTATATCTTGTGCATTGCAGGAAATATTTAACACTTTGCCTATCTTGAAGTGTTTTAGTACAAGTTCTTCTTGAGAGTCAAATTGTTGAAGGTGGTACATTCCTCTGCAGAACTACCTTCATTTGGTGCCACCATAGGTTTCTCTGAAAATTATTTGAGAGACATGCCGTTTTCTTGCAACACGCTCTGAAGAACAAAGTCATTTCAAAAGCCTTAAACTATATCTGGATGGAACTGTCATTAATAAATCCTGATCCCTCTTGGTTCATAGTAGCATGAAACATTGGGAGTGATGATAGAAGTTTAAGTGTGATAATCCGATTTTGAAACTTGCTTTTCATTTTTACAAACAACACAAATACAAGTTTAAACTAATCATACAATTTTTCAGAAATAAAAAATACGAACATTAAGTAAAATTTTGTCTAAAAAGTACGTTTACATTAGATACAACCGAAAAAGTTGTGGAACACACGGAAAGTAGGAACGGTTGCTTCGTGCATGAGAGCCGGAAAAAGAGTTCTAACGTTGAAATCTGCGAAGAATTGTACGCTTGTTGAGAGTTATGTACACGTATTCCACAAAGCGACCTCTGTAACTCCAATCACGTCAAATCAAAGCTCTCTCTGTGTGTTTGCAACGATGATGGACGTAGCAATCTCCCTAATGCCTGCATATTGTGAAATACTAATTTGCGTTGCGTTTGCTATGATGACCTTTGCCCTATCTCCCTACAGATGCAACAACACACTGTTTTCCATTATTATCGTTTGCACAAACTTTTTGTAAAACATGAAAAAATATCAATGTTTTAAGGAAATTTTAGAACCTTTTGCACTCATAAAATATCAGCAGAAAGTTCACGGACATTATCACCACCATCAATTTTTATTCTGAACAGATATTCAGCATTTAGTTGCTTTTAGTTCTTGAATTTTTCATTTATTCCAGACATAGTGCACTTGAGAAGTGTAGCTTTTCTTTCTATTTCTGAGTCTCCTTACATCATTTCACTAACTTTTGAATGAAATGAGATTGGCCAAAAAATGGAAAAGATTCTTATTTCGCAGACTAGTTAATACGAATAGGACAAATGTTAAAGAGATTTAGTGGAATCACTGCATAAGCTATAGTGTTTGTTTATACATTTAATGAACTCCCTATTTTTGTTGGCAATAAATTACCAGCCAAGTTTTTGAAGAAGTCAGATGTCAAGTAACTATACTGTAGATGGGCTCCGGTCTCAGATTGTCATTAATTTTTGTTTCTCCTTCGTTCGGAAAAGCTCTGCCAATCGGCATCGGGCTTTAAAATTCTTAGCCAGCTACAGCAGAGTCTGATAAAATCTTAAGTGTCGCGTTTGTTTCTCTTTCTTGAGGATTTTTTCTTATCAGAGGTTTATTATAATCGATAAGGGATTAATACAGCGTTAGTTAAAAGTCCCACACCAGGATAGCCGTATACTGAGAACTCAAAAATGATATTAACGACTTTTATCTACTTCCGATTTTAAAAGTGACTCCCAATCTATTTTATATGGAATACCCAATATATGCTTACATTTTTGCAAGTTGTTCATTAAGAGCTTTTCACTACAAATTTCTGCACAACTTTATTGTTGCTAAATCAAAAATTACAAAACGGTGTGGCGAATAATAAACTCCTTGCTTAACAAAAAACAAAACAATGCTAGCTCAAAGTCTAAATTCTGTGTTCAAATTGTAGCCCTCAACTACTTCACAATGTGCCAATCTGTCATAGAAACGATTTAAGAAATTACTTAATCACTCTTTGTGACCTTCTACCAAACTGGCATTGTGGAAAACACTGGTCTAAATGTTAATGAACATTCTATCCATAATGAGCTGGAGCTTCATTTTGTTGGAAATAAATGCCATCTATGGGTAGTCCATGGTTCTGGAAGAGGAAAAAAATATTCGATAGATGGTACTACGTGGTTTCGAAACAAACCCAAATATTAATTAGCGATTAACTTTTCTCTAAAGAAGAAAGGACCGAAGATATGATCACCAACAATACCAGCCCAAACATTAAGTTTTTGTGGATACCGTGTGTGCGGTTCTCCTTCTTCTGACCAATATCGGCAGTTGTGTAAGTTGACAAAACCATTCAGGCAGAATGTGACTTCATCTGAAAATACAATTTGTCTAAGAAAAACTGGATTGTTGTTAATGTGCTCCGTCATGATTTACAAAAGTGCAATCTTCTCTCCGGATCGTCCTCTGAAAGTCCCTAATTGAATTTTATAGGGATATTCATCACGGACATTTGAATAATTTTGATTATAACAAGAAAATTGTAGTATAAACTTTTGGCTTTTCTTCTACACGGAGGAGAACATGCAATGAAGTATTGTCATCAGTTGCACTTTTCGGGCGATTTGATCTTGGTAAGTTGCTGTGCATCTTCAACCGCTCACGTCTCTCGCGAGACTGACGTCTTTCCTTACCAAACCTCCAAGCATGCAGCATGCGCATGCGCAGAGCTTGGCTTTTTCTTTGTTTCACATACGCCAGACAAGCGTGGAATTAGCTCCCGATTGTTGACTTCAAGGATACTTTACTGTTACAATTTTATCAGAACACATCATTGCCCCGTTATTAATGACCATATTTAATTTAAAAATTCGCAATATAAAATCAGCTATACTTACGATCACCAAAATTTGAGAAACCGTTTACAAAATAACATACTTGTTGTCATGGTACCTGCTATCGGTTCTGTTGATCGGAAGGCTCCAGATTAATAACTTAACCAATATTCCCTCATATTTCTTATATGTTTTATTATTACTGAAGCTTCTAAAAAGGACACTTTTTGTCAACATAGCAGTTCTTAAAAGTGAACAGAAAATTTAACTTAATTTTTATTTTTCATTATGAAATAATGAGAATTCCATCCATCTTTTCGCCTGACTACCCAGGGTTAAAGATTTTGGCTGAAATTAGATGGTTATTGTCCGTTCATCTAATATTCATCGTACTTCTTTCCCTTTTTCTCTTTTCTTATTAGGATTCATTCCAATATCACCAACATCATCTTTGGCTTTCATATATCAACAACTTTTCTTTCTTAAATAATTTCAATAATTAGTTTTAACTTCCTTTACATACCCTAATATGTAGTAGAATTACTTTCACTTCTAGACAGCCTTTCAAAAATTAATTTCTGTAAATAATTCTTTTAAGGGGAGCTTTTGTTTATTTAATGTCCACGTTGTTTTTAAACGTGAAATGAAACTATGTGGCTTTTAAATTCTATTTAAAGTATTCTAGTTTCGCAAAATGCTATTCTTTTCTGTACTTCCCTTTGCTTTATTGAACTTTTCTCTAATTGTATGTTTTTAGGGTTTAAGTATAAGAAAACACAAAAAGATTCTGTTGCACTACTTCTCAGTACAGAACTTCGCTATTCATTGCTTGTAACGTTAGCATTCCTGTTTAAGTCAAAGAAGGAAGTGTACACCTTTATCATTGATAAGTTGTCACACGACTGATAATATAAATGGGTTATAACTAAATTTCACCGACAGTGCTCTATTTTTGATTGCAGTATCGTCTCAATTATGCACCGATAATTGCGAAAAGTGTCACCTTTTTCCTTCTGCAGGAAGCATGTTTACTGATGGCACAGCGTGAAGAGCAGGCAGTAACCTAAATTTTCGGGGAAATAGAAAGTTTTAAAATGTTGACACATGGGCCACATGCACGGAGACATTGTCTGTGGTGAATTTTAAAAAGCGGACGCGACAAGCAAATAGGGTCAGAAGGTGTCGAGTTTTGCAAGAGCAGAACTCCCGCTGTGCAAAGTACCACGCCTTCATTTCTTGGCACTTCTGCATGAGTTGACAACATTTGGCAAGCAGTAGCGAAATTGATGACAGTTGCTGCAAAACTGGACAGACACGCTTGTTAAAGTGCTCCTCCGCCATTAGCCCTGTTCTCTTTTTTATGTTTTGATTATATTCTTGAAGATCCAGCCCGAATCAGCATCCGGAATGCTGCAAACGAACGAATACTCAGCATCCACATTGGTCATTGTCGATAGGAATAAAAGGCACGGATGTTTGCTGCAATATTGTTTTTCCTTGTTTGGTTGAAGCTATTCTGCAATCTTGCTTGGAGCATTTCCAATAATGAAAATCATTGGTGATGATCAGTGCCGACATTTGCAAACACGCAAATACATCCTGTTTGATGTGTCTCATATTTCGCAAAAACCCAAGATAGAGATCTCAGCTATTACAATCATGGGTGCGATGCAAGAAACTCCATTTGTCATTATAGAAGTGGATATGATGCCATTATTGCAAACGACACTCTGGTACCTCAGACTACATTCACATATTAAAACATATAGCAAAACATGTACCTCTCAGTCTAAAAAACACAGCCCCGTTGTTATGCCTCACTTTAGTTACTGTTATATCTTATATTCTTATCTGAATACTGGGCAGATCGATAAATTAACGCGTTCATAATGCCTGGTAACGAACTTACGCAATCAACTGCCATGGCTCCTTCTAAAAGAAGTAGGAATTTCCATTCCCTTACGCTTCTATTCAAAATTCTTCTATTTCGGTGGCTACCTCATTCAGCGTGTCAATTCCCAGAATCTGGAACTCCCTTCCTCCTGAAGGCAAGAGAAGGACAATAAAGCAATTTAAACGTAAGTTAAATTGTCATTTCCTCAACTCTAGAAATCACAAAAGTTAGTCCTCTTACTTCTTCTCACTTCTCCTCCTCCTTCCTTTTGTACTTAAGAAAAATGATTTGTAAATAGGCGGAATTCCAACTTATCTTTGTCAACTCTATGCAATATTTACACGCATAATTTGTCTATGTTATTTCTGTATTTTATATAACTATGTATATTGTACTCTGTATTTCGCTAGTATTATTTGCCTGGTAGAGTGGAAGAAAAGGCCTCATGGCTCTTGCCGGGAAAATAAATGAATAAAACAGAAAATAAAATAAATACGGAGTAAAAGACACAGTGAAGTTGACTATTCTACTTTTTAATATATTTGTATACATTCCTTGCTGAAGTTGTGAGCGCAATCTTGAATTTACTGTGTTGCTAACCGTTTTACTGCAAGAATTTAGGCAGTGTGTGGTTCTTATCGCATACCTAGGCACAGGCCTCGACTCTGAGGACAATATACTACGACGAGCATCAATTTGCAATTAATTGTTGGTCGTTATTTAATTATTAATCTTACAGTGCATTATATAAGTATCAGCGCACCATTTTAATATCTCCCATGCGACAGCTTGCAGAACAAATGGAAGTCATTAGTTTCGTTGTAATAGAACCATAAGATTTATTTTAAGCTTTCGTGGCTGGTATGTTCCACATATGAAACACAATGCACAATAAAGGCAATACTTAGCATTTGGTGTGATCGGAAGAAATGAACAAACAGCATTTATTTCTTCATCGTTTATAAACAGTTTATCTGAAGTTATCGATACTACCCCGAGCCAGTTACATTTCTCTTGACGCTTTCTCCAAAATGATACCCTACATGCATCGATCTTACTGTGTATGGCCGAACTAATGGATTTCCTATTTTTTTCTCGACCAAACCAAGTCCTCTCCCTAGCTATCGCAATTGTGTCCTACAGGTAATGTTGAAATTGTAATAGAAATGATATAGAGAATAAACAAGGCTGCAGTAGCAGCAGCTCAACTATTGGTACATTATATTATTTGTGTTCCTGGTCCATTATGTACATTTTAACTTAGGATGTTCGGGATTTTTAGGGATTACAATCAGGAGCAGCGTGCCCCTAGTAAAAATCTCGTGCCAAGTTAACGGAACAGAATAATGATAAAGCGAGTGATCTATCGGAGGTTGTGATAATATGACTGAAAAGAGTCTAAATTTTGAGAAAATTGAGCACCGTTTGTAGATAAGGTATTTATTTTTTAAAGGCTTATTAGGCAAGGAAACGTACGCGGATATAACACATACATTGAAGAATCATTGTCCTTCATATGTCATCATAAAAAAAAATTGGTTTCGGAGTTTAAGAGAGGAAGAGAACGTGTCAAAGATAATCATCGTGTTGGAAGAGCCGTTACTTTGTCCAGTCCCGAAAATGTTGACGCGTCCAAGATATGATTTTGGAGGACGAATTGGGCTGAAATTCAGAGCAGAAACTTTGAATATCTGTTATGACCGCGTCATTAACATGGTGCATCTTGACTTTAGGAGGAGAAAAAGCACTGCTAAATGGCTGAATGCTGATCACAAACACTAAGAGCAATAGCTTCCAAGTCGATTTGTTGTCATTTTGAAAATAATTCTGCCTACTTTTTGGATCATATTGTAACTATGGACACATTACTACGATCCAGAAACAAAGCAACAATCAAAGGAATGAAAACAAGATAGTTCGCCCTCCCAAATAAACATCGTGTTTAAAAATTGGCAGGAAAGGTACTCGCTATTACATTTTGGAACAAAGAAGGAACTGTAATGAAATATTATTTACAACACGCTAAAACGGTGACGAATTCGTGATTTTCTGCATTACTGACAATTTTCCGGGAAAAACTTTTGAAAAAATGCCCAAAGGTGCGCATTTTGAAAGAGAGTGTACCCGCTTTTGGTTGCAATGCCGAAAATTAATAAACTTGACTTTGTATTCATTGACCAGTCATCCTATTCCTTAATTTAGATCATTCTGACTATTATATATTTCTAAAGCTAAGAAGGCATTTTCATCGAATAAGTACTGTGGTAGAGTGATTAAAAAAAATATAAAATAATTTAAGAGGCTTAGAAGTTCTTTATAAAAGTTTGTACTAAGTATTTACTGTTTAGAGGCGATTATGTTATATAAATAAAATTTTGTTCTGAAATACAATCTATTTTCTATGTTAGACTAAAACTTTACCTGTATCTTCTTGACCACCTGAGGTACCTCAGTAGTAAAAACGGGCGTTAAACACCATTAATATATATATATATATATATATATATATATATATATATATATATATATTGTAAAAATTGTCCTCGATATGGGCAAGAATTTGGTGTTTTTTCGGGAATTCCGAACGAAGTAAGTAAGCTATTGCGGTTGTACCCATGGAACGATTTTAGAACAATTTCTTCTTCCCCGTCGATCGTACCTACTAGGCAGTGAAAAAGATTTTTTTTTTTTGTTTGATTTACTTGAGGACACTATTTAACATCTCAGGTAATCAGCGTCCCATTCAACTCAGGGCGTGAAACGGTCAATAAATTTTGCTCAGAGGCCTCGTCTTTCAGGTTGAGGTTCTTTTTCGTGCCGTAAATGTACGACACGGGACGCACGGCTTTACTTCCCTTCCGAAGGAAGCCACAATTAGGATTTTTATGCCCGAAAAATTTGGGTTTAGGAGGCGTATGCTTTACATTTGTGTATGTGTGTATGTGTGTGTGTATCCATTAACGCTCTAGCGATCTCAATTTTTGTTTTTTCTCAATGAAATTCTGTATTTAACCATCAATTAACAAACAATTCGTTGAGTTCATTAACCAGCAAAATTAGCAATTGGAGGTGGGGAATTACCTAAAGCAAAAAGTTTTTAAAAATTTGAAAAACCGCTCTAGCGGCCGCAGTTTTTATTTTTTTTTTTCAGCACAACTATGTATATTTCTTTAAAATAATTTGATAAAAATAGCGCTTGGAAATCAGGTCAATGGGTCATTAAGAGCGAGGGTATACCTGAAAATCGAGTGGGAGTTAAAACGAAATTTAAAAATCGCTCTGGGGGCCGCAATTGTAATATTTTTTTTAAATTTAACTCTCTGTGTCTTACTAAAATAAAATAATAAATATATTTTATGGAAAAATGGAATAATAAGAAAGGGATTTATCTGAAATCCAAAATTTAAAAATTAACTATATCGGCATCAATATTTGCTGTTTAGTAACCAAACTCTTATACATCATTTAAATAAAATAATAAAAACGGTTACTGAAAATCAGGGAAATCGGACCATTAGGAGTTGGGGGTTTACCTGAAAACCAAAATTTAAAAAAGCGCTCTAGCGAACCAATATTTGTTTCTTCAAAACAAAATTCGTATATACCACTTAAATAAAGTAAGAAAAATATTGTCTGAAAATTAGGAAATTTGAACCATTATGAGTAGGGGTATACTTGATAAACGAAATTTAAAAAGCGCTCTTGCATTTAATTTCCTCTATGTTGATTTAAAATGAAAGAACAAATTAATTCAGTTTATAGACTGGATTTATAACGAAGCATATGCTTTACATTTATCATTTTGAATATAGTAAATGTGAAATATTAATCTAATATTTCTAATATATGTGTGAAAACTATATTTGTATGTATGAACGCTCTATGTCGGTCCTGGTGGTGTAATGGTTACCATACTTGCTTCCTAAACCCAAGATCGCGGGTTCGAACCCGGCCAGGGCCGATGGATTTTTTCGGGCGTAAAAATCTTAAGTATGACTTCCTTGGGAAGGGAAGTAAAGCCTTGGGTCCCGTCGTACATTTACGGCACGAAAAAGAACCTCAAGCCTGAAAGAGAGACCTCTGAGCAAAATTTGTCGGCCGTTTCACGCCCTGAATTGAATGGGACGCTGATGACCTGAGATGTTAAAGAGCGTCCATAAATAAACGAATAAAAAAAAGCGCTCTATAATAATTAAGAAACAGTATGCATTATATGGTTTTACTACAATAGCATTTATGTTAAATTCCAAAACCAATGAAAATCGATGAAACTTTCGATGGTTTATGTTGGTTGTGAATATTTGCTTAGTACATTGTAACTGTTTTAAATAGTAACATGTTTTTTGTTTTATTGAAACATATGAGTATGTTCTTCTTAAATACTCAACATAACCCGAAGCTTTTGTTATTTTTGTCTATTTTAGTGAAAGTAAAGAAAAAAAACTACACAGTATATCTTCGTCTATCATTGGTCAAATAATTCATTTAATTAATAGTATATCATTAATATTTGCGGTTTAATCTCAATAATAATAATAATAATAATAATAATAATAATATGAATGAAAATAATAATAATAGTTCTAAAAATGCTTTTTTTGTTGTTGTTGTAATACAGATGGTAAGAGTTCCAATTTTGTTTCACTAATATCACACAGTAATGTCATAACTATTTCATTAATTAATAAGACCATAATATGGGTTTTATTTTCTTTTTTAAAGTTACTCTTACTAAGTGAGGAATTCGCTTAGCTTACGCAGTTCCTGCCTGATAGACTTTTTATTTTCTGATTTGTTCATTGTGAATAAATTATCTTAATAACTAAAATAGGAGGAAGGAATGAATAAAGATAATAAATTCTTACCGAGTAACAGACGCCTTGGCAATAATTTCCGGGGTCGTGACAGGGTCGGCGAAAACTTTTAGCGAATTTATAATCCGTCTTTCGCGCCTTACCAGTGTTGCGGCAATATCCCATCTGGATGTGCAATTGTGTTGCTGTATAGACAGTTAAAGTCAAGATGAATGTTAAGATTGATATACAGTTCTCCAAACACGAGAATTTGCCTGTGGGGGACTATTTACTATGGTGGCTATGGAGGGGTAATAGATATCTTGCAGCAAGGGACACTGTGCCGAGATGTATTAAGGTGTATCTAGCGATAAGCAACGAGGAACTAACTGCTCATGGTGAAGTTCGGAAGGTAATGGTGAATATTATTAAGAAAGGCGATGAGAAATCTAGACAGAAACAAACGACAGTTTCTCTTGCCCGAGCAAAGCGCGGGCAGCGTTTCTTTTCTGTTTGAAGAACCAGGGCTCTTTAGTACCTAAGGTACACCAGAATTGCATAAACAGCACCATTTCTCTCAGGATGTTTGTGACTGGAAGATTGCACTTGCAGACCTTTATGTGAAATGCATTGAGCAAAGAACAGCATTTTATAAAATATCTACGGAATATTGGATTTTCATTTATATTTATTTGCAATTGTGTTGTTTTATTATGAAAAGATGAACTACGCCAAATTTATTGTATACACCTCCCCTGAAGAAACACACAAAAGTAGTGACTAAAAGCAATACCATATTTATTTCGATATTAGTTGGTTTAAACACGTGAAATATGATTTTAAAGGCATGCCTTTGCAGGTGCTTAATTTAATGGAGAAATGTTTTATACCCTTGAGAAGTCTTAAAAAGGTTAATTGTATCTTTATAGACGAGCGTTAAATCTAAATTTGGTTCTGTTTATAGTTATGTATAACTACGAAAATTTTATGTGACTAAATTAATATGAATTGACATTATACTCCAGTTTACACATTGTTCATATTTTCAACAGTTCTGCGATTTGCGAATTGTGTTCCAAGATTCGGGAGTAGGCACGATTCGTGTATAACCCATTTAATTTTCCAGTTTTGGCTCTAATGCGGTATTGAAAGACTTCTGGGTGTAAAACATAACAATTAGAACACTCAGTATAGAGGATATGCATGATTTGAGCGATAAATCTCCTGTATGAAACAAAAAGTGGGCTCATTGATAGTAATAAACAATTTGCCTTTATCAGAAAAACACGATAGAGCAATTCATGATTTATACTGAAAGAGTACTGTAAGAAAAACTACAGTTAGAACTTGGTACACTTAAACACTGAACATGAGCAGCGTCAGAAGTTAAAGAAAATTAGGTTCAATCTGCCTCTGTTGTAAGTAATTTAAAACTTAAACTGTTGCTTGTCTTAGTTGCTTAAGTTCCATTCACCCCAAAGCTAATCCATTCTTATGATCCACAGACTGAAGGTGCCAGCTCAAGGAAACAAATGAAAGCGAATTGACACATCTACATGTGATGAATCTTATCTTCAAACAGTTGCCTCTGGAATCGCATGTGTCCACCCCACCGAGGAATTGTTAAAGAGCGTTCGTAAATAAAAATAAAAAAAAAAATCAGTGAGGAATGCGAGGAGATGAATTAGCCTTATAGTGCCATTCCGCCTGGCAGATGCTTCCTGCCCAGCTTCCCAGACTTCAAGTTGCACCGCAAGACCAAAAATCTTGGCCACCATGGCCAATGTCTTACCCCCTCTAGGCCCAGTGAGTTCAAGACAGAGGAACTTTTCATAAATGGCTCAAGATCAATTGAAGGAGGGTAAAAGATAAAAAAGTCAAAGACAATTATGAATGTAGGCGGAACGAAACTAGGAAGCCAAGAGAACTGCTAGAAACATGCGACAATTCTCACATTATTCGCCCCAACGGGTTTTGCAGGCATGCCACTCACTGAGAAATCGAGAAGAAAAACGCTCTGCAAATAATTCACACCTTGTGATACTAACAACGAAAGATGTGACATTTTGGACACAAAGGAAAAAAGTGTATATATCATACACAACTATATCAATCTACCTAGCAAGTAACGTCCAACCGCATATCATTCAATACATCTGAGTCGTCTTGATATGAACATTAAGCGAGAGAGAGAGAGGTCTGAAAACACTCTAGAGAGCTACAGCTTACCGGAATGTGCAATGTACAGATAACTACAAATATAAAAATGATACTCTTACAACAACTAACCAACTTATTGACATCAGCAAATTTTTATCATCATATTGCATTATAGAGTACTAAAACAAAGCATACTGACAATTTATCCAAAATAACTTCAGCACTGATAAACAATAATTACCTCTTCAAACACACATAAGAAAGTAACAAGTGATGTACTGCTTTTTTGAGGGAAATTAAGCTCCTACAGTGAATATATTTTTTCTAAACCCAAGATCGCGGGTTCAAACCCGGCCAGGATCGGCGGATTTTTTCGGGCGCAAATATCCTAAGTATGGCTTCCTTCGGAAGGGAAGTAAAGCCTTGGGCCCCGTGTCGTACATTTACGGCACGAAAAAGAACCTCAAACCTGAAAGAGAGGCCTCTGAGCAAAATTTTTCGGCCGTTTCACGCCCTGAATTGAATGGGACGCTGATGACCTGAGATGTTAAAGAGCGTCCGTAAATAAATCAAATCAATCAATCAAGTGAATATATTTAAGAAGTTCCGAAACTTTGGGTCACCATCAAATAAAGAAGAACACAAATATGTCATTGATAAGCAACGTAAGTAGTGCTAGCCTTTTAAATAACATAAAGTACGATGAAAACTACATATCTTTTACAGCGTAGGTATTTGAGTAAAGAACCGGCTGAGCGCGATTGCATACTGGGAAAGGCTAGTCGTCAAGGCTACATAATGCATGTGCAGGTAGCAGATTGTAGTTAGTTTGAGGAAGGCTTTGTCATGTACTAATTGTGTATTCATGTGTTATTCGGTGCTTTCTCTATGTGTAAATTATTTGCTTTGTTGATTACGCCACTCTTTACGAACAATTTTTATGTGTGATACATGCAAAAACGGATTCTCGCAGAGAAGTGGTAAGGAAATTTGCAAGGAAATATCCTGGCAATTGTATCCCAGGTAGAGAAACTCTATTCCCCAAATAATTAAAAAAAGTTACGACAAACAGGATTTCTTAATGACAAGAACCTTGCTCAAAACTGCAGTATTCTTACGGTAGAAAAGTTAGATGAAATACAGGAATAACCTATGTAGATGCTGGCAATGTATAGCCGCTGAGGGGCATCATTTTTAACATCTGTTATAACATAGGTTAGTGTTTATTATCGGTTTTAAATCTAGTGTCATTTTATACATTCCGTAAAAATATAAATAATAAAATAAAAATGCCCACTTACGCGCAGCGACACTCTGATTTTCTGGTTGTAACGGCTGCACTTCTCCAGTACGAAAACATCACTGCAGCTAACGATACTTTAGCAACTGAGAAAATCACTTTTCAAAATTCATTATTAAATGTCAAAACTGGTATTTACGTTTTTTTGACTTTTGCTTTCTCTCCAATTGAATATAACTAATACATAGCAAAATGCTCAGAATTTCTTTATAAAGTGGGAAAAAATAATGTCAAGTTAAATATAGGACATTTGTAATAGGCCTGGTATCAAAAAATGAAATTATGGGTGCAGATTCTTGCCCGTAAGTCATAGCCTGACAGATTGTTAACTTAGGTATCTGAAAAGGCGTTGTTGAAGGCTTCAACATTTAACGGATGACTTCATTTTCAGAAATATTTCTCTAACTACAAACACTTATGAACCTTCTCATTTCGATTTCAAAATATCTTAACGAACCTCTTGCTTGTATACTTTAGATGAAAACAGTGAGCAGGTTTTTTTTTTTTCCGAAACTGAAATAACTTTTTGTTAGCATTAACATTTTAATTAAAAAAATAAAAGTTTAAAATCATTTGTCTGACAGTCGAGAAGAAATCTGCTTGCAATGAAGGTAATGGGACATTTCTTTTTTAAACGCAAATTATGTGCTAAAATAATTTGTAATCCCCCATCATTTAGTTACAAATGCACATATGTGTGTTGATTCTAAAACTTACCTTAAGAACAGCTGATTTTTCACCAAGGCAAAGGTAATGGTCGAGAAGTGGAAGACTGGGATTGCAATTTAAGTAGGAGGAAAAATTTAAAAGATGTTTGTGCTAAGTGAATATTTTAAGTTTTTGACTGTCACCGGCTGTTATGTTGTGCAATTAAACTTTCTCGCAGAATTCAATCCACTGTGCCTTGAATTGTTCAACTGAAGAGGATGTGCTTTAAGGCATTGTAGACAAGTCAAATGGTAATGGATTGAAGGATTTTAAACGAACGATACTAATTCCATTTAATGATACCGGCATGGACTCCTGAACGGGAGGTTTACATACTGATTACCACCAGGATATTAACTTAGTCCCTCTCTGCCCCATATTTGTCATTAAAGGGCAATTACGGGGGAGGTGCCCTAAACTTCGCCCTCAGAAGCTTCCCCCTTCCTTAAAAGAATCTTTTCACAATTTATAATTTCATCTCCGTATCATCAAAGTTAGCCGCCTGTGATTGATTAAAAATATTAGTGAAAATTGGAATGATTGCAATTTGGAATTTGAGTTCGAAGCTTCCTCATCACCATTGTGTCACAGTTTATTTCATAATTAGGAATCCGGTATCCAGTACCTCAAGATGTAGCAAGGCTAGATCCCAGATGTGCAATGCATGAAAGAAGAAGGAACGTCAACAATTTAACCGTCTTCTCTACAAACTTAAGCTTGAGCAGCATGGTGTATTTAGTCGAGTGGCATGACCAGGACGCAGGTTTCTCTGTTTCGGGCTTCCTAAAGCTGATATGTATTACGTTGAAACAAAACATGCGTTCGTACACAGGCTACATTCGCCAAATCCATTGGAATCGGTGAATGGTTTGGAGAGGAGGTGGGATGAAGGTGTTTTGGAAGCGAATCACGTATGACGTCACCAAGATGTGGTCAACTCACGGATTTAGAAACCACGACAACGTCCTCGGGCACAGAGCGTGACATGAACGATCTTGGGTTTGGAGGTGGAGCAATCCGGAATATCATTTTTCATTTTTAGCCCACTTTGTAATATTAGTGTAAAACATGAGCATAACATTTCCTCCAATAGTACAGCAAAGTTATACAGAGCTTACCTACGCTCATCTTATGGCAAATGGTTAACTTCATTTTCTGACTACCGCTAGCCTTCCAGGAATTAACAATGCAAATAAGCCAGAGTCCTTTGACACCTGAGGTTATATCTTGTGCCTTATTGCAGTCTTCGGGCTACACAGATTTCCCCGTTAGCAAACTCATCTTTTTTTACTACTGCGCCATTTTAACACACACATTATCACAAATAAAGCATGATTAAGTAAATAAGTTGAAAAATATTACATCATATTTAAAAATACTTGCAATCTTGATGATTTTATGATGATGAAATCTGACAGTAAATTTTAAAGAAGCCAAACAAAAAAATTTATAAAACAAAATTTTTAAGAGTTTTCAGCAGGAAAAGCTGAAAATAAAAAGAGACATAAAACAAAGAGGCAAAAACTGTTCGTACAAATAAAATAATTCCGAATAATAAAAAGGAAAATAATATATAAATAAAATAATATTTGCATACTTCTGGAAGGAAAAAAAAAACACGAACCCAACTAAAGCCCGATCGATGGATGAATTACATAAAACATGAATGAAGTATGGAGAACTGGATTTATTCAATATCCAATACAATAAATGCAGTCAAATACATTATACATAATTATATAATAAATCTATCACCGTGCACTATTTGCATTCATTAGTTATAAATCATTCTACTATACTTTGTCTCAATTAGTTCCTGGTTTTCTTTCTTTCTTTTTTTAAATAGTATTTAACGCCCGTTTTTGCTACAGAGGTACCACAGGCGGTGGACACTGATGATACATGAAATGATATATTGGGAAAGGATTTTTTAAAGGAAGGAAACGTTCCAGGCCTAAGTCTAGTGTACCTCCCCGGCATTTATGAGGACTGAGGAAAATCTGGGAAAAAAAAAAACCTCAGTCAGGGAGGACGGTCCTGGCAGGATTTGAACCCCAGATCTCCCGCTCACGAGTCCGCGTCTTAACGACCTCGGATACCCGTGGCCGTAGTTTTCTTGTTGATCCAATATCCATAAAACTGTAGTTATTAGAATATTGAAAAGCTTCAATCTTTTTCCGCATATTTTATTTCTTTAATTTGTTTATTAATCCCCCTTAACCACTTCTTCCTCTCCTTCCTGAATAACTCCCTATTTCCTACATTAATGTGTTCAAGTTAGTGTTAACACTAACTCCACTTACATTTTTTAAAACTTCGGATTAGTTTCGGGAGAGATTCCTCCCATTATCGGTTGCTGTTGACTGAATGCCGTGGTTCAAAACGGGGGATGGACGCCCGTTCGCTCCTGTGGTGATATCTTGTGGTTCTAGTAGAAACTTGCTGAACACATTAATGTAGGATATATTACCACTACATTGTCTACAGCTTCGTAAATATATTTTTTACTTAACTCCCTATTTATTTACATTTGTTATCTGAACTTAAATTTATCATCTTATTCCCAATAACCTCGTTTCTTTACATTGTAATAAACTATGTCAGACATCATCCTTCTCTGGACCTCTCTCGCTTCCACCTATTGCTTTCAACTTGAAACTCCAGTTTTAACCCATGCTTCTCTGCCATCCTTATTACAACATTCAACATGTTTTCCCTATCCCAAATATTTTTCATGCATTTATATAAACCTTGACATTTTTTTTTATTAGGGCCACCAAATATTTCTTGCACTTCAATATCATCAATTCATAGCCTCATTTCTTTCATTAAACCTTTCCCATTTAATTTTATATTCTTCCATATTTCTCTCATCCCGTTCAAAATCTCCTTAATTGCACCAATCTTTGTTTCATCCTTTCATGTAAAATTAAACATTATCTGAATATATTTTTTTCCCTCAAGCTTGTTGATTCTGAACCAATACTTTTAATGTCCTTCCCATTAATTTCCTATTTGACCATGGATGAAGTTCGCGGTAAGAGACCTGATTTGTCTAATTACCTATGGATAGGTGCAATAGTAAACACCAGTCACCAATCGAACGTGGGCCAGTACTTTGAGAGGCAACAATTCTAAAACTTGTCCCAAATGAAAGTGGGAACAATGGCTAGTGCTACCCACACCGGTGGCGTCACTGCGGAGAACCCAAATTAACACCTACCGCACCGCCTGTGTATGCGAAACTAAAATGAATTGGCAACCGCAAAAGTGTGCAAAAGCTTGACCTTTGGCAGGAGACTTTCTCCAGGCGCGGTTCTCCGCCAAATGTTTGCTTTGAGACGGGATAATGATTGTAATGGTGTTAGAGAGCGACAGGGGCAAACACGCTCTGTTTGTACAACGGACTGCAAGTCATAGAGTCCCGCCCACCAGCTCTATTCTGCGCTTGGTAGCATTTTAATTACATCCGTCGTCTGCAATTCGACTCATGCCCTTCTTCCGGACATGTGCCTTCTGTAAAAAGAGCTGCCTGATGAAGGATAGCGGCACTCTCTTTGCCATGCAACGCCTTCGAACTGAATATTCTGTATACCACTAGTGTGGCTCTCTACCCCTAGTGTAAAATTCATCTTATCTAATTCCACCAAAAATTCAATTTAATTAATATTGCTGCTGTTGCTGCTTTTTATTTCTCCTTCTCCTTTTTCTACGCAAGCTTAGCATAATTCTTGCAATTACTGAACTTTTCCAGCGTCTGAAGATATTTTCTCAGTGCTTGTCGCTAGAACATATTCGCCAAATGCTGCCGACCTTGAATTTTCTAATCTGCGAATTCCGTTAATCTACATCCAATTTTGCACAAGAATTATAGTTTGTCCGTGCCCTCGAAAATGCAAAGGACTTCTATCGTTTAAATGAACCTAGTGATCCGTTGCGATCTCAAAGATTCATGTCACCTGTTTAAAGATATATCATTTGCCAAGTACTTACTATTAAATTACCCTTCATGTCATCTTTCATGTGTTCTGTCTACACACTCTTCCAATCACGTCTGTTTCTGAATATGAATATGGATGGGACTCAATCTATTATCGTAATTCTTTACCTTGTTTCATTTTTGTTTGTCATTACCTTTCTTTCATGAATCACAAGTTTAAAAGAATATGCAATGTATTCATAAAGTATTGATGGACTTCATGCATTAATAACTTAAAAATCATGAGTTAGAAAATTGCGGTTTTCTACGTAGTAGTTGCCAACTCAAAATTTGTTATTCATTTGTGATCAATTAACATGGGCTCCTCTAGTTAGCATTCCGTCTAACGTTGAAATACAGCTTCGACCAATAATGAACACTGTAGGCCCAGTGGCAAAAAAGCACCATCTTGCTGGAAAATGTGTTGTAATAAATGTTCTACTTGTGAAAAGAAGTTCCAACATGTCAGGATTGCATTATAGCCCCCTCAAAAAAAAAAAAAAAAAAATCCCAATTATCTGATCACACCACCCATTCACCTTCGCACTATCTCTTTCCATTTTTTTACCGCCACGAGTGGCCATGGTCGTTAAGGCGCGGACTCGTGAGCAGAAGGCCTGCGGTTAGATTCCCAACAGGACCTTCCTCCCTGATTGAGGTTTTTTCCAGGTTTTCCTCTGTCCTCATAGATGGCAAATGCGGGCAGACACCCTAAACTTAGGCCTGGGAGGCTTCCTCCCCCTTTTTTTTAAAAAAAAACATTCCCCATATTATTTCATCTCATGTATCTTCAATGTCACCGTCTGTGATGCCTCAGGGCTATTATTTTACTGATATCATGAGATACCAATATACCAATTTTCTCAACTTTCCTTACAATGCCATTCTTTCGTACTTATGTAGTTGTATTTCTATCTATGAAGTGGGAGTGTTCACCCCATTCGAGGATATAATAGCCCAGAAGCTATAGTTCGCCTCGTGCTTAACGCAAAGGGCTGAAGCACATAAATCATTCAGATATTATTTTACTTTCATTAGACCAAAATTCACATTCCAGAGATTCTAAATCTTGTTTTGATGCTGTTAGACAAAACTCGTTCTTTATCTTATTTCCAATCGCATTCTCTTGGAAATTCTGTTTTGATAGCTATTTTAATAGTATTTGAATGTCCGTTTTAACAACTGAGACGGAGGACACTGATGATGCATGAGATGAAATAAGTTTTTTTTTGTTATTTTTTTAAAGGAAGGAAACGTTCCATGAGTTTAGGGTACATCCCCGGCAGTTGTCATTATAAGGATTAAGGAAAACTGAAAAAAAAAAAAAAACCTCACTCAACCTTAGCTACCCGTGGCGATTCCGACAGCCATGCCGAAAGAGAAGATGATTATTTTTGTTTCTGATATCCATCTCAAAAAATGTAAATTTTATGCATAGTTGATTTAGGGTTAATTGTTACCTATCTGATAACGAAGCTTTCTCTTCTGTTATTTACAAACTTTTCTTTGTTTTTCTGTAAATAATTGCTGTTCGACTTTTATTTAAAATTGTTTATTACATATATACTTCAGAGAATCACGGGACGGCTTGTTTTGGGAATGCTTGTCCAAAACAAGTATATAATTTAGGTTTTCATACCTATATAATTGCTCTTCTTATTTGCGAACTCTACTGGCGGCAGCGTTGTGGTGATCTAGATCCATTGCTTTAATATCTCTACTTTATTAGTCTACAGTGATACTACAATACGTTTCAGGAAAATGCTTCGGATTTAAACCCTTTTCGAAAGGATAGAAAATCACCGCTCAAAAGTCCATACAGAGAACTTCATTCTCGCGTTGGTGAAGTACGAGGGTAGGTCCATAAGTTTCTGACTCGCCGATAAGGATTATGTCTTCACAAAACTATTATCTGATGTCATACCTTATCTGTTAAGTAAACAATTTCATCTGTAACTTCCGCTCCGCTGTGTTCAGTTATTCAGATATAGTTGCATACAGAAGGCTATGTGTAGAAGATTGTGACATGTTCAAAATGGAGGATCCACCTGTTATTAAGTTCTTCACAAAAGAAGGACTTATTCCAAATGAAATTAAACAGCAATTGGACGGTGTATATGGGGAAGCATCACCCTCAAATTCTACTATAAAAGAATGGGCCAAACTTTTTCGAATGGCTCGAGAACGTATTGAAGATGAAGAGCGTGTAGGTCGGCCTTTGCAGGTACTCACTCATCAAAACATCGCTCTTGTGGAAAGAGAAATTATGGAAGACCGGCGGCTCAAAGTTACAAAAATAGCAAAAAGGTTGGGTCTTTCTAAAACAACAGTCCTTGGAATCATTCATGAACATTTAAACATGAATAAATTTAGTGCAAGATGGGTGCCGAGACTTCTTTCCTCAGTCCAAAAGTTGCAACGAGTCATCTGTTGCCAGGCATTTTTGGAGCTCTGCCGTAGCAACCAGAGAGGGAAGTTCTGCAAACCATTGTTACCGAAGATGAAACTAAGGTCCTCTACTATGATCCCTAGCCCAAAAGAGAATAAATGGAGCGGCGTAAACCTGTCCAAGCACGGCCCCTAAAGGCCAAGGTCACTCAGTCAATCATGAAGAGCACGGTCACAGTCTTTTGGGACTGTGAAGGAATACTTTTCATTGACTTCAAGGAGAGAAACACTACGGTAAATGGAGAGTACTATGCTGGCCTATTGCGCAGACTACGTGCTTCCATCAAAGAGAAAAGGTGAGGGAAGCTGAGTGGTGGTGTGTGCCTTCTTCACGACAACGCGCCTGTGCACACAGCTCTTGTTGTAAAGGAAGCTGTGAAGAAATGTGGCTTCAACCTATAGCCCAGATCTAGCTCCCAGTGACTTATTTCCTTTTCTCAAAACTCAAGAAGGACCTTCGAGGAATGAAATATAAGTGTTACGATGAAGTGATGGATGCTGTTTATGCCCATTTTGTAGACAAGACTTCTGACTATTTGGGGGGGAGGGTTGAAATGTTAATTCAAAGATGTGAGCAGTGTATTGCAATAAAGGGTAATTATAGCATTTGTAATTATCATACCTAGAAAATGGTTAGGCCGGGAACTTATGAACCTACCCTCGTACTTCCCTCCCTACCTACTCAAAGACTTATGCACTTCCTTTCGCAGTGCGGTCATATTGAACATTGAGCTACTATATCTAATCATAAAGTCCCGATCCGAACGAGCAAATTTCTTACCAACCAAGAAGGGCCCCCAAAAGGGAGCCTCTTTATTTTCCACCAACATCATCACAAGCGTTCTACATTCTATGCATTGGCTAAGTGAGCTCGCAGCACTACCCACGTTTACTTAGATTCAGCTTGACATCTAAGCATAAGTTTCGCTTATGAGACGTTAAGAAATAACTGAAGTCAGAATGAATCTTTGAAACCAACTACCCTTTCAGTGCAGTGCTATTTCATCAACGGTTCTTAATTGTGTAAACATAAAATAGTTTGCAATATTTTCATTGGTATTTGCCAAAGACACATCCTTAATTTCTACCTAAAGACATGCTGCACACTATATTTAGAATTTTATGGTTACATAAAAAAATCAAGAGATGTAAGAACTAACTTACGGCATTCAATATTAAACAAGCTTCACTCTGTGTGTCCTCGCCATTGCGGCGTTTGCTCCTTCATCATCAGGTTATTACACATTTATATCTTCGTATCATTTCTTTGGTTTATTTTAGTTGTAGACGCGGAGGTCGCATGATTAAAGACAAATAGTGATGTTTCTTTTTCTGTGTGACAACGTAACCTGCGGGCAAGTGGTACTCGATAATGATCAATTTATGCTGCAAGAGTCATGTCAAATCTAAGATACTTGTTTATTATAAAAGAATAAAACTTTAAAAGGACATGCCACTTAAAGAAAGAAAGGAAGGAAGGAAGGAAGGAAGGAAGGAAGGAAGGAAGGAAGGAAGGAAGGACGTGACTTAGCGACGCTTTTCAACAATTTGCGAGGACAAAGAGAAACTGCGCACGAATTTTGCTACCGTGAAGGGAGAGCAAGGAGCTAAAAAACTGTAGTGAAATGGATGAAAGAGTGCATTAAAACGAGTGCAAAGGCATTTACATCATCAGCTTTCTGCGAAGAGTAGCAATACGAGTACAACTGAACTGCAAAAGCAAGTTGATGAACTCAGGGACAATGTAAATGTAGATAATGCCCATATCGTCACTAGACACTGTCTCTTAGTCGGTTGAGGATCCTGGTGGTGTAGTGTTTACCATACTTGCCTCCTATACTCAAGATCGCGGGTTCGAACCCGGCCAGGACCGATGGATTTTTCCGGGCGTAAAAATCCTAGGTATGACTTCCTTCGGAAGGGAAGTAAAGCCGTGGGTCGCGTGTCATACATTTACGGCACGATAAAGAACCTCAAGCCTGAAAGAAGAGGTTTCTGAGCAAAATTTATCGGCCGTTTCACGCCCAGAATAAAATGGGACGCTGATGACCTGAGATGTTAAAGAGCGTTCGTAAATAAACCAATTAAAAAAAAACAAGACACTGTCTCAGTAAATTTCAATTCAAAAAGCTCCATTCTAGATCAACAGTTTTCTTTCTGCCGTTTAAAGTCAGAGATAACTTAAAAATAACAAAAAAGAAAATGTATATATTTTAAATAGTGTTGAGTGCCCGTTTTAACTACTGAGGCATCAAAGGCTGTAGACCTTATGAGATGAAATGATATATTGGGAAAGGATTTTTTTAAAGGAAGGATGCGTTCCAGGCCTAAATTTAGGGTACATCCCCCCGCCATTTGCCATTTATACCGTCAGGGTAGTCGAGGTCTAGCGCGGACTCGTAAGCGGGAGTTCCGAGGTTCGATTCCCGACAAATGGTAAATGCCGGGGCGGTACCCTAAACTTAGGACTGCAACGCTTCCTTCCTTGAAAAATGTCTTTTCCCAGTTTATAATTTCATTTCTTGTATCATAATTTTCCGCCTGTGATGCCTTAGCAGTAATAACGGACGTTAAACACCATTCCAAAAAAAAAAAAAAATAATAATAATAAGAAAATTTGTTATTTATGAGTATTGAGGAAATCCTGAAAAAAAAAAAAAACTCAGTCACGATGGACAGTCCTGGTCGGAATCGAACTCCAGACCTCCCACTCACGAGTCCGCATATAAAGAATGTGTATTAAAAACCGCAGGGTCGTCATACATGTTTTGAAACGTAAAATTAATGTTTCACAATGCAAGTAGTCATTACACATTTTTAAATATGCATGTAGCTGTGACTTAAATTAATTACATCCTTTGAAATGCACTGAATTATAGGTCATTCACTGTTTAACAAGATTAAAGTTAAACTTTCAGTTAAAGTGGTTACATAACATAAACCTTGTAGTTTATGTCATGATATTCATCAAACGACTTGCTTTTTATCGACCTATCAATGCATGAATAGCAGTGACAAGTTTAGCGACAGAGGACGTTTGAAAACAAGACAAATGCAAATAATAACAGTGTGACAAACTTGTGTTAGAGCCAGGTACGCTGTGGTAACCTTTCATTTTCAGCACACTGCAATTCCGCAGGGACGGAGTGGCTGCCACAGTTGCAGTGAAAGGAGGAAAAATAACGTAAAGAGGTGACAACATAAAAAAAGAAACCACCTGTTCTCCTCCAGTGTAGCCGTGTGATTGTCTCAGGCATTAGAGTTGAGTTGTTTATTTTGTTTATAAGGCGCGAACTAGTTCAATCAAGAGGTAGTATAAACTTCGCCATCTATATAGTCTTCTATTCCTATTATTATTCCTTGTTTACGTATTTTAAAGACTAGTTTCCATTTTAAATTATTCAACGGGTTTAAATTTTTCTCATTTTATTAATAATACAACTTGTTATTCTTTTATACATTGTATTTTGTACCATGTTTTTCAAATTTTAACACATTTAAGCCCTTTATTTAGTATACACAGTTTATTTCCCACTTGTTACAGTTGTTTGAATCTTTGTGCCTTTCCTATTCTAACTAGAGAAGCGAAATATATAGATAAATACGCTTAAACAGTATCAAAATATCTTATATTGTTTCTCTCGATATGAGCAATTATAGATGTTCTGTTAAAAGCCAGGGCTCCCTTGCGAGTTACCCAACAAGCCCTGTCCTACACCCGAAAGGATTTTGATGTTGTATTTAATTTAACATTTCTTGATGCATTACCTGTTCATGTCCCATCAGAAATGAAGACAGAGGTTTATTTTTGCATAAAGCCCGTACTCCACCGGATTTAAATCTTACGTACTAATATTCCTCTTTCCAATCTATTATTTTATTTTTATTTATTTTTTTTCGTTATTAATATATTTCGCTTATTTTTCTTCCCCCCTCCCCCTTAGCAGTTTTGCATCCTTTAAAAAATAAAAATCATCTTCCCCCACGCGTTTCCTCTTGTTGTTTTATCTGTTTTTATACTCTAGAAATTCAATATTTACTTATACCATCATCTGCCTTTGAAGAACACAAGCGGTTCGAACCATTTCAATATTTATTTAACATTTAAGTGTTTACATTTGTCTAATTATTTTAGGTCCATTGTTCCAAGAGTTACTTTATTTTTATATCAAGTGAGTCTTCTCATTCTGCGAATTGGGAAGTTATACAATCTCGGCGTTTTACATGCTATGTCGTAAACACTACCCCCTGCCTCGTAACGATTTCTTCCAAATTGGGTTCTAATTGCCTCTCGTGTTGCACTGTGCGCGTGCTGGGCTTTAGCAGTGAAGATTCGGGGCTCAATTACTGGTCCATGAAAGTTTTTTTTTTTATTATTCTGCGATATTCATTAATGTAAAAATTCTAATTACGAGATGATATCGAAATGTTCGGGATTGGTGCTGCCATCTCGACAGTAGCCGCAGTAGCGTTTTGTACTGCCAGGTGTCAACACTACACATCTGATGAGTGAGTGTTTAAAGTTTCATGCAGCTGAGAAGATGTGTTGAGATTCTATAATAATTTTCACGATGCACTGGTGTAGTGTGTGGCGATTTTACGATGGATCCGAGATTAGATCAGAGAGTGTGCATCAAATTCTGTGCAAATCTCCGGGAAAATGCTACGAAGACCCTCGCAATTGTTCAACAAGCATTTGGGGGACAAAGCGTGAGCCGTACACGTGTGTTTGAGTGGCATGCTCGATTCAGGGTCGGCGTACAGCTATTGAAGAAGATGCTCATACCGATAGACCCGTCAGCTGCGCAACGCCTGACATTGTTGCTAAAGTTCAACACCTCATTCGTTTTATTTATTTATGGACGCTCTTTAACAGCTCAGGTCATCAGCGTTGCTCATGCGTGAGTATCGAAGTCGAGCCATTGAAGATTTTGCCAAACAGTGAATTCCACGTACTACTGTGACGCTTTGCGACCGCTCCATGAAAATGAGCGGAGACGACGGCCCGAACTTTGGCGGAAAGCGAACTGGCTGTTACATCACGATAATGCGCCCTGTCACAATTCCTTGTTCACAGGAGCTTTTTGACGAAAAACAACATGACAGTTGTCTCCCACCCACCGTACTCGCCTAAATTGGTGCCCTGCGACTTCAGTCTATTCCCCAACCTGAAAATCAAGTTGAAAGGACGTTGGTTCGACACAACGGAGAGGATTCAAGAAGTCCATGCTAAACACCCTCAAAGAACATGACTTACAAGGTTCATTTGGAAAATGGTAGAATCGCTGGGGTCGGTGTATACGTGTGGAAGGGAACTACTTCGAGGGTTACGGCGGTCATTGGTCTCTTAAGTTTTTGACCAGATAGCAGCACCAGTCCCGAATATTCTGCATACCATCGTGTGTAAATTTCAATTAAATAATAAATTAGCATAAGAATCTATTTTAAGTAAATGCAAACAACTTAACATTAATGTGAATTGACAAACTTAAGGCAATGATTAATATTTGGAGTTCCATACCAGCGCGGCAGAGAGCAGAAGTCTAGTCCTTTACAACCTCGCTCACCAGGAGCAGACGGACTAATTACACTAGATGATGAAGATGCAGATCAGGGTGAGGGTGACGATGGGAAATGAATGACAGAGGAAACCGGATAACCCGGAGAAAAACTGTTCAGACGTCTCTTTGTGAGCCACAATTCCCATTTGCGGTCGCTGGGATCGAAGCCGAATAGCCAGAGTGTAAGCGAGCCGTTTAATCACTCGGCTAAGCACCTAAGTACATAGTGCGGATAGAAGGAGGAATTATTCAACATGCTTCGTTGGCTTAAATGTCGGAGCTCGTCTGCAGTTATATTAGTTCACATAATGTACGCATTGAGAGCTGTTATCCACGAGCAAGCAAGGTGTAATATGCATTGTTATTAATATTAAAATTATCATATATATTATACCTAGATTTCTGTGTATATCAACCGCGCACAGAGGTCCAGTTTGTTTTTACAAACGAAGTGCACACGCATAGCCTGTTTCTGTGCATGTAAACACAATAACCAGTAATGCCACAGCCAGGGATCCTCCTAAATGTGTCGCGTAATTATTGTAATATTCAGAAGAAAAACAAACTAGTACATTTGTGTTGAATCAGTACATACCACCTCTACTACCTTGAGCCTTAATTATGACACAGTGTATGTTAGCTCGCGACGAAATTACGCTGATTACCTTGTGTAGAAAGATTTTGTATAGCTCTACTTATGACTTTAGTAAGATTTCTTGCAATACATCTTCATTCCAGAAATATGCAGGGTGATATATCTTTATGGCAATCTTGGCTTAAAAATATATACAGTAAATATTTAAGTATCTTTAGTTCTGGGAATGTTATTATTTCTACCAATTTGACGGGTTCTTTTCTGCAAGAATAATGATTATAAAAAAGTTATAAATTAAATAAAACATACTATTGCGCTTACAACTTGAGTTGGAGTATGATTATGATTTATAAATATAATAATTCAAAGTGCAGAGTTGATTTGTAAATAGATCAGCGCACCCATTGGCAGTTTAGACCCGGTATTTGGTAACAAAAAATTGCAATAATTCAGGATATTAATTGTTTAAGTACTCACATTAATTAAACAGGAAAGTGCTGAAATTTCTTATCTTCACATTTCAAACTGTGCTTACCTGAAACAAAACAAAACAAGATTCATTATTATAAAACAACTATTTTACTTATATACCAAGCAAACATTTAAACATCAATGATAAATAATAATATTATTATTTGGTTATTTAAGGATGCTCTTTACAATTCTGATCTTTGGCATCCCACTTAATTTAGGGCGTGATAAGGCCAACATATTTCACTCACAGGCTTACTTTCTCAGGCTTGAGATTCTTTACGTGCCGTAAATGTACGACACGGCACCATTGCTTTGGTATCCGAAAAACATATGAACCCTGGCCGTGTTTGTACTGCAACCTTGGCAATATTAAATAGAATTTATAAATATATGCACACCTTTTTCCCCCTTCAAACGAACAGAATATAGGATTGAATGTTTATAACACAAAATACGCTAATGTGACTTAAGTATAAATTGCCTAAATTATGTTTAAAACAATTTAAATAAATATTTTTATTTTGAATTTTTCATATCTTCTGGCGATGGCCAACGTCTTCCATATAACAAATTATAATGAAGCAAATAGTTCGGGATCCGCCGTGTTAGAAGTTATAGGACATTTGCCTTGTAGGAAAAATGGCACCTAGATCATTCATCCTAACGGGAATCGAATTTGGTCCCTTTAATATGTCAACAGATACTTAATGCCTGAGCTGTCTTTCAACTTAGGGCCTCTACACGGTGCGATTAAAAATAACGACCCTTTCATGAAATACATCAAATTAACGATTAGATTATTGTGTACAGAATGCTGCATAAGTCACAGTTTTTCTCAATACTTTATTCTAAAAGGAAATAATTGTTGTATTTTTATATTTCCACTTTCCTTAAAGGAATTTTTCAGGCAACTACTGTTTTTGTCTATACATTTACAAGAGCCATCATTGTAACCAAAATCACTTTCAAATTAGTCCGTAAAGGGGTTGGTCTCTTCAATTTGTAGCAAAAATGATGTCCCTGATTTCCCATGTTGAGGAATTAAACATGTGAGACCCGCCTTGAAAATGTTGGTTTAAAAATACACTGACATTTGATCCTAGTGCAGTGACGCCACTATGTTATTGCTAAGCAACGTTGTCGTTCTTTGCTTATTAACATACGTTAAATGATTTATGTAGTACTCGTATTGAATAAAATCTGGGTTAATGGGCTTTTTATACTCGCGCATACTATATTTTATATATTGAACATTTAATATAAATGATTTTAAATGATCATAAATTTGATATTCCAAAATCCCTTTCTTTGCTTTTCCAACAACTGTCAATGTTCAAAGCGTTGGGTTTTGAAATAATTTGGCATACTGGTAATAATTCAATTTATTTTCCGAAAATCATAAGACAACTGAATTGAGCTGCAGACTTACATTTCCAAATCCCTTCTGGCCGGCTATCCTGAACTTGTTTCTCTCTCTCTCTCTCTCTCTCTCTCTCTCTCTCTCTCTCTCTCTTGTGATATCCGCTGGTCGTTTAGGGAAATGCTGGGATGGATATTTACTTTAAACGATTTCCTGATCTCTCATTTCTTCTTTTTTCATTTCGTGGTTCAGTTACAGGGTTGAAAGTTCCAGGCGAGATGGGTTAGTGCCGTGTGACAGTGGCCAGCGCCTTAGAAGGGTTTCGGTCCCGACTCATTAGCCTTGCTAATCATCGTACGTGAATTCTGGTGTCCCAATATCTCCCTCCCTTCATTCCTTCCTCCCGAAGGTTCCCTCACTCGGGACGTAAACAAAAAACGACTAGCTGTTGAGCAAGGCTTAAACTCCTCTGTTTCTCAGCCCAATCCAATCCAAAAGTGCTGAAGAAAAGATATAAATGCTTAAACATTTTATTACCCGAATTGAAATTTCAGATATAGAAATTTTAAATTAGTTTCGTTTACAACATTTATTAGTTAGAATTCCCGTCATCTTTCTGGAACATTTTATAATGACAATTAACGGAGTTTATTAACAAACCTGTCAGTCAGCAAAGCACATGCGATCTGTTTGTAAGCATAGAAACCGAAAAAGCTTGTCGCATTCTTGGAAAAGGAGTTTCAGAAACAGCCGGGCATTTGTAAATTAATTTATAAATAAGACTAAATTTTAAGAAAAGAAGACAGAATCAAAAAGTAACGCTAAAGAAATATTTTAACACATATGTTGTTGAAATACAAAACTTACAAGAAAAACGTGGAGCATTGTAACCAATTAAATGTAAATAAATCTTTTTATCATTATACATTTAAGAAAAAGTTAAGCATTCCATACGAATACATCTACATAAAAAAACTAAAACAGAATAGACAGATTCTAAACAGAAGAAGACGATATACACCACCACTGGTGACCGAGGTCGTTAAGGCGCGGACTTGTGAGCGGGATGTCTGGTGTCCGATTCCCACCAGGAGCGTCCTTCCTGACTGAGGTTTTATTCAGGTTTTTCTCAATCCTCATAATTGGTAAATGGAGGTACCCTAAATTTAGGACGAACGCTTCGTTCCTTTAAAAAAATTCTTTCCCAATTTACCATTTCATTTCATGTATCATCAGTGTCCACCGCCTGTGATGCCTCAGTATTAGTAACGGGCATTAAACAAACAACAACAACAATAATAATAACATAATAATAATAATAATAATAATAATAATAATAATAATAATAATAATAATAATAATAATAATGCGATATAGAATCTGACTAATGAAGAAGATGCGAGTGAATCAATCAGTCAGTTCAGTCCAACGCTAATCGGAGTTCGGTGGATGGACAGTACAAGACAGTAGCATAGTTCGTTGAAATGCACGGAGTACTACAATGCGCTAGATGATGAACATGAAGATGGAGAAGATGCAGTGAATAAAATCGGTGGGAAGCGAGCAATTTAACCATTTGGCTACGACGTCGTTCTTTAATTAATATGGAAAAAAGCTGAATAAATTTAGTATATTTTAAGAATTAAACAATTCAAAAAGAGTCTTAATAGAAACTGCTATTTAAATGTAAAACTATGTGCTTTCAGTTTGAACGAAGGAAACGCACGCTATGGGGCCATATAACAATATACTTGAAAGTAATGCAATCCATATTCAAAGCCACAAAAAGAGAACCATCGGCGTTGCGGTAGATTGAGTTCAAGTCCAGCTCTAGCATATTGCGACAACTGGTTAATATGCTAAAGAGGACAACGAGGTTCAAACTCACGGTCTCGTGAACGAAAGACCTTCACCTTTACCCACTGTCATGGATACTGAGGAGAAAGGAGGGGGAGAAAGGGCGCCGCGGTCGTGACGTGAAAATAGCCACTTTCCATTTCCAAACGGCGATAGCCCGAGTGATTGTCAACTATCTTGATATTAGTAATCTCAGCAAAATAAGGTAAAGTACAGCTATAAGGTTGTAGGTAATAACTAACAACATATGCCCCGAAAATGAACTTCGAGTTCCCTGGGAGGTTAAATCAGGATAGTGGGAACCTCTAAAATGTATTATTATTATTATTATTATTATTATTATTGTTGTTGTTGTTGTTGAAGTATTGCTTAGATAAATTTATTTTTAACTAATATGGCATACCCACATTGAAATTGTTATTTGCTTATTGTTGCAACATATGCAATGACGTTATTTCAATTACGGGCCACCTTAGCGCGGCTGCGTACTGGGGAAGTGCAGCTGTTGCAAAGGAAAACTATTAGACAAGATGTGCCGAGCGTAAAGTTAGTATTTTATATTATGATTATGTTTTTGCTGAAAGTATAAATGACACTAGATTAAAAACTGACAATAATGAACACCAATGTGTTCTATAAGAGTTGTTGAAAACGATATCCCTCAGCAACTGTACATACGTAGGAATTTCTGTATTTTTCGTAAGAACAGGCGGTTTTTTTATTTATTTTATTTGCGGATGCTCTCTAACCTCTTAGGCCGTCAGCGTCCCATTCAATTCAAGGCATGAAAAGGCCGATAAATTTTGCTTAGAGGCCTTTTTCAGGATTGAGATTTTAACGTGCCGTAAATCTACAAAATGGGACTCCCGATTTTATTTCCATTCCGAAGGAAGGACCGACAAATGCAGACAGTTCGGAACACGTTTCTTGTTATTGAGAGACTCAGTCTGTTGTAGCTTTTTAACAAGTTGGCGAAAAGTTTCTCTACCTGGAACACGATTGCTAGGATATTCATTTTCTTGTGAATCGCCTTGCCACTTCTCTGCAGGAATCTGTTTTCACATATATCGTACATAAAGATTCGTTTTCCAAGACGATATTTAGGAAGTGGCATAACTAACGAAGAGGAATTAGCACACAATTTACACACAATGAAAGCACAAGCACAGGCTGACAAGTCTCTCTGAAACTAACTACAGGCTGCTACCTGCTCATGGATTACTGGCTTCTCTCAGTACGAAGCCGCGCTCTGTGGTCCATTACACAAATAACCTCACTGTATTTTTATATAATGAGTTAGTTCTTTAGCACTAGAGATTTATGAGCTGTACCAGGTGAATGTAATTACAAAATTGTTAGCTATTAAAGACTTTTATAGTATTTTAAGCTTTTTCTTAATCTTATATAAGTGCCTTTACTTAATTAATATTGTTAGAAATGTACATTTACTAAATTTAATTGCTAAAATTGTTGCAAAAGTTTATTCTTTTACAAACTCACGCTTCATTTTTTCATTATCAAAATATAGCACCGCTTTTAACGCTCATGTATTAATACAATAATTAAAAAATCGAAGTTGAAGCAGGAGCAACTTTTTTAGAATGCTCTCTGACACACTTAATTCTGTTAATAAATAAAATTTGCTCATAATGCGGGCAAATGACATTATTTTATACTTAGCGTACACAAATTTAATTTGATGTTATATATTTATGTAATACTATATGATCTTATATATTTTTTAAAATCGTCAATATGATCAGCACACACACACACACACACACACACACACACACACACACACACACACACACACGGGGTAAACAATCCTCCACGCAACTGATTTCGCGGCTTGCAGCCGGCTGGCGAAATGCACTTGATACACTTTCACTCAATACACTATATTCCATCACCTAACAAATGCGCGCTACTTATGCAAGATTTTAACTCACAGTAAAGCCTCGCGGAGGGGAAATATACGCCGATAGCCGCGGCCGGTCCCGCGGTTGCATCAAACATTGCTCATCCTGTATATACATATTTCTTTATCTCTAATTTATAAGCTATTAAGTGTTTTCTCTTCTCTTTGGTTTTTGTTTTGTTCAATTATTTTAGATTTGCAGTTCATATTTTAATAACATGTTTTATACTTGTCAATACCTTGTTGTTTGTCATTGTTTCACAATTTATTTCCGTTCAATCGAGAAAGCAAAGACAGTAAGAGCTTGCACTTCTCCATTTTATTTTTTTTGAGCACTTGTAAATTTAAATTTTCTGTAGTCATCTAGTGCGAAAATCATTCTCTTTATAGCTTTTTAATAAAGCTGGCAATGTAGCCTACGTTTATTACTTAATTTGGATATAATTTAAAACACACATAATAATAAATATTGCACACAATCACTTATGCTGCAGCCACCTCCGCAGCACATTTGCAGCGTGGGCTTTAAGCCCCATATGCACCCAGGCGTAGGTCTCAATCCTGTTTGGCTTAAGTTTCCTGGATAAACGTTCATCTAAAGAGAGTTTCCCCCCATACAATAGACAGCAGGTACTTTTAAAAGCGTCTAGTTTCGTACAACACAAATATCAATCATTCCCCATGATCAACAAGGTTTTGAAGAACTGAGCAGCCTGCAGAGATTGTTGTGAGCATGTAAATAACTAATATACTGTAATACCACAGTGATACGATGTACATGTCTTTGAACGTAGCTTGCGGCGATGTTTTCGCTACGGGGCATAATAACCTATGTCGGGGGGAGGGGGTGAAGAGAAGTTGGAATACGAAAGCAAATGTAAATATAATTGATTCTGGTGCTGTAACACTGAGAAACAGAAATATAGTAAATTGTTATGAATACCAATTGCAAAATAAGAGTTCGAACCTAAACAAAACCGTTAGGGAATTTAAAGACTGTTAAAAATGAATAAATTTCCAAAAAGAAAACGGCAGTAAACTAGCCTTAGATTTATTAAAGTGGGTCAATTGTTACATTAAAAAGATCAGACGAGCTAATTACCCAAGAATAGGTGAATTCAAACTTGCATTCAGCGGCAATGTGTAGAAATAAAGCATTGAAACGAAAGAAGCATCAGAATAGGAAAACGTCTGAACAAAACACTCAAAATGTAATTATATCGAAGGACATAAAACATAGAAGAATGGCAAAGGGTTTAAGAAAATGCATAAAAATGATAGAAAAATATGCATTTGTTCATGTAGTTTAAATTAATATTGACCGATTTCTAGGAAAATGTGTTATTAACTAATTCATACATTTATAAAATCCATTTATCTGCTACTTAGTTCCTTACAAGGAACAACATCGCGTTAGAAAAACAAAAATGCACCAAAATGCTATTATAGGTTATTACTTTGAAATTTTAATAGCATCTAGTCTACATAAGAAGTTATTTCTAAGAGCCTATCATAGCACAGTTAAAGTTTCCAAGTTATTCTTAAAAATTGAAATAGAAAAACGAACATTTATCAAATTAAAGTTCCATAAATACTAGGTGGTGTTAAAATGTACATAAAATATACAAACTTTTTTTGTTTTTGTTTACACAGCTTACAAAATACATTTCCATCGTTGCTTAGAACACATACAATTCTTTATACACTTTTGAACCTAGGAATATTTGCTGCTGGATCTTACTTTTGGAATTCAGTTTTTTTCCCCCACACAAGCATCTAACTTATTAGTGGATAACAAAAAATGGCTTTTCCCCGCCAATTCAATGCATTTCAAAGCTTACCCAAATTCCATTAGGTGCTTAAAGGAGATTATGCTGTATGTAAAGTTTAGAAAACTAAAAAACAACGATCGAAACAAAAAATTATAAGTAAGCAAGAAATTTGCCCTTTAGATCAAAATATGCACAAACACTTATGATATGCACCAATATGCACGAACAAATATGCATCCATTGTCTTAATTAAACACAAAACATATAATTAAGTTTTATCAAGATAAGCAGCTCCAATGAAAATATGTATTTCAATATATTTCTCATTTCTGTACTACATTGCCCCATTCTCATCGGAAGTGAAACGAAGCTCTCTTGGTCACGAGTCTTCCTAGTGTCGGTCTAGTCATTTCCTTAATGTTCTTTGATCAAAGTTCCTTGGCATCAGGGAAGCACTCCGATCTTGGAAATCATAACCCATCTCTATTTGTTCAGCACCTTTACATTGATTGATTTATGGACGCTCTTTAACATCTCACGTCATCATCGTCCCATTCAACTCAGGGCGTGAAACGGCCGACTAATTTTGCTCAGAGATCTCTCTTTCAGGCTTGAGGTTCTTTTTTGTGCCTTAAATGTACGATACGGGACCCACGGCTTTACTTCCCTTCCGGAGGAAGCCATACTTAGAATGTTTATGCCCGAAAAAATCCATCGGTCCTGGCCGGGAACCCGAGATCTTGAGTTTAGGAGGCAAGTATGGTAACCATTACACCACAGGACCGACTAAAGCAGCAACTTTACAGATCACACCAATCGAAGTATGCTGCTAGCTTTTTAGCATCAAAAGAGGTGTAGTGAAAGATAGCTAAGTCCGTAAGTAGTGTTGATTGTTGACTTGTTTTATTTACGGACGCACATCTCAGATCACCCGCGTCCCAATCAATTCAGGGTCTGAAACGGCCGACAAATTTGCTTAGAGGCCTCTTTATTCAGGCTTGAGTTTCTTTATCGTGTCGTAAATATACGGCATGGGACCTAAGGCTTTATTTCCCTTCCGAAGAAAACCATACTTAGGATTTTTACGCCCGACAAAATGCATTGGTCCTGGCCGGGATTGAACCCGCGATCTTGGGTTCAGAAGAAAAGTATGGTTACCACTACATCGACAGGACCGACCCGTAAATAGTGTAAATAATGTTATTGAGCATGCGAATTTGAAATAAATACAATGTTTTTGAGAAAATAATTTTCCGCCCGAGTATGGGAATCAAACCACAGATTCCCTAGATTTTTGTTTATGGAAACATATTGGCAACGTAGAAAAAGTATTCTTGTATGCTGTTTTCCTGTTTCTTTCAAAATTTCATAACCTAGGTCCTGATTACTTTAGCTACAAGTTGATTTAACTGTTATTGTACACTTCAACCAATTACATTCTTACACAGTTGAACGTGCAAATTATATAATGTAATAGTAAGTTAAATTATTTGTGTAGGACAGCGTGTTTGTATGACATACTCTGATACAAACTTTAGATATCTTGTAGCAACTACAATTTTCCGATCTATGAAGAAAAAGTATTTGGGTTCTTTTAATTAAAGTCTTAGAAGAAAACGGAGAGTTTACAAGGAATATTTTATGTAGATTGCTAGCGAGGAGACGATAAAATACTTTAGATCGCTTTATGCGAATCTAATTATTGTGAGCAAGCTGAATTAGACTCTGCATCTAAATCCTATTTCATTTTTTCTAAACCTCTTAAGGAAACAAACAGTTTAAAAAATGCACAATTTATCAAGGATGAACCTAAGATAGTACTCGTTTAATTTACGTTTGCCGATTTTGGTATAATCGTTGCAACTATTTACATCCGCTCTTACTAGTGCGTTCCCCACCATCCAGACTCGTTGCACAATATAATTCTAGTGTAGGTACGCCAGCATGTTAAAGGGTATAGAGAAAGTAAAGCTATCACCATTTACGACTCAGATATATCTCTTAAGTTCCTCCTCACTTGCCGCTAGCTTGACGTCAACAAAGCTCAATATCGCTCACATTGTCGGAAGTACTCGGTTCTAAGCAACGATAATTCTTTCCTTGGCCAAAAGAAATGAGTAATACTAAAACCAGATAATGTTAATGAAGAGAAGAGCTTACTGTGATACACAGATTCAGCATATTAAAAGTAACGAATTTTATTCAAACTTAGTGCATTTACTTGCCTGCCTCGTGCACTGCACCAAGTGGTCGTCAATATACTGATATCGATAACGAGAGAGGTATTTTTTAAATCATTCTCTCGTGTACAATGCTACAAAAAGAAGTTACCCAGCCTCCAACGTGTCATTAAAGGTAGGCAACCTAAATTAAAACTGTAATTTTCCACAGCAAACTGTAAGGTCATTGATGGTGAAATTTTCTTCTGATTCTGCAGCATTTGTCGGCATTCAGAAGTTCAGTTTCATACATCAGCTTACATTTCAGTACCAAGAAACTGTGTCTCTTCAAGAAGCCGTCCCTCCTGGGGGTCTAGTGATAACTGTTAGACCCCAGATCATGGGTTCAATCCCGGCCACTCGATGACTTTCTTCGGAAAGAAAGTAAAGCCGTGGGTCCCGTGTCCTAGATTTACAGTAAGGAAAAGAATCTCAAGCCTGAAAGAGGAGACCTCTGAGCAAAATTTATCGGCCGCGTCACGCCCTGGATTCAATGGGACGCTGATGACCTGAGGGGTTAAAGAGTGTCCGTAAATAAATGAAATTAAAAAAAAAAAGCCTTGAGAATAATGGAAGATGCAGTTCAGAACAGAGTTGTATCAAGTCAAGTAGATAGTGTATTTTCCACTAAAATGGAAGATGTGGGTATTAAAATTGTTTCATATTGTGTAGGATGTTTAATAGTGAAACTGCAATATCCCCTGAAAATATTATTGCCAATGCAATTTCTCTATGTTGTCCAGCGATCCTTTTCTACATATATAAACGTCAGATAAAATATTACGATCCCTTAAATGGAGAACAATTTATTTTAGCATTTTTTACATTACTGGAACGTTGTAAAATTAATTGGGAATTAATATTTGTAGCAGAGGTTATTAGTTGGCTACTACTTTTTAATTGTCTTTAATTTTAATAAAAATTAAAAAAAAAAAGATATCTTTTAAGCAGTTTGCTTATAAAAAATTCAACGTTTGGTGCCATGTATAACAATTTCATTACACATTTTTTTACATATTTAAATAATATGATCACATGTTTATGAGTACACGTCTCAATTTGATGTTACACAAAATTCGAGATCAAGTAAGTGCAGTAAAAGTGTATTTAATGTGCATTCATAACAGGATTAATGTTGCTAATTAAATGGCATATTTTGTGATAAAATATTTTAGTGACGCTTGTAAAACACAGCAGAAGTGAAGTGAAGCACCGTAAAAAAAAAAAAAAAAAAAAAAAAAACCCACCTAGCATCATCCAAAACATTCATTTGAACAGATTTTAGACGCCCCATGTGCATGTAAGCCTTAAGAAAACTGCACTGAAGTGGCAAATATCGGTAATAACAGTAATTCTGTACCGTGATGCAACGCACTTAGACACTCCCTTTAGCAACACCGGTTTTATTTAACACAGGTTCAAAGTTATGACATAAAACCCACATCGCACAGGCCTGAATCATCTGAATTCACTTTCCCTAGAAACCAGAGTAATGTATAAAATGTGTGAAAACAATCCTCTCGGCTAGCTTATGTCGCCCGCTGGTAGACTGAAAGGGACTAAGATGAAGCCGCAATCAGGAGTACATTGTTACAAAAGTACACTCCTGAGACAATATTGCGATTTGCTATGTACAATCAGGCAATTCACAAATTATGCCACATTAGTAAGAAATGTATTTTTCCTATCCCTCACCATTAGCACTTGCAGCTCGTTTTAAAGCTTTCTTAACTGTTCTTACTTCTGTTTGTTCTCGCCTGAGGCTTCTAACATCAGTTCATGTTTCCACGTCCTTCCTCTCTTTTATTTTCTTCCGCACTGGTAGCTTTTCACTCCACTAGAAATGTCACCACAATAGGATT
Organism: Metallyticus violacea; assembly: GCA_030762175.1. NCBI lineage: Eukaryota > Metazoa > Arthropoda > Insecta > Mantodea > Metallyticidae > Metallyticus > Metallyticus violacea. The sequence continues at coordinate 48,215,351 of CM060838.1, read as the reverse complement.
TCTTGTTCTTTACCATAACTAGAGGCTTGTCTTACACGGTTGAATGAGCATTATGTCTTTGATTTGCTTTGAAACAATTTTAGCTGCTGTTATATCGTCGCGAATAGCGGAAATATGAAAAACACTACTTTCGAAAGTAAACAATGTACAAAACTATTTATTAATTACAAGACTTCTCTTCTCAATTAAGTAATTTTTATGTTATGTTTCGAGATATTCTTTAGTTATATCTTCTTGGTGCAATACCTCACTTCGATGGTAGTCGAGGTCGTTAAGGCTTGGATTCGTGAGGGAGATTTGGGGTTCGATTCCCGCCAAGACCGTCCTTCCTGACTGAGGTTTTTTCCAGGTTTTCCTCCGTCCTCATAAATGGCAAATGCCGGGGAAGTACCCTAAACTTAGGCTTGGAACGATTCCTTCCTTTAAAATCCTTTCCCAATAAATTTACCTCATGTATCATCAGTGTCCATCGCCTGTGGTGCCTCTGTAGCAAAAAACGGACGTTAAACACTATTCATTTGTTTCCATTTACTTCGCTTTTCTGCCAACAGACTTAAACTCCAAATTAAAATTACACCATGTTTATATGTACGTTTGTTCGACCACAAATACCTTCCCTTCGATAGACCTGAAAAACCTAAAAAACTATTTTTAAAAATGATGCCTACATGTTCATCATATCTGTCTTTTCGTTTTCATGATCTATCGTCCTCGTATAACCTTAACACATGCTCTGAAACCCGACACGTAGTAGCATTACCACTGCACCATTTTACTCATCATTCACCGTAATCACAGCCCGTCTTTGGAATACATTGCCACAGGACTCCAGAGACTGCCAAACTTAAGGAGCATTTCATAACCAATTGTGTAATGTAATTAGACGTATTATATTAGTAAACTTTGGATTCCTTACGTTATAATACAGATATTAAATTTGCTGTACAAGTTTTCATCTATTATTGTTATTGTTATATCTTCTTATCTACTTAATAGATTTTATTTTTATGTTTTACTAGCACTTACATTTATTTTCGTGATTTATAAAGATTTATATGTGTATGGCTTGCCATTGTTTATGTTTATTCTATTATTATTTATATTATTATTATTATTGTGTTTTATTCTTCTTCTTATTATATTAATATTTTTCATTATTCAAGTTTAATTATTAACACCCATTTATTTATCTCTTTCGTGTTTTACATAGGTTTACATTCATACGAGTATTGTCCTTGTTTCCGTTTATTGTCACTGAAACTTAGTGCAATTATTATTAGATTGGTTGAATGGAAGAGCAGGCCTAATGGCCTTAGCTCTGCCAGATTAAATAAATAAATAAATAGCCACAGATGTGGGCCCCTAAACTAAACGTGGAGTGGGGCAGACACACGTGGTGACATATTTAAATTTCATGAGAATCTGGCTGCATAATGCACAGAAAACGCAGACTCTGCTACCCTTGATACTGTTATTGAAGAACTACGGACTTTTGCCAGTCCGTAACACTGTTATCTTTTTGCTGATTGCTCCAAGTTCCTCAATAGTCAACATATAACAAGGGGGTTTATTTTATATCTAGCTGCACTTCAGCAATTGAAGAGTAGCTTTAAGATTGATTTACAGTTCTCTAGTACCCAGTTACCGTTCTATAAAACTCTTCTAACATGAAATATGAAGCCCTCAAGGAAAACGCGGGTATAGCAAATGAAACATTTACTTAACAATTTTAATAAATATTATACCATTTTCTACTAGTATTTATTATAAATAATTAAATATGAAAATTGCACCCAGTATACTGAATTCAAATAAATTTAATACGTATATTTCACTAAAGCTCAGTGTATATATAAGAAATTGCACAAAAATGTTACCAGAAGAATGAAATTTACCGCCACGGGTGGCCGTGGTCGACCAAGGCGGGGACTCGTGAGTAGGAGGCCTGGGGTTCCATTCCCGCCAGGACCGTCCTCCCTGACGGAGGTTTTTCCAGAATTTTCTCAGTCCTCATAAATGCCAAATGACGGGGAGGTACCCTAAACTAGGCCTGAAAAGCTTTCTTCATAAAAAAAAACTTTCCCGGTTTATCATTTCATCTCTGTATCATCAGTGATCACTATCTGTGATACCTCAGTAGTAAAAACAGCCGTTAAACACTATTCAAAAAAAGCAATTTTATTATATACATGATATAAAGGAAACATAAAAATAAAGTAACACTATTAACAATGTAACAAATTAACAGTAATAATAAAAGTAGATAAGGACAAAACACTAAGAAAAAGTCACACTTTATCTAAGTGTTTATCCTTATCTACTTTTATTATTACTGTTAATTTGTTATATATACAGTAATTATAATAGTAGAAAAGGATAAAACACTAAGAAAAAGTCACACTTGAGATTGCATTTTTCTTTTTCTTTGTGTTTTATCCTATTCTACTATTATAATTATTGTTAATTTGTTACATTGTTAATAGTGTTACTTTATTTTTATTTTTATTTTATATTATATATATATATATATATATATATATATATATATATATGTATGTATACACACACAAAATAAAACTTGTTCAATATATCTCCCAAATATTTATTTAATTATACAGATATACAGGAACCACTCATAAACCAACATACTTGCTGGGCGACAAATTTTAATATTCATACCTCCAATTGCAATAATCGATATGAAATGAAAAATCGTGACATCGGATGAACATACAAGTACAAAAAAAGTACTGATCGTGCACATCTGCGAGGAAACACTTGAAGGTTGTCTTATAAAATACGAGAATTTCTAAATTTTAAAAATTAAAATATGTCTAACACTAGTATTTTCATTTTTCATTGTCATTTCTTAATTTTGAAACTATTACAAGTTACCATTAATTCCTAAACTTCAGTAACAATTCAATATTTACGATATTTTCATTACTTATTTCAGAAAAGGCTAATAAAAATTGCACTTCTGCACCCAGTCTCTGTTAGTAAAAAACAGTACTGAAAGAGATTGCAGAGAAGTGACAACGTTGTTTTCTTGAGCTTACCTGATACACCGCATTCTTCACACCTGTACTGTCAACATAACATAAATAAACAAGAGGATGACTGTAATCTCAGTTCTAAAAAGAAAAAAAATGGCGTTAAATGCTTGTTCCGTACTGTATTGTTACATCCTCATAAAGCTCTTTTTACACCCATGGATGCAATAAGGTCTCGCCTTCAGCTATGAAGAATTATATCAAGGCCCATATCACTTTAACTTCACACAAATCTCAACCATTAAAACAGCACGGTGTTGCTACATGTTTATTGAATTATAAACTCGTTGGCGATTAATATCTTAAGATAATTTGACGAATCACCCTAAATTGAAATTTCTCACAATGGAAAATAATTTAAAGGCATAAACATGACGCTTTACTTCCTGATTCTCTCGTTATTTAAGTATCACATCATAAATAATTAGTAATCTATTCTAAAATATTTTTGCTAGATTACACATTACTTGCCATAATTTGCCACTTGTTTATATATTCTATTTCCTGTAATATCTTTGCTGAACATTTAGCTTTGTATTGTATAATTTATAAATACTAACACTTGTAATGTGAGGAAGGGGTTAGACAACTGAACTCTCATCAAGGCGATCCAGTTCGATCCCAGAGGCCGCAAATGTAGGATTTATAGGGGGACTAATTGGCATCTGGGCGAATTTTCTCAGAATTTCCCTGTCATTCACTCCGCCATTGCTCCATCAGCTCATCCCCATCTTCGTCTTCTCATTCAGCGTAAGGTAGTCGGCCTATTCACGATATGCGCATTCCAAATGGACTACGCTATTGCCCTCTGCCGCCCATGTGCGGAACTTCAATGCTTTGACGGCAAGTGAGTTGGCATTAAAACTCACTACTCAAGAAAAGTTAACTGATATCTTCATTCCTCCAAGTGAAGGCGAAAAAACACTTCATATGATGTTAAAAAAAATTAATATACCAAAAGGTCAGTGACTTGTGGTCCTGCGGAGCCGCGGCATATAAATAATGTACGAAAATAATATCAGCATTCCCTTTTTACTGCCAAACCACCAGTAACATAATCAAGTTTCCGTGCATATTAAAAACGAATGAGGAGAAAAAGAATTAGAACTACATAGGCTGACCTAGTTTTGGAAACATGCAAGCGAACGAGTCGGCAAGCAGTCCCTATCGGATATCTATCAGTTAAAAGCATGCCTTGTTCACTTTCTTTAGCTAAAAAACAGCAAGCATTTTTTGCTATAAGGAGTGCTAGGGAACTCAGGGTGATATGTATGGAAATGACGAGCATTACAGTATGGTACTTCAGGAAAATATTCAGAACTTTTTAGAAGAAACGAAAACATCAGTTAGTTTTTTCAAAGCAAACGATTCTTAAAAGAACTGTTTTACGGAAACAAAACTTATCTGCCGTTATTATTGTGCCAATTTTGATATCATCCATAAATATTTAATGATATCCTATTATTTCTTTTTCATCATCTGAAAGAAAAACATTTTTTAAAAAAATAAATCAGATAATAAACTTTTATTTGAATTTGGAGCTACTTTCAATTTATTGGAACCCTAAACAAGTCGTCACAACATATTCTACTGTAAAACACATTTTTGCATAGTTATACAGAAATATGACATAAAAGGATGAATAAAATGCTATTTGGAAATTTTATTGGTGACGGCGAACTCAATGGACATACAGCAGTTTCGCTTTCATTTACATTTCTTTCAGTACGCAAGAATTTGGTAAATTCGAACGATATCTCAAAACAGAAATCTTTTTCACTTTTAGAATATACTGCACATATAAAAATCCTTTCATACATTAGCTTGGCGTTCAAGCATCTAGTTTCACTTTTCAATTCATTAGATCAGTGTTTCTCGAACTATTTTTAAATGGGAACCAACTTTTAAATTAATAAGTTCTACTCTGCCTCGTTCGCAAGCAATTTTATCATATGGTTTTTCATGTTTTAAATGGCATTAGGGATATATGTTATGCACCCTATATTATTAAAACAGCCTATATAAAATAATAATAATAATAGCCTATAGGTAGTTTATATTTTAGAATTTGTATTACTTCTTTGTTATTAACTGTAAAATAAATATATTTGTTGATAAGTGCTTATATTAATGAGCCTGCCGACCTTTGAACAGTTTAAATTTTTGTATTAATAAGATTAAGTCTAGCAATAGACGCATGCTGCAAGGAGTGTTCACACAGAGTGGGGTGGCACAGGTAATAACTCTATGGATTGACATTGAGGAAGTTCCAAGTTGGGACCGGCAATTTGGTCTTGGAATTTTGTGGGGGTTTTCTCTGGTCGCTTAGGCGAATACTGGGATGAACATTTTCTTTTCATGAAGGTGTAGGTGGCAGACGACACGAGAGGGTGCGATGTGACGGTGGCATGCGCTTTGGAAAGGTTTCTGCCCCGGCTTCTGGTATGGAAGCGAACGTTATGAGAGGCCCCAATTCTTTGGGAAGGGGTCTCCCGCGGTGTAAGTATTTTCCAACTAGAAATATTGTTATGTCCGTGCCTCACCGCCCCTGGATCCTGATAGCCCGATGTGACCCTCACGTCATACTGGAGGTGCTGGCGCAAAAACAAGGCTGAGGCATCGAAATATACTCCGATCCTAGCAATCCATTCAATCTTAAGAACATTTCAAACTACACAAACAGTTCCACCCTTTTTATGAAAGAAAGCGTTTGCAGTGCGAATCCTGTTTCTTTTCGCTTCTCAACTATATTGTGATGCGAAATTCATTTGAATTTGATTTTTTTTTTTTTTTTTTTTTTGCCATTTTCTGGGATTAATGCGTTTGATGTTACTGAATACATTCAATCTGCATTCTTCAGGGGCACAAAGGCAGACCTCGAGGGACACAGTTTGAGAAACGCTGCTTTAGGAGCGGATGAAGGTGCAGTTTCGAATTCTATTCGGATCTTATATTCATTTTTAATAATTGTTTCAGCCCATAAGCAGAAATGTCTATAGTTTTAGCGGTTCTAGATAATCACCAAGGTGTAATGCCATCTGATTTTCAACTGAAGGACTAGGGCTCCAGGCATAATAGAAACAAGATGTCGGAGTGGAGTTTTTCAGCAGTTTTCTTTCCTTCACCGTGAAAAAGCAATTGCTGGTAAGTTTAAAGTGCTACGTCATTCAATTTCGAAGAAGATGCCTGGAATCCGTAGAACGCTTACACAAGAAGGGGGGGGATAACTGTTCATATGGTTGAGGTGTTCAGGATAACCACATTGTGCCAATATGCAGATATAAATAACAATTTTCATGTTACTGGAGTTGTCATGAAAGCACCTCTTCATAAAGTATTACAGTTTATCCTAAATTTAACTTCACTGATAAGACAGTTGCTCTTTCATATAGTAATGAATATCCTAAAATATTTTACTTCTATATAAAGTCACAGTTATTCAAGTAATATAATTCAAACGTATTCAAACATGCTATCGCAAAACGCTTATCAGCCGAGACCTTCAGACTAGTCCACGCATTCTCAGCTATGGATTACCAAACTGGCTTGCTGGGTTTACTGCAATTTCCGGTCCTTTTAGTAAGAATGTTCCTTTATTTACCATGTGCTGAAAACTGAATTGTCCTGTCAAAGTGAAAACAAACAACGCGTGAACAAAGTTAAAAAATATGAAAATATAGTCCTAAGTTTGTGCACTACACATATGGGTGTTAAATTAAGTTCCAATCAAAGTAGTTATATAGTGAAATAAGTTAGAATATAATTAGAATTATAGTACACTATGCAGATGACACAGTAATACAAACCTGGAGAAAATATATTCAAAATCCCTACAAAAATAAACAGAATAATTTAGTTAGCTTGCATAGATCTCTAAAACCCAACTCGTGGAATTCAAAAATTACACTATCTAGGGCGTTCTGAAAGTTCTCGGCCTGACCAAGAAAACACAAGATTAAAGTAAATTACTTCTGTTTATTCTACATAGTCACTTTGCAAATGAATATATTTAGTATAACGCCTTTCCAATAAGCGTCTGTCTCAGCTTCAACCTCTTCTTTGCTGTGAATCTTCTTCCATCCAGCCATTTCTTCAGGTTTGGGAACAAAAAGTAATCGCTGGGAGCCAAATCCGGCGAATATGGCAGAAGTGGAAGCAAGGTCGTGCAGTTTTGCAGCAACAATTCCAGACGTGTTGAAGGCGCATTATTGTGATGAAAGAGAACTTTATTTTCCCAAGGTGTGGTAGTAGCATCCTTCAGTTGATCCAGTAGTGAAGCGTAATACTCCCAGATGACGGTTCTGTACTGCCCTTCTGTAGGTAATCTACAAGCACACATCATGAGAATCCCAAAAAAGAACCGTAGCCATGTTTTCTCCTGCAGATGGAACCATTTTGGCTTCCTTAGGTGCACTTTCACCTGTTACCACCCACTGTTTGGACTGCTCCTTCGTCTCTGGCGTATAGTGATGAATTCATGTTTCATTTACTGTTATGAAACGTCGAACAAACTCACTGGAACTAAATTTAAATAAGCCTAAAAACTCTCGAGAAATGTCCATTCGAATGCGTTCTTGGTCCATAGTTAACAAACGCGGTACCCTTCGAGATCTTTGCAATGTCAGCCAACTCGAGTACTTTTAATCGGCGATCATTGAGTACGCATTGTGATTTTTGTCACAATCTCGTCGGTCGTATCAGTTTTGGGATGCCCTGGGAGATCAGCATCTTAAATGGATGTACGACCACGCTTAAATTCAACAGACCACATGTTAACTTTATTATGCAAGGCCATATTATTAGTTCGGCAAAACCAAGAGTACTGGGCTACAGAAAAAATATTGGTGCGAAACAAGATTTAAAGGGCATTATTAAAGAATTAAAGTCAAGAAAGTTAAAGCAAAAATAATCCACATACATACTAAAGGTGCTGTATTTACAATAATGTGTACCGCCACGGGTAGCCGAGGTCGTTAAGGTGCGGACTCGTGAGCGGGAGGCTTGGGATTCGATTCTCGCCAGGGCCGTCCTTCCTGAGCGAGTTTTTTTTTCTCCAGGTTTTCCTCAGTCCTCATAAATGGCAAATGCCGGGGAGATACCCTAAACTTAGACCTAGAACTTTCCTTCTTTATTATTTCATTTTATGTATCATCAGTGTCCACCGCCTATTGTGGCTCAGTAGTAAAAACGGGCGCTAAACACTATTAAAAAAATAATAAAGTGTGAAATGAAAAAAGAAAACTACAAAGAAAACATTTAAAAACACAAAAACAGGATATAGACATTTTTTTTAATTATGAGCATTATTAGTGACCTATTCCTATACTGTAATGGCAATCCTTGGAATCAAAACTGGAATAGAGCTGAACTGAACTGAATTATAATTCCCACGACAAATACGATTATATAAGTATTTGTTGTATTTTATAGACCAATAAGTAAATATAAAATTAGTATGAGGAAATTCAAATATTTCTGATATTACGGGATATCTACACCGCAAGAAAATCACCTCGCTCTACATATACTTGTATTCTGTTTTGCACAGACTGTGGGGAAATGTTCTTTCAAAATAACTTGATAGAGATTGCGCACGTTTTAACAAAGGGCTTCAATGCATAATAACAAACTGAGCTTTTTAATGGTACTGCTTGTTTTATATGTAGATTGATTGCACTGCATTGATACACATTTTCAAACCGTTTTCTTTATTTTTAATGGAATATGACAGTTTCTCCTATCTTCAGCTTTTTCCCTTTCGAGGGAAACTGGATTCAGAGATAAGACTACACCTCATATTGTAAATATCGCGTCAAATTTAACATTACATATAAACACAATGCACTTACCTGGAATATATTCTATTTCATCACTATTTGATCTACATATGATGTAATTAAACGCAAAGTTTGCCTTTATTTAGTACGCTAATATAGAACCTTACATTTTCTATCCAGTTTTCATAAACACATTTAATTCAAGATATAAATGATGCAGTTTTGTTGGAATCATTAAACAATTACATTATATAAAATTATTAATTAATAATTTTGAGAATAAGCCAAAGGATATTAAAACATAAAGGAAAGAATTAAAATGTATAAATAGAGTACACCACGAGCTGTGTAGTCTACTCGGGTATTTCGGACACAAGGTTATCCAGAATTATTTTTTTTTCAACACTTCTTTTACAAAAATGAACAGATTTACAGGAGGGGTCAATTAGAAACCCTCCTAATGATGAGATATTGAATATCGAAATTTTCTTGCTCGGGGAGAGTTTTGAAGACATGGTAGTTACATTTTCGTATTATGTCATGGAAATTAACTGGGAGATATAAACACGGATCACAGAAAATGATGATACTGCTAAGGGTGGCCGAGGTCATTAAGGAGCGGACTCGTGAGCGGGAGGTCTGGGGTTCGATTCCCGCCAGGACCGTCCTCCCTTCATGAGGTTTTATTCCAGGTTTTCCTCAGTCCTCATAAATGGCAAATGCCGGGGAAGTACCCTAAACTTAGGCCTGGAACGTTTCCTTCCTGAAAAAATCCTTTCCCAATATATCATTTCGTTTCATGTATCGTCAGTGTCATCGCCTGTGCTGCCTCAGTGGTAAAAACGGACGTTAAACACTACTAAAAAAACAGAAAATGATTGTTGAACTACCTGATCACAGCTTTATATCAAACTACATATTCTTAATTTACAGTAACCTTTTAATATATTATTTTTATCAATAACGCGTTTTATGTGCATGGTTTTACTATTTGTGTCCTATATATGATGTACTTTTTTAAAATAAGTGAATACTTTGAGTGTTAACAACCAACTGTACAATAATTTCGTAGATTGTTGAGCGTCTTAAACTATTTGTGACAGGGAATCTATGGTCCAACAGAATTAGGCTGATAAAGTTTTAATTATATATTGATAATTTGCATTGGAATGTCTTGAAATCTGCTTCACAGCGAGGAAATTCCAAATATAATTAGTTCATCCGCAGAATTCTCAAAATTTAATGCGATAAAATGTCAAAAATCTCTCACTCATCACGTAACAATATGGGTTTAGTTTAATGTAAAGGAAGCTACCCACCATAATGGATAAGATGACGGACTATAGTTTCGAAGATCATAGGTACGGATCTTGAAGGGTAAATTTATTTATTTGTTTTATAAACATCTATGACAATAAAATAATGTTTCTAAAGGTCCGGTTTAAGCTCGGTTGACCTCGACAGATTTACGGGATAATAAAACTTTGTGTGCAAGTCCTCCGGGAGGGTGGGTCCCGTGTCGTAGATTTATGGGTCGGTCCTGGTGGTGTAGTGTTAACCATACTTGTTTCTTAAACCCTAGATCGCGGATTCGATTCCGGCCAGAATCGATGGATTTTTTCGGGTGTAAAAATCCTAAGTATGGCTTCCTTCGGAAGGGAAGTAAAGCCGTGGGTCCCGTATCGTACATTTACGGCAAGAAAAAGAACCTTGTCGGCCGTTTCATGTTCTAATTTGAATGGGATGCTCATGTCCTGAGATGTTAAAGAGCGCCCGTAAATAAACCAAATTAAAAAAAAAAGTGTAGATTTATGGCACGTTAAAGAACTCCATACTTGAAAAAGAAAGCCCCTGGACAAAATTACCGGTCATTTCACCTCCAAATAATATTTTAGTATGACACTAGGTAACATCTGAAGCGACGTGCTGACCACCTATCCTTCTGACATATGTAGGTTAAGTGTAAATAGATTCAATTTGTTCATAAAGTCCTTCAACAGGCCTTAAGCCTAAGCCTTGTAATTCGACGATTTATCTGATATCAATATCATTGCGCCAAAGAGACATGTTCCATAACTTTCGTCCTTTATTGCGTGATATTTCGAATGAAAGCTTTATTAGTCAGTGACATACTGGGCTTTTTTTTTTTTAAGTTTAATACCATAGTTTTCAAATTTAAACAGGCATGCCATAGAATTTGTATCTCAAATTGATTATCTAGGATCCATCCACCTTCTGAAATTATTGCGGTGTAGTTTAATTGACAGCCGGTATAAACTTGGTTCGAATAAAGAAGTTGAATAACATTAATGAAATATGCAGGCAGATGTATTTTTTACATTTCATGAAACAAATTGAACTGCCCTTTTACACCAGAAGTATTTCTGCTTCAGAATGAGGTGTATATTACAAGAGATGCAGACGATAATTACATTTCCCATTAACATTATTCTAATTAGTGCACGTTATTCTCGTTAACATTTTGAAAGAGCAATTCAACTAATTTTTTGTTGCATTAATTTCACATGCAGTAAAAATCGAAGGAACTCTTCTAATTGCGTTACACCAATCTTATGTCTTTCCTTTAGAAAATTAAATCCACCCTCTATTCTTTCGTCTTTTAAATTCGATATTGTGTAGCCGTATTGGTGAGAATTGGTGTAAGCTTGTAAACTCTGACATAAACTAAATAATTTTTTTATAAAAATAGAGATTCACATAAAATTGAATTATTTGAAAATTTAGGTTCAATGGCACCATAAAAATTACGTTATAAAGTGACTGTCATGGGGGCAATAATATTATTATTTATCACACTGTGTCCCCGTTGCAGTCAATTACCAAAATGCTTAAAATGCTGTAATAAAATCTATTTATTTTATCGCAGCTGTAGCAGACTGGAGATGGAACGCCAGAGATCTTTATACTGACTATTTTTATTGAGTTTCAAGAGAATATGGATATTGTATAGATTGTTGACAGTTTTATCATAGTATTGTTGGGCGGGGGTGGTCGCTGGTTATTGTTAGACGAGCAGTTAGTTATTTATACAGGGACACTTTAGTTACGGTATTCTGATTGGTGGATGATAGCTTCCCCTCCTAAGATAAGGACGGAGACCTTTAGAATAAATAATTAGTTGTGAAGAAACTACTAAAGAGGACAGGGATGTGTAAGCGAGCCACATTCTTTCCACCAGTCGGAGCCAGCTCTCCACGTTTTTTTGAATAATTAGAATGCTACAACGAATCTTATAATTTGAGGCAGTAAATGACTCATAAGATAGCCAAACGATAATTCCTGTTAAGTGATTCCCGTTGCCATATTATGATGCTGTATAGAAGGTAACATTAGTAAGCAAAGGAGACAGATTCGTGACTTTATATTTATATAGTTAGTTATTTTCTTTTTGGTAGAATACTTGCAAGAATAAACTCTGGTAATGTCTGTTAGCTGAGGCAGCATTTATGAGCTGCCACCCCCATATTTAATTAGATTGGTTGTAGCAAATAATTTTATGTAACTTTCATTATAATCATGAGTGTAATGTCATTTTCCTGGATAATTGTTGAGTTATTGTGTGTAAAATGTTATTTTCTCGTACCACAGCGCAGCAATCCACCTTAGCCATAAAATCTGACCTGGGAATTTCTGTAGCCTGTTGTAACAATATTTGTAAAGAATCTTTGAGCAATATGTTTATTGATATTCTGTTAGAGAGTTGTAAAACAGGGTAGGCACCATAAAACAGTTGGCGACTGCAGGGATGAAAAGACAGGCCAATAACCTCTTCAAGGGAAGAAGGGAGTCGATATCTACATGTAAAATGTCACGTAGGCCATGTTTATTTAGTTTGCAATTTTGCGGCCCGCATTTAGCTTTGCACGAGTATTCAGCGGGACAATATCAGTGGAAGGGCTTTCTCAGTTCCGTTCAGTTGGTGGAAGGCTGTGGTTAGTTTTGGAAAAGTATTAAGTGGATGAGCTTTATTAGTTGAGAGCAATACATTTTGTGTGCAATAGTGTATGAACAATAAATTATGTCATCTCCCATAACGAAAAAAAAAAAAAAGAGATTATTAATCTCCATGTACTCCTTCCCCTATGGTCACAGGACCATAAAAGTATCCAGCAGTGGAGTCTCAACAGCCATGGAAAAACTGTAAGACAGCGGAGACCATCGTCGGAGAGGAAGAATCATTTTCCCCTGAGAAACCAAAACAATCAAATAATTTCCTTTTTTTTCAAATCCTTTCCTCTCATATTTTAATTAACCCTTTATTTAATACCGCTGCATAGTACCTTGCTAATTGAATGGATGCACTGTTAGCACTCTCTGCAAATATAAAATCTAGCTAATGAGGTTATTCTTATAATACTATAATCTTATAAAGGAACAAGAAACATACAGATTGAAGCTAGCTTCGTTTGGGAACCTGGAACACTTGTTATTTTGTCACTATTTACAATAGCATGATTTGTTTATTATGAGGCTCAAACCCATGAAGAAACCGCGAGGAAAAGACGACTTCAGAATTCCCTCCTCTTCAGTTGCTTTAATGTATATCTTTTTGTTGCCATGCAATCAACTTCAGAAAACAAAAGGCAAATGATTTGTTAAGAATGTTGAATTATTGTTTCAGCATTATCCATCACGTAGTAATCTCAATGCCCTCAGCTTACGATTTTTACGAAAGAAAAAGTCCATCGATTCTGACCGAGTTTGAACCCGCGATTTTGGGTTTAAAAGTCAAATATGGTCACCACTACACCACCAGGACCCACCGTTCAGTTGTTCAGTCGCTATAAGATGTCACGTGAAGCTAGCGATACTGTTTCATCATCTGATGCAATGTTTCTGAGTAGTTTACAGCCATTGATATATTTATATTACGAGTAATTTTAAACTCCTAGTTAAAGAAGGAGTTGAAATGTTCAGATTATTTCACTTGCTTTCGTTTTAAGCTCACATGATTTATTTTTAGTATTTATCCAATTGTTATATATAGATACTGCTCTACGCTTTGCATCTGCCCAAAGTCTCCATTCAATACGCAAGCTCACCTTCATAAATGCAAGGACACAGGTATATCATTTGCTCATCGTACTTGGTAATAATGACGTCAGTCGTGGTAATGTACCTCCTAAATCCAAGATCGGGGGTTCAAACCCGGTCAGGATCGGTAGATTTTTTCGGGCGTAAAAATCCTAAGTATGGTTTCCTTCGGAAGGGAAGTAAAGCCGTGGGTCCCGTGTCGTACCTTTACGGCACCATAAAGAACATGAAGCCTGAAAGAAGAGGTCCCTGGGCAAAATTTATCGGTCATTTCACGTCCTGAATTGAATGGGACGCTGAAGACCTGAGATGTTAAAGAGCGTCCGTAAATAAACCAAATCAACAAATTAGTAATGATGTTATCTATCGCCTGTGCCATTTCCACATGGTCCAAGATCATGCTCGTTACACCTTCACGGAGAAGGCCCTTAGCTCGATTCATAGAGATAGCCCTCCATATCCTTGCTATTTAAGGGGACTTCTTTTCATTAAAAGGTTCTCGGTTTGCGAATAGAGCTTTTTTAACATTTGGCTTTGCTCACTTCCCTAGTAGACACTATCTCTAGTCTCCTGGATTGATACATTCATGGAACACCTATCAGAACGCAACAACAGCATTTTGAAGAACACTGTTTACACGGAGATGTGGGTTTCTTCCCAGTTACATCACTGACAAACACGATGGACAAGGAGTAAATATAATTCCAAAGAAGCTTCGTCATGCTCCGTTTTCATAGGTTATTAAGTTTAGAATTTACTTATACAGTGAAACCGACACGGGTGGCCGAGTTCGTTAAAGCGTGAACCAGTGAGCGGGAGGTCTGGGATTCGAATCACCAGGACCGTCCTCCCTGACTAAGGTTTTTCCAGATTTTCCTCATTTCTCATAAATGGCAAATGCCGGGGAGGTACCCTACACTTAGGCCGGAAGGTTTCCTTCCTTAAAAAAAATAAATCCTTTCCTAATATATCATTTCATTTCATATATCATCAGTATCCACCGCCTGTGGTGCCTCTGTAGCAAAAACAGGCGTTAAACACTATTCAAAAATATACAGTGAATTCTCTGATATATAGACGGGGACGCACTAAAATGAAGTTGATTAGAGCCTAAAAACTAATAACAAAGATTATAAGTATAGTATTTAATGATGTTCCATAAAAGTTAAGATTTTTCTCCCTTCTAGTATCTATGTTTTGATAGGACGGCTAAAGTTATTCATTATCTGACAATAACTTACCCACATACATTCATCTCAAGGTTTGCAGCAGCGGTACCTACTGTGAGCAAAAGCTAATTGGTTGCTATTTTGCCGCAAAATCATCAATAACTTGTCACACGGCGTCGTTTTGCTGAGTCAAAAGTTCAAATGGTAATACAACGGTGAACACCCTGCATAGCTAGGGTTTTTCGTCCAGAAAAATGCGAGTGTCTTTGAAAACTTCCGGTATAAATCATTATTCTCCTAACAGTGGCTGGCACTAACAAGATAACATGCAAAATTTCACAATTCGATAAGACTATTTTGAATACTGCAATATATATATTTCTTGTTTCTGTTCTGCTTTTCTTTTATGCTTGTTTTAGGAACTGTAAGGCTGAATACATGGTGCATTATAGCTGTAAATTTCTGTAAAGGATGCTGATTAAATATAAGTCCCTTTCATTGTAAAATAAGGGTCCCGTCAAAAATAGCAGTAAAGGGTCGGTAATCTGAGAAACGTCGGGTTCTTTCTGCAGAACAGTTGCGTTAGGTAAGGAGAACTCAATAGTCGTTTTGATTCTATTCATTAACTTTCAGAATCAATCAATCACTCACTCACTCACTCACTCACTCACTCACTCACTCACTCACACTCACACACTCACACACACACACACACACACTCACACACACACACACACAAACTCTCCACCAAAGTATTGTTCTGTTAAATATTAATTACTAATTCAATAATTTACTAAGCAAACGCCTTTCTGCATTTGTCGAACCATTTATTTCACATATCCCTAAGCTTTTCGTTTTCATTTTAAAAGACATATTATTTTTAAATGAAATATTTTACTTTTATACATGCACTATACCCACTTATCTCCTCAATCTGAACATAAAACCTAACTGAATTTAAAATAAATACAAGTTTTCTTAACTTCAAAACATGCAACAGAAAACTTAACTAAAATTGTGATATCTATAGAATCTCCACTTTCACGTTAAAACTATCGGTATAAACATTGAGTACTCGGAAGCTTTCACGGTCGGAGTCAGACTTATAACTAGAATTTTCTTCCGGGCTTAGGAGCCGTGGTCTGTTGGAGCTAAGGAGTCCAAACGTTTCATCCCCACCTGCGGAGGACATCTTCATTGGCGCGGTCTGAGTCTTCTAGGCAAAGGTCCTGGCACGACTGTCGCCCAGAAGACTCAGACCGCGCCACTGAAGATGTCCTCCGCAGGTGGGGATGAAACGTTTGGACTCCTTAGCTCCAACAGACCACGGCTCCTAAAACCGGAAGAAACTTCTAGTTGTAAGTTATAAGGTATAAACATTACTAATGTTGGATTAAGTGAAACGTTTTAATTTCAAGGCCTGCAGAAAAGTAAGCGAGAAGGCAATTTACTTGCTTTGAGAGGACAACTTAAAAACGTTTGGCTATCAAGAGAGTTTATTTTCACATTGCCACCTTAAATAATGCAAATAATGCAGAATCATATAAAAGTAAACAACGATGTTAGGAAAGTCTGTAGTACGCTACAAATTTATATCTTGTTGTGACTTGCTGCTCCTGAACGGCATTTGGCAATGGTGGGGGTGCCCTTCACAATTTTAAGGTACCATTTTTTCACTATAAATGTAATATTTTCATTCGTATAGTAACCACACATATAAAGTAACGCATTTTTAATCATAAACGATGAATCGTAACCTCATAGGCACATACTCACCTTTAGTGTAGTTTTTTTTTTATGGAAATATGTACAAAATGTGAAATGAAAATTTAGCCTCAAATATCAATTTAATTTTATGTTCTAATTCAACTTTAAGGCTAAAGAAAAGCTATCGATGCTCTATTTTTTAGTTTAGAATAGCTTTGGGTTTCACTTGAAGTCAACTGCCAAATGTCAAGTATCATTTATTTACTATAGAGTTGTGTAATGGATTGGAACGTATTGGTTTTGTTATGTGTTATTTGAAAGATAGTACACGGTGCACATTGAGCGCATTCACACAAGAACTTTATGTGGAGCTTGCGTCCAATACCAGGCAAGTTCGTAATTTTACAAAAATGAGTTAGTGATGTTTTTGTATAATTTTACGGAATTTTATTTATATATGTAATGATTTTCAGTCAAACTTGAACAAATTCCATATAAGATGCCGTTGAGATAATAGTTTTCAGCCAAAATCTAACACACCCACTTACAACTTAAAAAAAAGTTTATAGTTTCAGTTATCACTAAAAAGTGGCGTATATTCTGTTCCAGTATATTCTTTTTTAAACAAAGCTTAAAGAGGTTAATTTTCCATTTTTTTTCTTTGGAATTTTTTTTGATTTTTTTCATTATAGACTGAACATATCCAACCAATTAAAAATGAACAAGTTCTACATTTATTTTTTTTTTTACAATAGTTCAAGCGCATTTTGAGTAAATAGAATGCGAGTTACAGTATAAATGTTTAGTTTGTCCTTCATTGTGATAAAAAAAAATATTAACTTCATATTATTGATGCGAGGATCATTTTCAGTTTATTGCATTTCCTGCAAAAAATAGATTGATTAACTTGTTTGCCTTTATACACAATTTGTTTCAAATGGTACCACATTTACAAATTCTTATTTTGCCACAAAGATATACATCAAGTTGAGAAAAATAAAATAACCTTCATGAGTAATGCTAAAACACAATGAACAAACTTTTCACACTAAAATATGCAACAATTCGAGCCGAATTACCTTTTCAAGAGAATGCACAAGTAAAGTGGACGTTGAGAAATTATTGAGGTGTAATTATATATAAATATGTGCTGAAAAATAGTAAATAACCAATATATAGATTGTATATTGGTTAACAACAAATTAATAGCTCGTAGATGACGTTAGGGTTAAGTTACCGAAGAGCTAATATAGATAGAGACCACTTAATCTTCAAAATTTTACTGCATGCCCCATACAGAGAGAGAGAGAGAGAGAGAGAGAGAGAGAGAGAGAGAGAGAGAGAACATCACTCAAGAACATGATAATCAATAAGAAATTTTATCAGAAAGGATAAAGACATTATGAGTAAGACAATAACGTAGCCTGTCGCCTCTGCTTTTTAGTTTTTACATTACTGCAACTCTATGAAAGAGTAAAATAAATAAGTAGCTATATTGAATATGGATCTAATAAATTATGTACTATGTTATATCCGGACGATTAGATTATAATAGCTGAAAATGAAGGAATATATCAAAGAATATTGTTTGAGTTAGAAAAATGATAAAATCATAGAATTTAACAATACCCTCTCAAAGACAAAAGTCACGGTCTTCTGAGATTCTTATATAAAAAGTAGTAAAACTGTTATTGAGAATAAACCAATTGAATATTATTTAAATTTCTCTGCTTTTAACATCTTAAATTTATGATAATAGTATATACAAAACTAAAGTT
Source organism: Metallyticus violacea (assembly GCA_030762175.1). Taxonomy (NCBI): domain Eukaryota; kingdom Metazoa; phylum Arthropoda; class Insecta; order Mantodea; family Metallyticidae; genus Metallyticus; species Metallyticus violacea. The sequence goes on along the minus strand of CM060838.1, from coordinate 48,196,812 downwards.
TGGATATATATACATAAATTAACAGTAATAATAAAAGTAGATAAGGATAAAACACTGAGAAAAAGTCACAATTGAAATTGCTATATTTCGAACTACTGCGAGTTCTTCAATGGCAAGAAGCTAGACCAATATATACATAGAGTCCATATATATTACTCTTATTTGTTGGTTTGGACTCTTTAAGTAGAAGATGAAAGAAGACTTCAAACAGAAGAAATAAAATTTCAGAGAAATGTGGTACGAATTCAAAGAACTGAAAGAGTTTTAAACGTTTAACGGTTGAGAATATAAACGAATAATAGTGAACGGTGGATTCATTTAGAACGAATGATTTGTACTAGGATACCAAAACAAAATTTAAAATACTAATCATTCAGAAAAAGGAATTTAGACCGGCCGAAGAAGAAAAGTTGGGTCAACCTTTTTTGAGACGTAACGGTCTATGTGGCTAAATAAATGAAGCATACATATGATGAATACGGTATTAAGATTCAGTTATATGCAGAACAAGATGCTATCATAAACGCTCAGCTCAGTACAGTAGTTTGTAGTGCTTTTTGTATGAGGATGAACATATCCAATTAATGACAAAGTTGCACCGGCTATACCTTACCTCTGCAAAATGCAATATTTCACAAAACAATCTCTAAACCTCTTTTTTGAACTGAGTAGGTACGTAAACGTTAACGAAATCAAGAGTCTTGTTAACTTTTCCACCTCGTTACGTTCAACAGAGACAAAGAAGTACATGAAGTTCACCTTTCTGGAAACCGCAAGAAGTTTTAATTGTAACTACCACCGCGTGAAAGTGCTCCTCCTTTGTATAAGGCTACAGACACGCCATTTTGATTAAGTAGCGTTCCGGAAGAAAGACTGCGAAATTAACAGTCATGGCATTCCTGGTTTTGTGACCCACATAAGACATCTTTATTCGCGTTTTAAGAGCAATTTCTAGGCAGTTTTAGAATTCGTAAAAAAATCTTAGTCCCGCAAAGCTGGTTTTTCAAGTATTCATGGGCAATTAGCTTCAAAGCTGTTGAAACTACTTAGCGCCATACAGAACTTCAAATAAAAACTGGCGAATGTGAGAGCATTGATTGACGATGCAAACCTTAGGTTTAGAAAATTCTGAATTCTTTAACTTCATCCTCCTTTTCTCACAATAACAATTTTTTCTTTCATTTATATATTTCGATGGTATTTAATCTGTTTTTTAAAACGAAATGAAGTTGAAGATTTCAGAATGAATATAATGAATCCCATATCAAAACTTTTGGGGGGAATTTTAAAAAGAATTAAATTTACCCAAACTTATTTGATTTAAATTAGGAAAATGAGCCTTTGTTAAGATTAATAATAATAATAATAATAATAATAATAATATTCTTTTATTTTACTCGGCAGGCCTAAGATCATAAAGTCTTCTCTTACACTCAGTCAGGCTAAAATAAATGAATGTACATACGTAAAAGAGATGAGATGGAAGTGTATGCAAATATAAATTGAGTGAAGGCAGCACCTAGGATGATAGAAAATACAATGAATGTCAAAACAACTTTTGCTGTGTAAAAATAATCTACGGGTACACATTACACAACATGGATAGAATTAAGTGTAAAATAGAATAAAAATATTAAACACTGAGTGTAATGAAAGAGACATGGTCAGAGTGAACATTCATTAGCATTCTTAAGCATGGGATGCGGGATAAAAGTTCTGCTTACTAACTAAATGTCTTATTTATCGCGGTATAAGAGGTTCCCTTTGGTTCAGATGCTTGCCTGCATTAGATGATGAAACACCAGACAAATTTAGCAGCTCGTCAAGGTTTACCATTTCACAGTTTTGTAACGTGGCTTCTGTCCTAAATTCCTTTAATATTGACTCAGAGGTTCCAAGAACTTCCAGAGGAACTGGAAATGCAGAGCCGTTTTTAAATCCTTTAGCATCACTGATGCTGTATACTTTTATGGAGACTAATATTATGTTTTAAATGATTACTTTATCATGCTAAATTTGTGCATCGTGGCTTTCGCTTCAGCATGGGGAAACTGCCGAAGGTTGTTAGTCTGTAAAATATATTTGACTTCCCAGTCAGTGGATACACCAATTAGCGAAAGTGTTGTAAGATCAAAAGTGTGTAAGCTATGTGTTTGTTGAAGAGAATTCATCACCACCAAATAGATTGCATTTCACTTGCTTATTAAGCTGTATACCAAATGTCCCCAAATGCCTTCAGTCTACGATACCCATATCTACTTTTATTATGAGAAAGTAAATTTATCGCCAACTACAAACTGGACGATACGAAGTTCGATTCCAGGTGGCAGCTCTATCATATTCAGTCCGCATATTTCAACCAACCTCTGTTTCAAACAACTGAAATTATTCTTTTCATAAAAGAGCTATGGGACGGCAGAAAGAAATCAGTCGTCAAGGCCATATAATGCATGTGCAGGTGACAGCTTATAGTTGTTTGAGGGAGGCTTTGTCAGCGAGTGGGAGCGTTCGAAAATTACTGTTCTGCCATTGAGTGTTAATTGTAGTTCGTTAGTTACGCCACTATTAGTCTTGAAGAACGGATTTTTATATTCGATACATATGCGCGAAGAAGTGGAGGTCAATTTGCAGAAATATGCTGGCAATCAGGTTCCAGGTCAAAACTATTTCTGTCAACTTGTCGAAAAGTTACAAAAGACAGAATCTTTCAGTGACAAGAAATGACGTTTACGTCAACAAATGCCCACGTAAACTAATACATAAGCAGCTAAACTCTGAACAATTAGATTATCTCACTACAACAGATGACAGTGAGATTATTTGAATTATTGGCCGTCCGAGCGCAGTTGCTTACTGGGCAAGTGCAACCCCTACAACCAGCAACCGCAGTGTTCATGCGAAAGAAAAGTTAGATGAAATGCAGGTATTTCTTACCCAGCAATATGTTGCCGCTGAGAGGCATTATTTTCAATCTTCTATAACACAAATTAATGCGGCCCGCAACTTAAACAACTTCACTGTATTTTCTGAAGAGTTGAAATAACACAGTATGGTGACCCCATTGCGCCCATTCCCTTGTCCTAGTAAAATCTAGTACTATTAGCATTTGTTTTCCTTTATCTTTTTCTTTAGTCATTCTTAGTATATAACCTAAATTCATATAGATTGCATTCCTTAGTTGTTTTCCATCAGAGAACTTCTCCGTGTGTACCCTTCGTTTTCGTTGTTAAATAACAATCCATTATTCTCATCTACAGAAATTTTGAAACGATTGTCTTGCTAGATATGCACAAAATTGCCAAACTATAGCAACAAGCATGCTCTCTCAAACTTTGTTCGTGAAACAGCTGGTTCTGTAAATACCAACTTTCGTCTTTATAATCATTGTAGGAGAGAATGATATGTAATATCGACTCAACAAAATTAAGGAAAAAAGTGCAAAATACTCATCTCTGAAAAGTATGTCCCACAATGAACATGTCTGCAATGCCAGGGCAATTTTCTAATCACTTTTTTTATTAGTGTTTAACGCCCTTTTTTACTTTTGAGGCACCACAGGGGGTGGACACTGATGATAATGAAATGAAATATTGGAAAAGGATTTTTTAAGGAAGAAAATGTTCCAGGCCTAAGTTTAGGGTACCTCCCCGGCATTGCCGTTTACGAAGACTGAGTAAAACCCGGAAAAAACTGTCATGGAAAACGGTCCAGGCGAGATTCGAACCCCAGACGAGTCCACGGCTTAACGATCTAGCCCACCCGCGGCGGCTTCCAATCACTCTACCCAATATTTAAAAACAAAGCACAATGTAAATGAACCTCCTATTCGACAGTTTCATTTTGGTTGCTATGGTGATGTTTATTTCATAATTGACATCACGATGTTTATTTCATTATTGACTCTGTGGATAACAATGTAATTTTTCATATGTATAACACTCAAAATAACGATTTTACCTTACAATGATCTATGAATAACATAGAATCAATTTGAAGAAGGGGGGGGGGGTGGAAGTCTTATGTATAGGACATGTAGTATATGTATTTCTTCCGGAAATTTGTTGATAGGGCTAACTTTTTTAAAGTGGAAATACGATATTAAGAATGTGTTATAAATGTTATGTTTACAAATAATGCAGAATATGTCCCAACTTTTCTGTTAAATGTTTGTTCAGTTATCCTAAAAAAAAGATTGTTATTGTCTGATGGCTATTTTTGATATGTATGAATAATTATACTAAAAAATCCCTTTAATAACAGCAAATTACATTGCTATTTCTTTTTTAAGCTTGAACAAAATTCTTTTTTGCTTAATTTCATTGTTAGTAATTTGGAACCACTGGACATTAACACGTAACGAATAATAATTTTTAAAAACTTAAAAAAAATTAACAATAGACTCTATGGGTAGGATACGGTAGTTCAAATGGTAAGAACATCGGCACAACAAGCAGAAAATCTGGGGTTGCGATTTCGAATTTTTATATTTGAACCTGATTCCAACCTTAGTCTAACACTCGACGTTTCTGTTCACATTTCAAGTTTCTTTAGAAAATTAACTGAAATTACCTATATTAATCACAAAAGGGAATTGCAGAATTTGCTTCATTTACTCGTATGCCTTTTACATCAAAAAACTGGATGAATGTTGGCCTGCAGCACCCAACAGGCAAAGAGCATCATAAAGAAAGGAGCTCTACTGCAGATGTCTCAAAGATAACGAACGACTCTTTCTATTGATCTATAACAATGGTGGCTTGTGAGTGTACGACTTATTACTAGCAGCAAAAAGAAATAGCATACTCAAATATTTATGACACTGAACAATACCAAACAAGAACAGATGTGATTTTAAATTTAAATTTTTATTTGTTTGAGATAAAAGTGGCGTGTTTTTACGTATGTAAAGCCTATGCTATGACTTAATTATAAAAGTAAGCGTACAAGATATTTGGATCCTAGCACTCTTAGCGTAAGAATTACACATTTTCTTATTGCATGACACCATTTGGTGTATTGGTGAAGTTCCCATGTGCGGATATCCAGTTATTAGCAACATAAAGTGAAACAAGGGAAGATAATACTTTTCTAATCATTTTTATTCGTAAGGGCTTAAAATCACCGGTATTGGAGACCAAGGTTGATTAATGATTTCTGAATTAATGGCACAAATGAGCCCATAAGTCCATAGCTCCTGACTCGTTCCTACTTCCCACTTCCCCTCCCCCTCTATTCCCCCAGGAACAGACATATAAACAAGCCTTGTCGAAAATTTGGGAGCAAAATGTAAACTTCCGATTATCTTCTAAACAAAATGCCTTACATATTTTCTTTCAATTATCATACATAACATGTAAATATACTGCAGTCCTCGTATCGAAAGCCGACATATACGTTATCTTATCGATTATAAAATATATATATCAGCTCCATGCCATTAAGTTATGTTGTGTTACTTGACTTAAAGGAGAGATAAAAGGATGATTCATGCTACACATGGCATTATAGTTTGAGAACATGGCGGGAGTGCAGAACCTTAATTATTAGAATAGAACTATTAATTGTGTTGTACAGTTTAGATTAATAAATGGGATGCAACTTGTAATGAATAAGCGCAAAAGTCTTTTAATGATTCAAAGGGTAAGATGATCATAAAAGAACCGTAAAACAATTGCCCAGAGTGTGAGAGCGACGATAAATTAACCAGAAATGTTATTAGAAACAATATTAAAAGAAAAAAAGTTGAAGATGTCAATGGATGCCCACATAAAGTAATAGATAACCAGCAAAACCCTGAACAACTAGATTATCTTATTACGACAGATGACAGTGAGATTATTGAATTATTGGCCGCCCGAGTTCAGTTGCTTACTGGGCAAGTGCAGCCGCTACAACCAGCAAAAGAATGATAGAATCTCCGAGCATAAAGTTAGTACTTTTATTTCAGTATTTATAGTTTTACCGAAAACATACAAATGAGCTGTCGTTAACACTGGTGATAATAATAAGCACTAATTTGTATTATAAGAAATATTGACAAGAATGGCTCTCAGCGGCAATATATTTCCGGCTCTTTTTCTTCCGTAAGATTACGTTTTCTTGTCATTTTGAGAAAATAGTCTCTGGAATTATTAATAAGTTGCGAAACAGTTTCTGTACCTGGACCAGGATTGCCAGGATATTTTCTGGCGAATCTCCTTACCACTTCTCTGCAAGAATCCGAGTTCAAATATGTAAAGTAGAAATGGTTTACAACAGTAGTAGTTTTTGTAGATTATTCATCATGCAACATGGTTCGACGAACATGATCTCTCTCAATATACTCGCCATCTACGTCAATGCACCGCTGACATCTTCCTGGAAACTTTATTATGGCATGGCGAAACCGCTGATTGGGAGTACTACGCCATCATTGGTGGACATCTGCCTGAATTTGCTCGTTGAATATTTTACTTCATAGCAAGTCGTTCGTGTTGTCGAATAGGGCATAATAAGAAGCGAGATCTGGCGAATATTGTTCATGGGGCATAACAATGAACCCTAGTGAGGCCAACTCTGCGATTGTAGTGTGAGGACCGCACATTGTCATGTTGGAGGTGCACTTCTGTCGACCACTTTCCCTTTCGCCGTTGCTGAATCCTGCATCTAAGCCGTATGTGGTTCCCACAGTGCACCTCGCTGTTGACAGTCGTTCCTTGAGGAGGCCACTCCATGAGCAGTATGCCTGAAGTGTTCCAAAAGACTGTGGTCATGTGCAAGCAAGCACCAAGAACTCCCTGAATGTTTCGATTGCATGGTATGGAATTTCTTCTTTGGTGTGTGGTAGTGACATCATCACTCATCAGTCACCAGCTTTTTAAAAAAATCCGGATGTTTATTATGCATTTTCAGTAGCCGACGACAGACTTCAACCCTTTTATTCTTCAATGCTGTGTCAAGCCTCTTGGAACCCAATGTGTGCACACCTTTTTCATATTCAAACCATCGTGATTAACAGTGTGCAGGGTTGCGCGGCCGAGGCCTGTCTGACTTCCAGTTTATCGAATGTTATGCCCCTATAGTTATAACCAATTCAGGCACAACCTCAATGTTCCTAGGAGACCGCGCGTTGACATGACCACTTACATTGCCTGCCACTGGCAAACCCATTTGATCCAGTTGTAAACGTTCTTCTGTGCAGGAGCTTCTTGATCACAACGCAGTTAAACGTCTATAATTTCTGTAGTTTTGACGCTTTCCTTCCGCAAAAACCGTGCAGTGTATCTTTGTCCACGTCCTTCTCGACAAAAAAAAAAAAAAAAAAAAAAAACCGAATGCTGTTCCTTTCACTACACACTGTATTTGCAATTACCTAGTACCTGTATAGCGTATTAGTATTAGTCCATTGTCCTAAATGACTTGCCGATAGACTGCGGCTTTCGTACAACTCCGCTATTATAAAATATTTCCAAACGTCCCTCGTATCATATGTAAAAGTCCACTATTCAAAAGGATATTTATGTATGGCATAACTACGAAGAAGATTTAGCACACAATTTAATGAAAGCACAAGAATGCACAACCACTTGGGGACAAAGCCTTCCGCAAAATAACAAGCTGCTACCTGCACAAGCATTATAGACCTTCCCAGTTCACAGTCGTCTTCTGCAAACCCTTAACTCCTTTTAGTGTGCGAAGTACAATAAAATATGTTTAGAATGTTATAAATAATAATGAAGGATGAGACGTTTTTGATGGTGAATGTTGCACAGAAAAATCTATCATATTTTCTCCCACACCTAAGTTTTAAGTATTTTTGCTCTGCATAATGCGTTTGTCGATGGAACATTTTAGTATTGCAAAAAATTCTACATAAATGTTAAATTTACCCATTATGAGAAATGGGTTTTATATAATGCTAGAATTCATTTTATTAAATAACAAACCAACTAAGTCCTAAAACCTGCTTCATTGCACCGGCTTTGTCTACAGAAGATTTTTAAAATTATTATCACCGGTAGTAGTGGGGGACTTTGAAGTAGCTATTCATTTTGCAGCCAAGTGGACACAACACCATTATTAGAGATTGCCACTTCCAATTGAAGTTAAATATACAGTTTAGGCTTAGAGCCTATATAAAAAGACTAAAACTTACATATTTCTAAATACCTCAAGTACATTTTCGGCTAACGTGCTTTGGTCAACCGCTACAGGTGGCCGAGGTCGTTAAGGTATAGACTCGTGAGCGGGAGGTCTGGGGTTCAATTCCCACCAGGATTTTCCTACAGACTGAGCTTTTTCCAGGTTTTACTCAGTCATAATAAATAGAAAAAACAGGGGAACTACCTTAAACTTTAGTCTGGATCGTTATTTTCCTTAAAAAAAAAAAACAAGGAATCCCTTCGCAACTTATCATTTCATCTCTTGCATCATCAGTGCCCAGCGCCTGTGATGCCCCAGCACACAAACGTGTGTTAAACACTATTCAAAAAAATGTTTAGATCGCAATGAGATTATTTCATCCAAGAGGCCTAATTATGAAAAACTAACAGATTATAAAAATAGATAATGCGGGCTAGAAAAGTAATTCTATCACTTGAACTACAAACTCATGTTGAATTTCCACGCTTCTTTAACACTGCTTATTTTCAGATGCTATAAAGAACATACAGGTAACCACAAGTCATAAAGACTTAATGTTATGTTAACTCAAAAATTAAAGAATACAATAGAGGTAAGGCCACTGTATCTTAAAACTATAATGCACATCTTGCAAGACATTTTTCTTGTTTATAATACATGGACGTTTTTTATAGTATGAAGTTAAAATTCAAGAATTAAGAATTATTATTATTATTATTATTATTATTATTATTATTATTATTATTATTATTATTGTTGTTTTTTAAATTTTGATTATACTGTCTGGCAGGAAAAAAAAAAACAAGTCTAACTGAGGAACACTTGTGTTTAAATGTTTTCCGGATGGCGTATTCGTAGGAAGGTGGTGATTTTTTTTTTGGGGGGGGGACCAGTTGTTTGATAGTAAACAGATAGGCTTCGTTCCAGAGGTCACTTTTTCCTTAAGAGTTGATGTAAGTTGTTAGAAGGAAGAAAGAAAACATTGCTGTTTCATTATTTGTCACTGAAAATGTAAATAAGCATGACAATCTGAAATAATGCGGGACCATAATATCAGCATTGGGAGATTAGTCGTATATTGCTCAATAACTATTAGTATGGGCGGAGGAGAGGAGTGCACCAGCGGTTCCAGCAAGTTACAGAAGATGACTAACTCGGTGTAGGTCTGGAAGACCGAAAACATGACCACTCCAGATGTGGATGCTGCTATAACTTACTATTCTAGGGAGAGAATCCTTTCTGTCTCTCTTTTGTGACACAATTGAACCTATAGATGGGGCATTTAATGGCAAGAAGACGTCTCCAGGCTGCTGGGAACCATAACAGCAAACCAATCCGAAAAGAGAAGCTGACAGCCGAACATCGGGTTGCTGGTGTTGAAACTGTACTGCGATTTCTTACAAGGACGAAATAATTCTGGGGAAAGAAAAAAAAAAAAAAAAGTCCAGATAAGATCCGCTACAGCCCCCAACAGGATAAGTATGACTATCTGGGGCGGAGTCTCTGCTACCTGTGTCTGGGTGTCTCCAAGAATGAGCTCTAAAGAGTAGAGGTTACAATGAAAGATTTCTGGAGGCTTTTGCGCCCGTACAAACCGCACCAAAGCCCAAGATCTCTTAATTAGCAAACTATATTATATAGACTTCGACAACATTACAATGCATCATAAAAGTAATATAAGTTGTTCAAAAGAAGAACGCGAATAGCAAAACCTTGGAATGTTTGCGGAATATCAAAACTAGTTATCATACAACACAAAACTGCAACACCGTCGATTACTAATACGACGTTGTTAATATATAAAAGAGTAAGAGAAAGAAACAAGAACCACAAATCACTGTTCACAGGAAGAAGTGAAACACTGTTGTTAAAGAGTTATCTTGCTCGCAGCGGAGGTGTGGCCTGTCAAAAGTTAACCAGCATTAATTACTGTTAACCATCAGAAAGGCTCGCAGATGAAGCAATAAACATAATTTATTGACCTAGATACATGCATTAACAGGCAATAAACGGCATAGGTTGTGTTTTCCCCAATTAGAGATATTCAGGAAGATAAACGGTTAGTTACGATGAATTAATTAACCTGAATTAATTCACTGACATACTTAGAATCATCTGCCCTTATTGCAAAGTCTTTAGAGTACCTTAACTTTAACGGGAAAACTACTCAGGTAAACATTGTGTTCAAATTCAGTTAATTTTGAGTTAATTTTGAAAGTTTTTTAACGTTCAACAACGAACTTACTATCATATTCAATATTTCTTACTTGGAGAGAACATAACTCCCATAACTCTAGAAAAGTGCCAGTTTGAAATGTGTGCAGGTATACAAGTCAAGAAAGATTGTAATATAGTACCACCTATTTAAGGGGGGGGGGGGGGAAAGGTGTTGCTACGCCCCAGATGCAGACTAGCGATGCGCTATTTGTTTCGGCGTGGCGTGCTATTGAGCTCTTGGGCAACGAACATCAACATGGAAGCAGACAATCATCGGCGACGGTGGATAGTGTGGTTTCTGTGGAAAGGAATGGCTGGTTCAGACAATCGCCTGACCAGCACCATGTCGCAGTTCGCTGGATATCACAGTTCAAAGACGTGTTTTATTGGGCATCCAGCAATAGCACGTAAAGACAACACACAACTTGTGTCTGATTTGATCATGGAGAACAGGCGAAACACTTTTGACGAACTACAGAACGCAACAGATCTATCAGGGGAACCCACACCAACATCTATGAGGACTTGAGGATGAAAAAGATGAGTGCGCAATGAATGCGCACATACAGAAGCGAGTGGATACTTTCCAACGGTTGCCGGAGCTGATCAATGGGGTTTTTGAGCGTCTGGTCACTGTGGATGAGTTTCAAGTAGTTGTTCACCAATGTCGTCCGGATACCCCCAAAACATGGCTTAATATGCAAATACGGGAACTGCCAGAACAATGGAGGGGAATACCTGTAATTATATTCTGTATTCCTCGCCTCGCAACAAATTCCTGTTGTGAAAAAAATTGCAGTGCCAGTTATTTTTGAAAGGGGTATATATTTATGAAATCAAACAAGAGTAAGTTCAAAGAGGACAGAATTTAAAGAAATATATAAACCGTAAATTGATAATATGTTGGCAAATGCAGAAGCCTAAGTAATGAAAAAAAAAAAAAAAAAAAAAAGTCATTTCCTGGCTATAAATAAAGAACTGAACTACATTATTAATATAAAGTCTGGATTCTGCACGATGTTTAAAATGACTTAGTAATAGCTGTAGATAATAATGCTTTTTTTAATTTTTAAATCTTTGAAATTATATATGCAAGTTACTTAAAGTTATATTGATATACAATTACTGCCCTGAACCTGGGTGATCAATAGCCAGCCATGCTGACATGAAACCGCAATAATCACCAGCAATAGATTTTGGAGATTAATGTACTATATTTTGTATATATATATACAATATATATATATATACATCATGTATATATATATATACATCATTAATGAATTACGTATTTACATTTGGGCAGTGAGACTTACGAGAGTAGCTCAAAATCTTGCAATGACGAAGTTCTTTATCTTTTGAAGTAATAGACCTGAAAAGAGCATGTCAACTGATGTGCAAAAATGTATGCTTAAACCTGGGGAATGCAGCAATATTTCCATTTCTAGTCACTTGCAATTTGGATATATTTTTACAGCGTTGCACATCTTCTTTTTCCATTGGCATAGAATTGTTTGCAAAGACCTCATTTCTGATATAATTCTGAAATAATGATTTCATGACGAACTAATCAAAAGGCTGCCAAAATGAGATTGTTCATGAAGAACTTCAAGGTGGAGTGCATAAATCTACGTAAAGTTGTGCCGAGTAATAGGCGATACAACAGCGTTGCATAAACCCGTTCTTTATTTGACTTATTTTAGTGATACTCAGACTTTTCCGAGTTAATTTCCGGAGTGCCGCAGGGATGCATCCCTACCAATTAAGTAACAGCATTGCTTGAGAAGGCAGCCATAAGAAGTAATCAAGGGTTTTCCCCAATCAAATAAGATGTGAATAAGAGTGCCGGAGTAAACCAAGCAGTAACGAATCACAATAAAAGTAAGTGTATGGCAAATGTGGAACACGCAAACATGAAAAGTTTTATAAAATTACCTCATGGAATGCAACTGCAAACATATATCGTAATAAAGTAAAGAAGGAAATAAACAAGGTAATATAATTATCGTGACAAATCGTCATAAGTGTCTGGTTAGTCACAGGTAAGCTATATTGTGATAGAAACGTTCTAAAATTGTTTATTCTTCAACCTATATGTAGAAGATAACCAGCAGTAGAGGTATAGGATGTCACCCAGCTATTGGTTAGCATTTTGTCAACAATAGGTAATCTAGTCATGGTATTCTTGATAACAACCTAGAAGTATAATTACAATGGAACATTATCCCAGTTCGTTTAACTTTATCAGCAGAGCGGGGAAGTTAGGCAAAAATGTCATTTCTACATGGGTGGACATATTTAAGATTCAGATAGAAATGAACATAATTGGGGTTGGTGGGGTTAGTGTTTATTTTGCCTATTTTAGATATAAAACCTTTTTTCGCCTGTTTTGGATAGTTATGGATTTTTTTGCGATATGTTTTTCATTTTAAAATACATAATGAATTTCAACATATCCAAGAGAGAGAGAGAGAGAGAGAGAGAGTGAGTGAGTGTGAGTGAGTGTGAGAGTGAGAGTGCGAGAGAGAGAGAGAGTGAGAGTGTGAGTGTGAGTGTGAGAGTGTGAGAGTGAGAGTGTGAGAGTGAGAGTGTGAGTGAGTATGAGTATGAGTGTGAGTGTGAGTGTGAGTGTGAGTGTGAGAGTGTGAGTGAGAGTGAGTGTGTGTGTGTGTGTATGTGTGTGTGTGTGTAAGAGAATAAAATGGCGTGTTTACCTCAAAAACATCTATTAAGAATCTTGTTATACATTTCTTTCTTTTGAAGCAGTCAAAAACTTTCTCCTCTAGCCATTCACTTAAGCTTTTTAAACAGCAGAACTTTCATTAGTGAAAGGAGTTCACGGTTACACCGGGCATATAAATTCCAGGAAATACAGAGGATGAGGGAAGTACTGAAATTTTTAATAGTCCTGGCAAATAACCTTGTATCGATCTGCAAGAAACATTTCTAGAAAATCTGTGGGGATAACTTCTTAGCGGCATAAATGTAACAAACAATTGGGAAAGAATTTTTTTTTAAAGGAAGGAAACGTTCCAGGCCTGAGTTTAGGGTACTTCCTCGGCATTTACCATTTATGAGGAATAAGGAAAACCTGAAAAAAACCTCAATCTGAAAGGTCGGTCCTGGAGGGAATCGAACCCCAGCTCACGGGTTCGCGCCTTAACGAACTCTGCCACCCGTGGCGGTCAGATACTAACCTGATTACCCTATAAACGGAAAAACAGAAAATAAACTCGACCAGAAACTGTTGTGCATCTTTGAAACCTTGAAAAAACATCTTGTTGTTGCTTGTAACCAAGAAAAACAAACTTAAGTATTTCAGTTGTGTGATAAATTATTATGTATCTTAAATGCCTATTTTCATTAATAATGAGTGATATTAATCTCTGTTTTCACTTTTAATAAGTGCATATTTTAATTATATTACTGCCTATTTTCAGTATTATAAGTGCCTTTTTTGCCTGCCTATTTTAACCAAAATAAATGCCTGAAGTTACGGGCTCTGATTATCAGAAATAAAGTGCAGAATAGGTAGCGCATTGACATTTTCTTTTTACGTAAAGCAATACGCACTCACAAAACACAGATCCACAAAACTTTAAAGCGGTGGGCTGGGCGCCAAATTATGAAGCGATTTACAGGTGGGCGTTGTTAACCCCACGTTGGGCGCCAAATTTTGAAGTGCTTTGTAGATGTACTACAGGTCGCTTCGGTGTTGTTGCTCACGCTCCAATGACAATGACAAATTTCTCAGGGTGAATTCGGTTATTTTGTTGACTCATACACAACGGGACTGAGGGAGGAATTCAATGGTGTAAATGGACCGCGATGAGACATATCTTTTGCGTCCTCAGGTGTTTTGCTTACGATAAGACTTAACTACCCCGATACAAACTATTTGCCGCGTGTGTAACTTATAGATGAGTGCCGCGGTGCGTGAAATTGAAAGTAAACCTTATAATGCACACTGAGAACTACGTGTATCTTGCCGCGTGTAGATCTTATAAATGCGTGCCTCGAACTTATAACTGCTTCTGCGACTTGCTTACTGCTTCTGTCGCGGTGTACATCTTATAACTGCTTCTCGCCGCGTGTAAATTTAAAGTGTCTGAAAACTGCGTGCATCTTTCCGCGTGTAGATTTTATTACTGCACCACGCGGCGTGCAGAACTTGAAAAGTGCGTACTGAGAAGTGAGGAATTGCTTATCTCTAGCCACATGTAGATCTTATAACTGCGTGCCTCGGCAACGCCCAGCCGCTTCTGCAAACTGTGTAACTGAGTCGACATGAACGAGAAAATGTATCTTGCGGCGTGTAGAGCTTAGAACTGCCTATGTCTCGCCGGATATAAAACTTCAAACTGACTGCCTGAGCAACGTCAAACTTACAATGAGCACTGCGAACTGCGCGGCTCTTTCGGGTTTTGCAGATCTTATGACTGCGTTCGCGGAATGAATGAGTTTTCGAACTGCGTACGTCTCGCCGCGTGTAAACTCAAGCCTGCTTAACTGCGTGCGTCTCGCGACATGTAGGACTTCAAAACTGAGTGCCCCAGCCTATTCTACCCTATATATTAAATTCAAATCAAGTGATAGTTGGTATCAACGATGCCAACGGAGTCACATAGGCACGCGAAATCTTTAAAAGTTCAAACATACATTTTATATTGGGTAGTTTAAGTTCACCTGCCCCATGTTCCATTCGCTATTTTTGAAAGTTTAAAACATTTTGTTGACATTGGCTGGTTTAAAGGGGTTAACAGTACCACTGCCGGTCGGGGTCAAAGCTCCAAAAGGTTTAAAAGTCCTTCAGTTTATTAACCTTGCAGTAGCAGTCCGTTTTAGGTTTTATGACCCTTTGGGGGAGGGGCTTTTCCAAGCTACATTAACAAAACACCAAGGAGTTTTCTCTTTTGTTGACATTTAACTCAGCTGTTAGCATTATGCCGCATTACACATATATATCTACATTACTAGTTACAATACACGAAATATTATGATTGGTTTTACAACGTATACTTCAATGGGGGCGGATCGGAGGAACTGTTTCAAACTTCGCTAGCCAAGTGCTGAGCCCAGACTTTTTCTTTAGTGGTAAGGAATTCTTTGATGTGTAATCTCTTAGATGCAAAAACGATATAAATCTTAATCGTTCTCTTAATTTTTGCAAATCACTTCATTAACTGCGATATGCCAACTGTACAATCGCTTCTTCAATCTGACATCATTGATGTATTCACAGCCAATGAGAAAGTTGTCATATCATTACCTATAGATATAGTTGTTGATTACCATGCAATCTACAAAAACTGCATATAAATTTAAAGGAATTTCAGAACTATCTGCTCATTCTTTGCGATAAATATTATAACTCACGGTTTTGTACCATGCCACACTTCTTATCATTGTGTTTAATTGTACCAGAAGAAAGAAACTGAGCTTATTATTTGCTGTACAGCGTGATTTCATATTGTTAAAGATTGCAGTTGATAGGAAATATACAATATCAGTTGGGCGGTCATTTGTAATTAAGAGTCGTTATTAGTAGGTAGAAACCTTAAGTTATTTGATACAAATTCAGAGCACAACACTAATTTTTATGGGTGATTTTTACACTAAGTGACGGGGAAAACTGCTTGCCATGCAGGATAATAATGATGGACTAACGTTCGTAGAACTCCATTGATACCCCTTAATAGTTCGGCACCAAAACAGAAATGTACATGTTTTAGTATATTTGCTGTAACATTATCTGGGCTAAATGGGCCAGTCAAGTAGACATATAGTGAGATTTATTTCGTTTATGTCTCATTATTTAACAATACACTAGAGTATATACATACTCGTTTAAATACAGACTTTAGTATTCTTTTTCTTTAATATTATCTTACAGTCTAAATAATCAATTTAAACCTGGTTCACATCTTGAGAGGTTGGTTTCGTTTATTCTTGTTATATTGTTTTTTAAGTCTGTTAGAGAAGAACTTCTTAAAAGAAATAGGCGTGAAAATAAGGAACATAAAGCAAGTGATCACTTAGGTGTACCTCATTTCTAGTGATTAGATACTGACTGTTCAGATATTCGCTTCTTTTCCTTATCGATCAACCTCTTTACAACTTGGCTATTTTAGTCAAATTCTGACGTTAAGGTATGTTCAATATTTTGCCTCTCTTCGTCCGAGAACTTTCTTCCGCGATAGTTAAATTATCTTTCTTGTGATGGCGATGATTAAGAACGGATCGAACACGTCACTTGGTAGTTTTCTTCCGGTTGCGTGCGCACCGAGTCATCACGCGAGTATTCTGGACAAGGGATATTGAGGTCGCGGGATCGAAACAATACGTACCAACCCTTTTGTTTCCGCAGATATGCAACAGTGAATGCAGACTGCATCTCGTGTTGCTTCTATTGCTGAACTACTTTTTACTGGCGGAAGATGAAAGTAAATGCCATCTATTTACACTAGACGATTAATTTATTTCCTTCACAAAAGAAGTCATAAAAGTGTAGAGAGAAAGAAACATGGCATTTCCTGATCCTGGCAGGAGTGTAAAAAAGAAAACATCTGTTTTCCCTTTTAGGTTTTTGTATATTTTACAATAACTTTAAAAAGTCTTCTCACGTTTTTGTTATGTTGCTTCAGTATATGTAAAAATGAATGTGTAGTTCAAGTGAAAAGATACACCTGCAATAATTCCTGTTATGTAAATATATAGGCGTTTAAATAAACGTGTCGCATACTTCATATCAGGTATTAACTAAAAATAGGGGAGGGGGTCTCATGAGCATATTAGGAAAGGTCTATTGAGATTTGACCCATTCTTTATTACGGCCAAACAGAATCTAGCAAACAGAGTGTCTGAAGTATGGTGGGGGTTATCCTCCCCTCCCCCCCCCATGGTAACCATACTTGCCTTCTAAACCCAAGATCGCGGGTTCAAACCCTGCTAGGATCGATGGAATTTTTCGGGTGTAAAAATCCTATGTATGGCTTCCTTCGGAAGGGAAGTAAAGCCGTGGGTCCCGTGTCGTACATTTACGGCACGATAAAGAACCTCAAGTCTGAAAGAAGAGGCCTCTGAGCAAAATTTGTCGGCCGTTTCACGCCCTAATTTGAATGGGACGCTGATGATCTGAGATGTTAAAGAGCGTCCGTAAATAAACAAATCAAACAAAAAGGGTATCCTTCTTGGACTTATTGTCCTTTTGTTATTGGTTTTGCACTCACTGCACATAAATACTTTTTATATCATTCGGTTGGGGTTGTAATATCAATGCAAGGTAACGTATGTGGCTCATGCATGATGGAGTACTACCCCATTTTCTACACACTGTGTGACAAGAACTAGCCCCAGACTTTTAGTGACGATGAAATAGTCAAGGAAGTGTAGTAGCATGGTCACAACCATATCAGTGTAGCTGTGTACACTATACACTGCTAGTCATCAAATCCGAGAGCAGCCAGGTCTGTTTGCACGATTAAGTATTTTCTTAAAATATATACGACACTACTTGTTAAGCACAGCATGACTCATATCTGAAAATGTACTTGTTTGTAGACATAGATTTATAGCAGCGCTTTGCTAGTTTGGCCATCTCTAAACCTACTGCAAAAATATGAGGCGCTTTTACTTAAACACACTGTATTGTACACACTCTAAATGCAAAAGAAAGACAAAAACCAAGTAAAATACGAGAGAAACCGTAAAACTCAATAATCTCATCATTATTAATCCATACATACGTCACAAAATTTACACCTAAATACCACCATAAATTCCTCTTCATAAACCTTTAACATCTTACATGGATTTTAATATTCTATCTAAAATTTTACAGAAAAGTTCAAACGACGAAGGCATATAGTAACTCTTATTCGTGATGTCTAATCTGTTGATAAATTGGTATAAAAACGTTCCTACATTATTGCTACAAATGCATGTGGTCTTTTAATTTTGTCTTTTTTTTTTTAATGGTTATAACGCCACGCAAGACGGAGGTAAAGAATACAGCGATCGCTGCGGTAAGTCAACGCTCGCATTGGGTTGCAGCGCCATAGTGGAGGAGGGGGAAGAGGAAGTTCGTTTCCTCATGTCGGTGTTGCACACTCCGTTGGGAAGTGAGATACTCAGCACCCATTTTTCTCTGGCACAGCTGCATTGCATTCATGTCCTCTTTAGGCAGTATATCTGGCAAACATGCATGAGCAAGAGAAACATGTAGCGTTCCAGTACCTCCAGCTTTAAGCTTTAATTTTGGCGACCATTTAATATAGTAATATTAAAATACAAATACAAGATTAACGAGAATCAATCCATATAAAAAATACGATTCACTCATAAAAGTACCTCATATTTTATGCTCCTAATTTTGAGTAAAATATTATATTTCGTGCTAAAAATTGTAACTCTCTTAAAAAATAACAGCATAAATCACCATCTGCCACAAGCTCCGATCTTTAAAACTCGTTCTTATTTTCCTAAAATAAATATTTTTCGACTTCCGACCATAAAATTTCATGTTATATTTATTTGTTAACGAAGATCTCAGAATCAGTTAGCAGATTGCTATATTTTGCTGAGAAAATGTAAACTATTTAGGAAGTTGCCACATGAAGGATGTGGTCAACAGTGATAATACAGCACAGGAAGAGGTTTGACCCAATTGATTCAGCTAACATCTCCAACTCATGAGTAAGTAAACATTCATTTCCGACCGAAGCCTGTTGACAGGTTGATAATATGGAAGTGGGATGTGCCGAGAACAGAGCTTCAATTAGGTGAAACAGTAAGCAATTAACTAATGTTTGATATTGAGTAGGTGTAATCATGGTGCCAAAATAAGTTGTGTTGAGCGAAGCAGGCAGAAATGTAAACAGAAGCAGATAGATGTGCCAATGATTAACATTCATTTTCCTTTTGATGACGCGTCACTTTTATCAATTTTCCATTTTAGATCATATGCGGTTCAAATAGCTACTTATATATCTATGACAACTTGACATCGGTCCTGATGGTGTAGTGGTACTTGCCTCCTAAACCCAAGATCGTGGGTCAATCCCGGTCATGCATTTTTTTCGGGCGTAAAAACCCAAAGTATGGCTTTCTTGAAGTAAAGCATGGGTCCCATGCCATAGAACCTCAAGCCTGAAAGAAGAGGCATCTGAGCAAAATTAACGGCCGTTTCACGCCCTGAATTGAATGAGACGCTGATGACCCGTGATGTTAAAGAGCGTCCATAAATAACCAAATCAAACAAAAGACACTTTGGTGGAGTTTGCGGCCAATAGTATCAACTATAAATCTCTAAGCATTAAATTAAAATCTAGCAGAATGCTATATTGGCAATAAACTGTAAACAAGAGGATGAAGGAGCACAATAAGTCAGAGCAACAAACTACTCTAACCCCTTAGACCTGTCACGCAGCAGTCTTTGTTTACCTGCCAGATGGATCATAGCTTAGTCTTGCCTTGTTTTGAGTGTGCCTAACGTTTCATCATCATGACACCATTGGTAATAATTACATAGAACCTATGCAACCACATTTTGTTAGTTAGCTGGAGAGCGTTTTTTTTTTTTTTTTTTTTTTTTTTTTTTGACAAGCAAGTTGAAATTTATAGTGACTAAGAGTGTTGTTATATATGGCATTGTTGGAATATTAAAGGGAAGAAGGGGGGGGGTTCAAAGTCATATTTTTGTTTTTGTACCACTTTAATGTTTCGAATTTTCTGTTTATTTTGATATGCTTTTTATTAATGTTTCTTACTTGCAAGTGCTTTTAATAAATATTTAATTATATCACTGCAGAAGCCTATTTTTTTTAAACAAGTTTCCCCCCCCCTTTTTTTTGAATCTGTATAAGCTATCAGTTTGGAACTTTTACCACTTATTCTTGATATTATTGTGGTGATGTGAATCTATTATGGTAAGGCTAGAACAATACTGAAAATGTAAAAAAATTAATTATTGGAAAAAAAAAATAGAAAAAAAAGCAAATAATTAAAAATAATTTATAATTTGCTTTTAAGTCATGTCATAGCAGTGAACACAGATCAAAAATTTTAAATTTTGGGCATCTGTACGCTGTAAAAGTTTCATTTCATTAGCTTTAAGAGTCCCTGAGAAAATGGGAACTGAAGTTGGTAAATTTAACATTACAAGGATAGGCCTTTCATACTCCCCTTAATCCTTTACGTGTTTGACTTCTCTTACGTTTCAAGTTCAAAATAAGATAAAGAGATATTTAGACTTTTAAAACAGCTACATGTTCCAAAAATATGAAGCTAGGTCATACAGATTCTGGCAACCCAATATTATTTACAAATATAACCTTGACTATGGGAGTCTACATGTAAATCTGGACACACTAGAAGGAGGTTTAATTTCGAACCCAATCGTTGCAAATAGTTGCCAATATTTGAGGGATGAATATAAAATTGTGCGACCCCTCCCTTGTGTAGCTATGGATTGCCAAAATATTTTTAAGCGGATAATGAATGCAGAATGATTGCATTTGTTTTACTTGTGTGTTGACACGTATTAGACCTCAGTCGATCGACAAGTCCAATAAACATCTATTAACCCAGTGCCAGTAGCAGTTCAATAAAGACTATCTAGTCTAAACCAGTATAAGACAAATAGAAATGGTAAAAAAATCTTCTTTGAAGACACTTCCGCTAAAGGGAAGTAGCAGTCCGGGGGGGGCTAATGTATCCATACTCGAAGAAACTGTGGTGCATATAATGGATCGTATAGATTTTTTTCTTCTAAGTTGGAAAGTTCTAAATATTCACTTCCACGTATGTTCACACCTTCTATGATAAAATTTCATTCCAGATACTTTTTTTTTTCATAACAGAATTATAAACATCATTGTTACCATAGTAACAATTACGTCATTGAACTGTTTTCATTGTTAAAATGTTGTCATCAACTGAATATTACTTTACAATAATATTATGGAAATAATTATTTATTACTGAAAACAGAATCAATCATCTTTATTGTAGAGCATATATTTATAGAATTAATTAAAAGTTAGTTAATATTAATTACAAATAAATGAATATAATTTTATAATACTAGCTTGTTCTGAAACATGTTCCAACACTTAAGTTTCTGAAATATCCTTAGATTATTTTTACTATTCATTCAATAATGATTTTTTTCTGAAAAGTGTCATATTTTCTCGGTATTAGTTACAATTCAGACCTTTCAACTTGAGCAAAAATTTCTTTCGGTATATCATCTTCATTGACAACAATAACAATTGACGAACTAAATGATCTCCATCGATACAATGCAGTGTAAGTATAGAAAAGAAAACGTTGATTTCAATGTATTTAATTAGAAAATCGGCATTAATATTATTGCATTATTATCATTTTATTATTCTGGTATTAAAAATAGCAAATGGAATTAGCTTATTGTAAATACCCTCCGTAGTCCAGTGGTAGTGTTTGCGCCTAATAATCCGAAAGTCCTGGGTATGAATTCTGGTAGATCAAACTAACTAGGTTATTATTATTTTTCCCCCTCGTAGTTATTCCCACTCTGAGATGGTGATGCAGAAAACTTTAAAAACGCCAAGGATTTAGAGCTCATGTCCACAATCGACTAACGTCGCGAGAAGACGAATGCAGTCAAAGCGACAATAAATAAAACATTATTTAAAAAATATATTTCATTCGCAAAATGGCCGAACTTACCTCGCTCGTTTCTTAAACGTTTTCTCATGCAATAAAGTATAACATAAACTAATATCATTATTCCTTTAGCGTTCTCATAAGCTCTTCTGAGCTAGTATTAGTAGTTTAATTTTCACAATTCTTTTCAGAAACACAACTTCTGAAAAAATATGTATGCTCTGAAATTTCAGTTTTAACTGATGTAAAGCTCGTTTAATAGCATTATTGTCCGTGGGCACTTACTTGACGAAACGAACTGTGCATTATGCCTAAGAGCTACCGAATTTTTAGGTATATTAGAAAGAAGAAGAGCATGAAGAGATTTAACTTACCCGGACCATGAATAAAAATTTTAGAGCGCTAACATAGTAACAAATTACCGTTATCAGCTTACTTTACCGGAGGCGAACTTAGTAAGTGCCTACGTCATACTTAGCCATATTCAGGTAAGTCGCTGAGGAAAGATCAATTAAATGAAGCCACTGTTGTTTCTTTTGAGGTGTTAAAGAACAGATGAAAGAATTATATCATATATAATTTCTAACGCATAATATGTATACTTGTATAGCATATTGTGGAACGGTAATTGCTAATTTATATTTCCGTAACACGTTCAATGTTTATAACATTCTGACGCGAATATACCATGCTTTCGATCCCACCGCTCGTCTCGCTTCCTACTATCATCTCCATTTTGCCAACAAATATACTAGCGGCCCCACGTTCAGCGATATAGTTATCTGAAACGGATAATACATGTAATAGAAATATGATCAGTGATAAAGTTTCAGACTGAGCCAAATATGCCTCTTAATGATGCTGAAATTTCTCTTGTGAGATGAACAACTTAGTGGCGCACCTATCAACGGCTGCCTTTTGAGATATCAAATATGTGCATTTAAACTCCAAGCCTTTTGGCAGTACTATAGATCCCGAAAAGTTCATTTCATGCTCTCACAAAACTATAAGCTTGAATTTGATAGTTCATCTATATATGGGTCTCTTTTACAGCAAAACCACGCTCGACCACACGCCAAAAACAATTGAGAAGCCTTGGTTTCAGAATGGCGCGGGATGCAATTTCAAAGCAGCCAAAACAGATTTTCATCTCTTTTCAATTCAAAGAACACTTGAAGTATATCACTTTGTTTTTTGGTGATGCATTGCGGAAATAAGTGAATCTGTGTATTTTCATCAAACTGAAATGCTATACATGTTGGTAGAGTTGCACAGAGCAATAGAATGATTAAGTGCATAATTAACTGTGCAGATATAAATAATATGGCTACAGACGTACAGTAACAACGCAGGCATTTCTTTTCAGCATATACTCGTAGATTCAAAGCCCAGTGGGGAGGGGAACAGGATTCTGATCCTTTGATCTGTACCCTTTATCTGAGGAAATGTGTAGTAATTACCCAAAATACATGTACAGTGTTGGTTTGGTTTATTTACGGACGCTCTTTAACATCTCAGGTGATCAGCGTCCCATTCAATTCAGGGCGTGAAACGGCCGATAAATTTGACTCAGAGGCCTCTTTTTTCAGGCTTGCCGTAAATGTACGACACCGGACCCACGGCTTTACTTCCCTTCCGAAGAAGCCATACTTAGGATTTTTACGTCCGAAAAAATCTATCGATTCTGGCCGGGTTTGAACGCGCGATCTTGGGTTTAGAAGGCAAGTATGGTTACCACTACATCACCAGGTTCGACATGTATAGTTTGATTAGCGCCAATTTAATATGTAACTACATAATAAAATTGTTTGAATTGCTCATGCTTCTCAATAAATTCTGCAACTTCTCTCTTCAAGAACTTTCGCCCTCTTTGTTCTTTGCGAAGTTTAAAGTTATTTAATCTCCCATAAGTCTTAATTGTTTTTGTTTAATAATTCTCATATCATTCAAACTACGGTAGAACTACGATCGATACGTTAAATGACACTGATAGTAAAGGAGTATACTTACGTTTTATTTAGTAGTCTTTTCCCACATTTCCACTTTCTTCTCATTATACACAAGCATTCTCTTCTTCAAGATACACACACCCACAGCCGTTCTACCTAATGCGCTTGGAATCGGCTTTTTTTTTTTTCCTCCTGTCTTCTAATCTTCAGAGACATTATATACGATTTCTAATGTCAGACTGAGATTAACTCCAGCAGACTGATACTAACATAATGACGCAAAGAACGCAATTTGTTAAGTTTCACGTATTCTCAAGCCTTGAAAGTAATAAATACAACACTTTCTCTTGCAGAAATCCGCCACTTACCGTCTCTGTCAGTCAAATTAGCGGAAACTACAGACAGCAGAAAGTACTCGACCTTGAGATACGGAATTCCCACACTGGCACCCTAGGATTGATTTTGTACTAGAAGAAAGGTGTCCCTAGCAAAAACCCAACAAAAATAGTTTTGAAATTGCGCATGTAAATGTCATAAGGTGTGCAATATTTAAATTTTTATTCCACTGAAATAACCATGCAGTATGCTCCATTTGCAAACTGCGTGAAGCGCATCTTTAGTTCTTGGTTTTTCTGAGAGCATAGAGATTTCCAATATGCATTCTTTGTTGTAAGATTCTGACATATCGTAACTGATAAATCAGACTTAGTCGTCGGATTTAAATTTTGCATTTTGATTTATCCTATCCAAACATTTTATTTTCCCCTACCATCTGCTACAACTCTGCAATTCGAAAAAGGCCTACCTTAGCCATCTCTAGCAGCCGAGCGTGAAACTCGTGTTAATCAGACAAGTTAATTTCATCATTACCATGGTTAACAATTCTACAGTAAAACGATGAGGTAGATTCGTAAATAAATTTTAAAACTAACCCGTTTATCTTATAAATATTACAGGCATGGGTCTTTAGAAGTTTTAAGCTCTTAATATTGTCTGTCTTAAATTAGACATTATAGTTACGTTAAATTTTAATGCTATAAAGCTTTCATTCCAGTCTAAATGACCACTTATTTAAAATAAATGTCATTTAAAAATAAAAATATATCGATTGTATATTGAAGGGGAAATTTAAAACCAATACTTATGACTTTTTAGCTTTAACAGACCACCCTACCCATTGATACTTAAGCTTTCAAGAAGATTAAGTTATGTTATTTTTAAGTTTCTGTAGTTGCCTGGATTGTTGTTATTAATGTTTGCATTTGGATCGAATAAAGCGTCAGATAATAGAAAGTTCAATAAATACATTATTTGGGGTCATATCGCAATTATTAATATTACATTAAACAGCTTATTTTGGAACTCCAAATAATTATATTGTGTTTTTTCTTGTAGAGCAGTAGTTCCAAAGTGTTAGTGTTGGGTCATTAGCAACTGCGAAAGGATTTACAAAACAAAATCACCTTATTAAACATTTGTATTTAGGAACATAGATATAGATTAACAAATATAAATAACGTTGAAAACAAAATACAAAAAAGTATTCAGTAGATTAAAACAAATGAATGCAACAGATGTGGCTGTTTCTCACAAAATTCTCGTGAGCGGGAAGTCTGGAGTTCGAATACCGCCAGGACCGTCCTCCCTAACTGAGGTTTTTTCCGGGTTTTTCTCAGTCCTCATGAATGCCAAATGCAGGGATGTACCCTAAAACTTAGGCCTGGAACATTTCCTTCCTTAAAACTTAAATACTTTCCCAATACATCATTTCACCTCATGTATCATCAGCGCCCATCGCCTGTGGTGCCTCTGTAGTGAAAACGGGCGTTAAACACTATTTTATTTATTTATTCATTCATTCTCACGAAATTGCTTCTCAAATCTTGCCTGTATATAATGATATGTTTTAAGTTCAAGGAGATTTCTCATTTTTATTTAGATACGACAGTCTATTGCACTTCAATATGATGCTCAAACAGTGGGATGAAACATTTAAGAGCTAGTTTTACAAACTTGCAGATTTTTGATTCAAAACATGTCTACGTTCTGGGATAATAGTTATAATTTCAGCATCCTATCAGAATGTTTTTCCTTTGTATTTGTTAAAATTTCAGCCAGTTAAGCCTATCCGTCTTAAACCAAATTCAGTGATTATTGCAATTGCCTGCAGTTTCTTCCCAAAAATGCTCTAAAAGTTATTTAAAATTGTACAAACTTATTTACATGTCCGCAAAAACATTTTGAGTACTTAAAATATTCACGAGAAAAGCCCAGTCTAAGAAGCCTAAGAGAAAGCTGCGAGAATCATTCTGGGAATATTTCACGTCATTGTACTCCAAGTAATTCCATAGTGTTTGCGATTTTAAGGAAATTTTTTCGAAGTAGGGTTGTGAACGGTCGCAAACAAAGGTCTCATTCAAAGGTGGATCAATAATTTTGAGAATCATTGTTGTAGAGTAATACACCATTTTGAAACATTTATTAATAAAACGCAATTATTACATTAAATGCTCAATAGCTTTATCATATTATTCCGTGCAAATTCAAGCAACAATAAAATGACCCAGGTTTCCAGGGAGCAACAGATGTGATAAGAGTTGAATTCTCTTTAAAATATTTCATAAGGTAGAGTGTTATTTAAAGAGGGAGTAATTAGGGATGAGAGAGTGATAATTTTTTTATTTGTTTTATTTACGGATGTTCTTTAAGATCTCAGGCCATCAACGTCCCATTCAATTCAGGAAGTGAAACGGCCGACAAATTTTGCTCAGAGACCTCTTTTTTTCAGGCTTGAGGTTCTTTATTGTGCCATAAATGAATGACACGGGATCCACGGCTTTACTTCCCTTCCGAAGGAAGCCATAATTAGGATTTTTACACCCGAAATAAGTCCATCGATCCTGGCCGGGATCAAATTCGCGATCTTGGGTTTAGAATTCAAGTATGGTTACCACTACACCACTAGGACCAACAGGAATGAGAGAGTGAAGTCTAAAACGTAATCAAGTTTTAGTACACTTTCCCCTCAATATCTAACTTGGCGTGTTTTTTTTTATTTAAATTAAATTTAGCGTTAAATATTAGTTATTCGTACTGGGAAGTTTTGAAATGAAAGTCATGTATGTTATTACCTACATACAATTTTTTTCAAAATTATATAAAATAAACATAAATAATATAGTAAATATAGAAACTGTTTTTAAAAACTGTTTTCAGTACAAATATTGCCCAAATGTAAACAAAAATCTGCTAAAACAATGAGTCCATTTGTACTTGTCTAGCATTAAACGTCTTCTTATTACACTATTTTAATGAGGCTAAATAATTTGGCCAAAAACTGCAGAACTAAAATTGAGAGATATTAGGCATATGAGAAAAAAAATAAATAAACACAAAATTCTGGCTTTAATGTTCAGTAGTCTTCAAGAGTTCCATTTCCAAAGTCTAGAAATTGTGGTAAGGATTAAAGCTAAAGCTAATTCCAGTTATTTAAAACTTTCTAGCAGTACTGTTTTTAAAACAGTAGATGACCCAAGAGAAGTTGATATCTTTAATCTCAATAATGAATACATTTAATAAACGAAAGCGATGCATTTATATCTACACCTGTTCCTAGCATGCACAAGCTTTTGTGTAACCGATGTTAGCACATCTCCAAGAGCACGGCATTCTCGTTATAGCGTGCAGACTGAAAGTTATTTGTGCATTTGCCTCCTCTGCGTTGACCCATTTACGGCGAGCGGTATTTCGCGAACACATGGCTCTTGCATAATTATGTGGTTTCACGTGCCTCTCGTTACTGTAGACAAATGAGACCACCATGCGTGTGTTACAATTGCTCCATTCATCTCCCAGCACATCATTCGCGGCAGTGCAATCCGTGATATATCGTGCCGGGTCAGGAAGAGCCTCTAGCTCCTGCCATTTACAAATGAATGAAACGCCTCCACTCCCACGCTTTCCCGCGTCTTTCGCACAGGGATCGTTAAGCGATGCATTCTCCGGGAATCCTTCAGGACTAACTGTTCTTCTCGGAGAATCAACGTGACCAACTTCAAAGCTTTTCACTTCGTAATGGCACACTTCTTGTTTTGGGGTACCCACTGGGTGGCAAATAAAACTCCATTATGTAGGTTTCTGAGAGTTTGCCCTGCTATCAAGTCTAATCTTAAAAAACCCACACATTTCGTTTTATTCAGCAGTTTAAGACATGCAAAGATGTGCAATTAATTTTCACTGGAGATAAAACATTTATAAGAACAGCTGCGTTTTTTTTTTTTTTTTTAATTTTCTTTGTGTATTTTAATATTGCTCTTTTTTTATTTTAATTTCGTTTATTCGCCTGCAGCTTACGGCCTAAAAATACTACTTGTTCGAGGAAAAATGAAAATATAATCATCAGTTTTGAGTTACCTGTGTTTACCCTAAATTCAGCATACCACGTTAAATTAGTTTTGAAAATAAAATGCTCTAAAATGTCTTTCAAACATGCCTGTCGGCCAAATCGAAATCAAATATAATTTATTTTCAATTATTGGAAATTTATGAAACGTGATAGACAGATGGTAGAAAGAATATAATATTTTGACCTTGAAAAAACTTAAGAAAACTCAAAAAAGCAGAAAATATTAATCTAGAATTAATAAAACGCGCATTTGAACAAGTTATATTTCAATTTTAAAAATTTAAAATTGATGCTGGTAACAGAGAAACATCCCGGAGGACTGGAGAATAGCAAAGAATATCCTTATTTGCTGAATGAAACATAAAAAAATAAACCTAAAATAATCATTAAAGCGCTTCAAATATTAGAAAAAACGTTTTACAGGGGGAATTAGCATTTATAATACAGAGTATTGCTTGTTGTTTATAGACTACCAAAAGCATGAGATAACATTAGAAGAGGGAATCTCTGGGAAACAGCAAATAAAAGAGGCATCCCAAATACGTAAATATGTTATGAATCAAAGCACAGAAAAAATCATAGAAAATATTAATTTAAGTGTGCGACAAATTGCAGCTTATTTACCGCCATTGTATATTTATTTTTAAATGAAGCTGTTAGAAATTGGAAATATGCAAGTTAGTAATATTAATACTTCATAAAAATTAAAGGCAAAAACCTTTTTGCAAACTATTGTGTTTGCAGATGATCAAGTAAATGCATCTAGCGATGAAAACACACTACAAATAGATTTAATTTGAACTATTTAGTACAAAAGAGAAATGAAAAAATTGGCTTTTTCGAGTAACTGAATAGTAAAGTCTAAGACAGTACTGGAAAACCAAATAATCCGACGTGTGGGTACATAAATTTAACTTTTTAGGTATCTACATATCTTATAACGAATCAACACAGTGAGGTTATTTGAGTTACAGGTGCCGAGCCGGCTGCGCACCTACTGGGAGCGGCCAGTCGTCAAGGTCGTAAAATGTATGATTAGGTAGCAGCTTGTAGTTAGCTTCAGGGAGGCTTTGTCAACGAGTGGTTAGGTGTTCGTAAGGTGTGCTTTTACTGTGTGTAAATTGTATTCTAATTATTCCTTGTTTATTTATACTGGTATATAGTCTTTGAGAAAATATTTTTTGTACGATCATTTATGAGAACAATTTCTTGCAAAGATGTGGTAGGGCAATTCGCAAGAAAATATCCTGGAATAATCGTATTCCAGGGAGAGAAACTGTTCACCAATTTGTTAAAAAAAAATAAGCGGGAAATGATCTTTCGATGATAAGAAAGGTGTTCCGAACCGACTAGTTCTTACGAAAGAAAAGTTAGATGGAAATACTACGCAGGTGCCGGCAATGTATTGCCGCTGAGAGGCACCATTTTCTGCATCATTCATAACTAGGGGCGGAGTTTTAGGTTTTATAAACCCTGAATTAATTTTTTAAACATGTTATAGTTTTTTAATGTGTTAAAATAGTTCCTTTTTTTAATTTTTAACACTTTTAGGGCTTTCAGTTTTTTCTTAGTTAAAGTAAAATAAACATTTAAATAATATGATAATATGAATTTATTTTAATTTAATTAACTTGTATTCTACATTGAGAAACGCAAAAGTACATAAACACTTAAAATATTAATGTTTTCTAAGGGGAAATTTCCTCTATTGTTTTTTAAAACATTCTTAGAGTAAGAAAATGTTCTCTCGACACAGCATGAAGCCATTGCTGTTGGTCCCTATGGTAAATCATCTAAAATTTGTTCTCCCCGAAGAACAGCAGATACATTTTACATCGCTGTAAAACCTGAGTTCCCTGCCGAATCTTGGTGAGCTGAACAAAATGGTCTTGTTCTTTGAAATTGTGCCAATGATTTCCATTGCATCTTTCAGTGGATTCCAAGCATTAAATAGCTGCAGGAAGAACGCTGAAATTGGCCTTAATTAATGCAAGTGAAGTGATGTTATTCTTATTGCGAAGAGCGGTTTTAGCCTTTGCTATGCAAGCTCCTTCGTTGACTCAATTGTGTGTAAAACTCTTGATGTCTTTAAAATAATTGGCATAGCAGATGGTTGTCTGCAGCGAATACTCCAGCGAGTGATGGTGACTTCTGGTGGCAGGGATGTTTGTGGAAGCACTTCCTTGAAAGTCTGAATGCGATTGGGAGATTTTAGAAAGGCTTTCTTCACGGATGAAATAATGTTGTTCATTCCTGCGAAATTATTCCTAACCTCTGCAGGTGTAAGCCGTTAGCAAGGCAGGTGATATGCAGCATGTTAGGGTAGAAACTTTTGAATGTCTCTCCCGCCTTGATCATGTAGGTCGCACTGTCGGTCACAAGCGGTAGAAATTTCTCATCACGGTTTTCTAATGGGCATAGGATGCATAAAGCGCCTCTAATAGTGCAGGCCGTGCTGTGGTTCGTACTATCCAATATCTTGCATATAGAAGGCGGGGTTCTTCTGGGATCTAACTTAACCCGCCACCGCGTTAGCAATGAAGGGAACAAACTATGGGTGGTCTCACCTACTGAAAGCCAGAAGTTACAGTCCTGTAGCTCTGTTTTGATAAATTTACTATTTCTCTCGTATAGTTGGTGAAAATGTTTTTTTCCTTAAAGGTAATTCGTCTGGTATCTTTCGGCCATGACATCTTCAAGAAATTTATTGAATACCGGGTTCTGTATCACATGCCATGACACATTTGCTGGTCACAGTCATTGCTTTTGGCACATATCTGTGGTAAAATTGGGTGGGATCCTAGTCGTCTCACTGCCTAATCAGCCGGCTTTTAGAAACCTTTCCCTTTGGCATCTTGTTGTAGCGTTAATAAACAGGAAGTGTAAGCTTCTTAATAGTGCATTAGGTTTGCTTCTAAATAACAGTTAGGCCCGACAATTTTCTTTAACAGAACGTGGCTGACAATAAAGAAACAGAAGACGTCTGTTCGAGAGTCATTTGAGAAAGATAGCTTTGAGACAACAATGGTATTAAGAAATTAAATTCAGTTTGATTCTAAAAATAAGGTAATTTCGACAATGCTATTAACACATGACAATGATGATATTACAAAATGAAATATAATTATTTGTCTTTGAAGTTCATCAACATGCACATTGTTGGCTAATGTTTTAAATGTAATTTTAAACATGATTAAATTGAATTTTAAAAATTTTACATTAATTACATTTCAATTTAATTTTAATATTTTTAATCTATAGTTTTAGTCATTTTTAGATTTTAACGTCCTTTTAGCCATTTTTAGGTTTCATAAGATTCAACTATGTGCCTCCCATGATACAGAAACAGATAATTATGTTAAAATATGACAGCTTGCAAGGAACAAAATAGTTCAAAACCTAAGAATCCGTGTCCTACTCGTAATACGCATTAGTGCTTATTATTATGCATTTTAAATATTTTATCATTTTATGCTTTCAATAAAAATATACGTAGATATCAACCTACTGGTAAAAGAAATTTTGATCGGCCAGTGATGAGATACTAAGCATCAAATGGGGCCACAACATGTTTTACAGCCTATAGCATGAAGCAGAAAAAAGAGGAAAATAATTTAGAATAAATATTTCTAAACAAAAAATAAAAAGATGGTAAATGACAATTTCATTATTTAGGCACACATTTTCTGTAACTAGAGATGGAAATTTCCTTCGAAAACAAGATATCAGCAAAGGCCTGATCTAAGTTAAGACATTGGAGGGAGGCGGTTGGAATTTGCGGCTGCAATGAAGAAACCTGCTGTTATTTACGACGGAACGCTAGGGTCAGCTACAATGTAGAGGTTAATGCTAAGTCAACTTCACTCCCAAGGTAGAAAACGTTTCATTGCTACTTTTAACTTTACTTAAGGTCTATAAATTTTTCTCTGAACATCAAGGGTAATAAGTTGTTAATATGAATGCTTTATTAATTAATTAAAATGGTTTTCAGATTAACTTATGTCGTATTAAGTGCCTAGGATAAGGATACTTAAATTATTTATTTAATTATTAAATTACAATCTTTCGTGCCACAAATAAAATTATTTCGCTATGTAAGTAGTTCCTATTGATTGAGCAATAGCAAAATAATGCACCTTAAACCGCCTTTTAGAATGTAATGTACTTGGAAATTGTTAAAAATATGATGAATGTGTAATTAAAAACAATATTTTAATATTTTTCTACAACCCCAATTATTTTATTTTAGCCGTAAAACGTAAGTTACTTTAGAGTGATTATTTTTTTTTAATTTATTCATTTACAATTACTTCTCCATAAATACAATGCGATGCAAACACCCTAAACAATGGAAATTCAGAACAGTTTTTTATCCCTTTTGCTCAACATTTCAATCAAAAGCAGCTCCTTTGAGCAACTTATACGCCATCGATCTCCATATATTTTGTTTCAGAATGCAAATATACGTTTCATTTAAAAAACAATTTCATAAACGTTTTCGAAATATTGACCTGAATTGATCTAGGTGAAAGTATACTCCCTTTGTGCAGCAAATAACCTGGTATAATAAATCAACTTCTCTAACAATCACAAAAGACAGATTTTCTGCACTGACCTCAGCAGAATCATTATGCTTTCACTGAATCCTTAAAACGTAGCGTAACGCTTTCAACTTCATGAAACATTAAAGCGTTACTTTTACCGAAGACAAGAAAACGGATAAAATAGACACAAGTCCTAACAAAGAATCCAGAAGGGCTATTTTTTTTCATTAAAAAATTCCAAGAATGGTTATATATTTAGCAATGAAGGGGGAAAAAAAAAACAACAACAAAGAAGGGAAAATGACCTCACTCGTTCCTTCCCAAACTCTCTATTAACATTAGAACGGAACGTAACAATGGAATGTGTTTCGAGAGCAATGAATCGAATTAGAACACTGAAGAATTGCTTCACGAGATAAGTCGATTAAACTTGAATCTTTAAACAAAACGAGGGGGAAGAAAAACCACTTAAGCTATATTTAGTAATGCAATTATCTACTGGCATAAAAAGAAATGAACATCTATGGAAAAAAGAGAAAGCTTGATTTCATAAACAAACATTGGCTTAACGTATTTCTTAACATGTGCAAACATCAATACTCATACCGCCACGGATGGCCGAGGTCGTTAAGGCGCGGAGTAGTACGCGGAAGGTCTGGGTTCGAATACCGCCAGGACCGTCCTCCCTGACTGGGTTTTTTCCAGGTGTTCCTCAGTCCTCATAACTGCCAAATACCAGGGAGTACCCTAAACCTAGTCCTGGAACACTTCCTTCCTTAAAAAAAAATCCTTTCCCAATATTCATTTTATCTCATATATCATCAGTGTCCACTGCCTGTGGTGCCTCAATAGTAAAAACGGACCTTAAACACAATTAAAAAAATCAATACTCACAAATATCTTTAACAAACTGCATTTTTTTTTTTTTTGCGATGAAATAGACATCGAATATTTAGACTCTGCAAAACCTTTAATGTCATTAGAATAGTCTAATTCCAAACTTACATTACTTCGAGACAAAAAGTGTTACCCATTACGAAATGATTTGAAGTATCCCTGCTACTTGACAATGGTGTCATATGGAAACAGGCCATCACTAAGTCAACAATATGACACAAGAACACTGATGCAACATAGACAAATACCCCGTAGTTTGCGTAAGCATTTTCTGTTGAACGACTTCATGAAGTAACTGCGAACCTGGAAATATTGACACTGCTGTAGAGACCTGCTCTCGTAATGAACAATGTCCAAATATATCTGTCAACAACCTTAGTGACCATTTTCTCATAATACTCCAGAGTTTCAAAATGCTGCAAATTATTTTGGGGGGGGGGGGGTAATGAAACGAATATGTCACTGAAATATGACTATATTATTGGGCAACTATTTATTTTTCTTCTTCTGGTATCTTTTTAATTTTACTAAACTTAACACCACTAGTAGTTTTGTTTTGTAAAATTTCAGGTCTGTCTTGTTCACTGGAGGCTTGACGCTGACTCGTCCATCTCTGATCAAAATTACGTGTAGTAACGTTGTAGTTTTTTTCTTTAATAAGAGACCAACACTTGGCCAAGTATCAAATCTCCTTTTCGCTCGTTTGTGTTTAAAATTGACGGCAGTGGCGAATTAAAAAAGCCAAGCTTAATAAACTAAGATCCAAACTAAAAAAAGGAAAACTGACTTGCCAGTTCTCGCCTGCCTGTCTGTGATAAGATACATATGGCAGGTATCTAGCTAATTAATACTTAAACGAAATCAACCAATACTTGAGCAAAATGGCACCTTAATCTTCAATAAGATATTCCCTTGGAACTTTCCAGCTCTCTTTCAAAGTTTCAACACAAATTGCATGGATGGATGGTCTAGGACGGAGGAGGATACCTCTACGCCCTTCAATGGTGAACCCTCCAAGAGAAAGGGATAAGAGGAAGGAGATACCGGTCGGCCAGGATCCCCAACAAATATACAAATAAAACCCTCGAGCCCGGATGAGTGCCCCCTTCCAAGTTGTTGGAGCCCTTGGAAAGGTTGTTTCCATTCCAGACACCAGGGCAGAAAACTTTCCAAGGCGCAAGCCACCGTTACGCCGCACCAGCCCAACTCACACTGGCACTTTTGACCCTATAACAGAACCAACGGAATGAAAGGATATGAAATGGGAGAGCGGAATATTTGTTCCAAGCGTTACCAGCCTAAGCCAAATAACTCGGTACAAACTTTGCATAGTCCTTCATCTCATCCTTTGAGCGAAAAGTCAAGTAATTAGCAAATTGCACAAAAATAAAATTTCAATTATAATAAACCGAATTAATTCAGTAAGTTTGTTTTATATTCGGAGAGTCCGCGTTCAAACATATTATCTGGGGGGGAAAATTCTAGGAAGTGTGTTTATACCCATTTATTTATTTCATTTTATTTAAAATCTGGCGAGTCTGGATAACTATCAATTAAAAGTAAAACACGGCAATTAGTTACTGAGGAAGAAATTAAAACCAATGTGATTACATTTTAAATTTCTCCCTCTCATCTCCAGCCACTTTCAGTTTGAATTTCAATTCGTACCCCAGATTTAAAGAGGGTTCAATTGTTTAACAGGCAGCCTAAATTGTTATTTCTGTTGCTTGAATTTGGTTACAGAATAAAACTGTATATATATATATATATATATATATATATATATATATAAACTACTGGGCATGTAATATAATAGTTGTGCTTTGATGATGGATTAGTGTATGCTGTATAAGAAAGAACAGAATTTAAACGAATTCGTCAGAAGTTTCAAAATAGGTTATATAACTGTAATCCAAAATAAGTTGTGTTTTCATTCAACTAACTTTTTTTTCCCAGATTCAAGCCAAAAAAAAAAAAAAATGTATCCAGGTTGCTAGGTAACGATAGAAAACAAAAACTGTTATAACTATTGAATCTTTTTTTTTAATCGAAATATCATAGCGTCGGGGTGCCATTTTATAATTCAAGCGGGGGGGGGGAGCTGTATGTGGGTGTGTGAAGCGTTAAATGGGATGAACATTGAATTTAAGTTTTGCCTTCAATATCAAAATTAACGTTTTTTTTTTTTGGAATAAATTAAATTTATTTTAAAATAGACATTATTCAGAAGAGCATCTTCTGAAATGAAATTCCTAAATATACCTACATACAGTTCGCAAATTTTAATGTGTTATAATGTGATAAATTCACACAAAAATAACCCGATACTAAAAACAATGAACGAATTGAGAAGTGATTTTCACTCTTCTAGGAGGTACAGGACCTTGATCAAAGCTCACGTTCACACTCCATACCAACAACTTAAACCTCCATGTCTTCTCAGCTTCAGTTCGAACTGCATTGCACCACATTTTTCTTGGTATTCCGCTTCTTTTTCCTACTCTTTGAAGATTCCATTCAAAAGTTGTTTTGACAATACTTTCATCTTTCATCCCAATGTCCTATTCATCCCCATTTGCGATATTTTACCTCTTTCCGAAGTCCATGCTCTCCAGTGATTTTTTCATAAGATTTTATTTGATATAGTCTTTGGCCACCAGACTCCCATAATAGTTCTCGGGTTTCTAATAACGAAAAATTGTAGTATCTTTTATGTTTATTTTTTAGCTTTCCATA
Source organism: Metallyticus violacea (assembly GCA_030762175.1). Classification (NCBI taxonomy): domain Eukaryota; kingdom Metazoa; phylum Arthropoda; class Insecta; order Mantodea; family Metallyticidae; genus Metallyticus; species Metallyticus violacea. The sequence continues at coordinate 48,160,297 of CM060838.1, read as the reverse complement.
TTTCATGTTTTTAATAGTGTTTAATGCTGGGGCTTCACAGGCGGTGGACACTGATGATACATGAGATGAAATGATAAACTGGGAGAGGATATTTTTTAAGGAAGGAAGTGTTCCAGTCCTAAGTTGAGGGCAACTCTCCCGCATTTGCCATTTATGAGGACTGAGAAAAACCTGATAAAAAAACCTCAGTCAGGGAGGATGGTCCTGGTGGGAATCGAACCCCTTAACGACTTCGGCCACCAGTGACAATACGCATATATTACAGACGTAACATGTGTACTAAAGGTTCTATATTTAACATCAGAAAATTTTGCATGGACTTCCATAAGGAGGTTAAATTTAGAAAAACAAATCCTACTTTCCTCATACTGATCTTAACATCTTCATCAGATCTAACCTAGGTATTAGAAATGTTCAACCTCTTCAATTTCTTCTCCCTCTAACATAAGAGGGGCGTTAGTACGGTATATTAATGTCCCAATAATGTAGGAAAGAACAAATCTTCAGATTATACTGTTGAACTTCCTTGTGAAACATTCTTAACCATTTTTCTCAGAAAACTGCTTAACTTCTGTTTTAGTCATTAATGCCAAATTTCCGGATGTGAGGTCTTGCTGAACCTGTTTAGGAATGCTTTACACGTCCGGAAACCCCCATGAACCCGTTGGGGGTGTTTCCATAACGAAAACTTTTGACGCAGTCCACGTGCCCCTGGCTGAAACATCTTTTCCAAGAATATTCACTACCTGGCGAAATCTGGGCTGGCTCATATTTACATTATGAAGAACCGTATCTACCTGGGGAAGGATAACGAGAAAGGTAACTAAAAAGGAGAGGAAAAAAAAAAAAAAGGTTACGGCTCGAGCATTGACCTACGTGGCACACTGTTGTCTCACACACTTTTAGGGATCATCAACCTGGCTCAAGGAAAACCCATTACGCCACGCAGCAGTAACAGATAGTAATGTAGCAGTACTAGTAGTAATGATTGCTCGTTCCATAAGGTTCTCCGAGTGTACGATGACGAGTTAGTCCTTGTTAAAGAGCCAGTTTAACTAGGTCATCATATATTGAATATTAACCAGTGCAAATTGGCAAATTGGTTAAATGCGCCTTTGGGGTCGCGGATTGCGTCATCCGTTGCAAACTGGTAGACATATGGATGACAGAACGTAAGCACCCCGTTTCTCAACCAGTCCTTAACCCCTATCCTTCAACAAAGTGTGCGTACGAACTTTCACAAGCCTCAGACAGAATTTCATTATCATCAGCACTGTTGTTATTATTATTATTATTATTATTATTATTATTATTATTATTATTATTATTATTATTACACCAGTTCTCCTTTGTACACAGAAATGTATAATTAAAACAACAATAAATTGTTGCGTCCTTAAACAGGTTAGAAAACTTTTCAAATAAACAGACATTCATAATGTCCGAATTCTCCAGATGAAATATGAGTATGGCTTTGAATTTATTTTCTGACAGTAACTTCTTATTAGCAATATTATTAGATACTCAAATATTTACTTTCAAAGTATCTTTGATTTTTTTATATCTTCAAGCTGTCCATAATCATCATCCTATAATAATATAAATTTTATGCATTGAGCTGTATAGATCCAACCATTTCTTCTTAGGCAAATCTAAATTTCTCTTTTGAGTTGGCTTTTCAAAATTTGCCTGGTATCCTAAATACAATCCATTCGCTCTACATAAGCACATCATTAACTTTTTCATTTTACCATAACATAATTTATGTTCTCAAACTTTAAAATTTCTTCTTATATCTTCATTTCTATCAAGTTTTATTCTTGGTATTCCTTCCACATCTTTACGACTGTTGTTTGGAATCTTTTTTAATCTTTTACTTTGAAAGTCCAAACCTCTGCTGCACATAGTCCAGTAGAAAGCTCGTGGTTTTATAACATTTTATCCCAATTTTGTGTTTAAATTTTATAACGCTATTGAAGTCTTTCATTTACATACACATATATTATATTACATACAATTATTTGAATTATAGCGTACTTTACGGCCAATAAAGTTCAACGATTATTCTTTTAGTTTATTTTCAGTCACAATTGTATTTTTCCTACAAGGATCCCAGAAGGCATTTTGTATGCTGGAATTGCACGCAACTAACTTCAATAATCACAGTCCAACTTCGCTTTGGAGACCGCCACGGGTGGCCGAAGTTGTTAAGGCGCGGACTCGTGAGCGGGAGGACTGGGATTCGAATCCCGCCAGGACCGTCCATCCTGACTGTTTTTTTTTTTCTTCTTCCCCAGGTTTTCCTCAGTCCTCATAACTGGTAAATGCCGGGGAGGTACCCTAAACTTAGACCTGGGACGCTGCCTTCCTTAAAAATATCCTTTCCCAATATATCATTTCATTTCATGTATCATCAGTGTCCATCGTCTGTGGTGCCTTAGTAGTAAAAACGGGCGTTAAATACTACTAAAAATCGCTTTGGAGCCGAATACGAAAAGGGTCCACACACAGATAAATTTATTTGTACGCACAATTTAAAGATTCATCCACAGTCGACATGAAGCTAGTCCTGAAACATCCACATTTAATATCTTTGAAATAAATAAAAAAGAAAAACTCTCACAGTTTCTATATATGTTGCTGCTTACTTTGTCATGACGTATGCAGTTGCATTTTAAAACTCAGAAGAAAGTTTTGGTAGCTCTGTATTTGGCGAAAAACGTTATTCGTCATAAGCAATCGCCTAAACTTAAAACATTCATCAATCATGCACAAAAGTAGTAAGTTAAATACTTTTATTTCAATAATAGTAAGAATGTCAGAGCATTTATGGAGTTTTACCTGTTTGAATTCTTAAGGATGTCTCTCATACTCTATAGGGATCATATAAAAGACAGCTATTCTAACCAGTGTATGCTTTATGATAAAATAGCACTCTCTCTTAAACGTTTTCTTATTCTATGGCGCTACAGCCCGAGATCGTGCAATGTCCTGTCGCAGCAACCTCTGCTTCCGTCTTACAATTTCATTGATAGAGGGCAGTATTGCAAGGGGGCATGTGATCAGCATGCTAGTACCTTGCTGATCGCTTTTCAAGCATCTTTAAATTAAAGAACGCCATCTTTCCAATTATTCTCGTGAGTGAACCCCGTTCCATACCTCCTTAACTTAGAAAAATTCCTAAGCAGGTGCCAGGATTCAAACCCAGATCCTCTCGGCTAGCAATCAGCAACGCTAACCCGTAGACAAAGGAGGCGGTCTCTTTTTATACTAGTAAGAAAAATAAATAAATAAAAATTGGGCTTTATAATTTACATTAAATGACATTGAAATGCAAATATATAATATCGGCCGTCTTCTAAATACACTTAGAATATTGTGGCACTCACATTATGTAAAATGTTGTGAGCTTGTTGACTGGACATAATTGATGAAAGCTTTTCGGTATTTTGAAAACATAGTTAACAGCGTTCGGGAAACTTCGGTAAGGAGCAGTTATTTATTGTACCGTAATAGGTGATTTGAAATCTTCCTCCTAAAGGAAGTTTGGGAAACAGAAGGGTTGAACAGCAACCACCAAACAGAAGGCAGACGTGTTAGGGTTACCTCCTCTTGCTCGTCGGAGCCAGCTGGGTAGAATTTGCAGATCAGGAATGTAGTCCGTGTAGTTTCTCATTTTTGGATATATTAGAAATGTTGGAGTTAGTCTTATAATTCGACTTAGTGAACTACGGGTATGTGATTTTACAACTGCCTCTCATAATCCTTGCCAAGCGAGTGAATAATAGCTATACAACATTTCAGGTAGTTAAACTACACAGGGCTACGATCCCATTTTTTAGTTGTCGTAGAACGTGATATTTGTAAACAAAAGAGTAGGTTCGCAACAATTTTAAAACATACATTTGAACCCATCTAAAAACATTCATTATAGCAATGACATTTATCATGAGTTCTTGCAATTCTACGAAACTGAACTACAGGCACTTCTGCTGGGAACTCCTTTGTTACACATTATTCATCCGTTAGATTTAACAGCGCTAGTAGCCTCATCAGAATTCCTGAACGGACACGTTATAAATTTAAAATGATTTACATCTAAGTGCTTCTAATTCCAGGCTAAAATATTAATGTATTCACTTTAAATGGTAGTTTAATAACATAGTGTATTCTTCTTTTTTCACTCGTATTTATTTAACAGGTAAAACATATTTCCTCTAGGCAAATGTCAAACTTGAGCTATATTTTTAGCCTCACAGTTTTTGTCAGTCTGCATTATCTAGTTTACGTCTTTCCACTTTGTTTACCTTCAGTTGGAGGGCTAAAAAGGATGTTTATGTTAAAGCGGATTATACTTCTTGGGGCATATTTAAAAACACATGGAGTAGTAGTTAAGAAGTTACAAGTAAAACGTATCTTTCGATTCTAAAAATAAAATATACTTACTATATATTATTAATCAACAGGTTCAATAATGATATTTTAATGAGCCTATATTCATTGTCTTGATTCTAAATGCATATTTAGAGAAGTGAGGCAGAAATTCATGTTTTCTGCGTTACGTTATGTTACTCCTTGTCAGTTAGATAGCTTATTGTGTACTTTGACAATGAAACAGTAGGGAAAATGTTTACATCCACGACCTTACATGATTCAAGAGATTAGTACCAGTAATACGTTTAATCAATAGGCTAATAGAAACATTTTTCAAAAACCCGTTAATTTGTTCTTCCAAAACTTTGTTTTAGAGGCGTAGACTGTTTATTTAAATAGTACCAGCAAAGAAAGAAATTCGTTTTATAGTATATCGGATTTATGTGCAATTGGTATAATTAACAAAATGTTTTCCATGAAAGTCTATACAGAAATTTATGAACTACACCACAATAATTTCAGAGAATGTAGAGAGCACTTAGTTTCTTGGTCTAGTGGTTAGCGTTACTGACTGCTGACTGGGAAGTCCCAGGTCCCAGTATCTGCTTGGAAATGTTCTAAGGGGTCCTCCCAGTATCGTGAGGACAACTGGGGAGCAATTTGATAAACAGGTGGAGTCCATCGATCTTGAAAGCCATGTGATAGGCAACCGGCGCGATGCCGGCATATTGATCATATGCCCACTGCAACATTGTCCCTATCCATGATGTCGCGCTAGACGGAGTTCAGAGGACGCAGCGTTCGCTGCGGCAAGTTAGGTCCGCAACAAGAGGGGTAGGAAAGGGTTCTCAAATAAGAATTTTGAGAGAATTCTGAGTTTCTAAAGAACCAGTATCCCCTAACTAATGAACCTTTCATTTGAAATGATACCATACAATAACGCAATGAGAACTTTGTGGAGAATTTTTTTTTTGGGTGCTGTATTCGTCATGTAAAAACGGATCATTGTTATCGATTTCGAGTGTGGTTGATTTACTCACTTTTATATTTCTCAAGTATGAGCATGTTTCATCAGGAAAACAAATAAATATAAATAACCTGAACCTACACCCTTCAAAACCACAGTCTACCGCGTTATTCATTAAGACAGTCAGCTGGAGAGCTTCCTTAAGACCATGTTACATAAATTGATAAACTAATTAATTGTTGCTCATTGCTACAAAGAAAAAAATCTTTATAAATAGAGTTAATTATCTCTTTTCTCCATCCAAGAGATGGGTTTGCAGTTATCAAACCTTCCATTGTCTTGAGAGTCAACTTTCAACTTTTTATGGTAAGGCCAATTCCGTCTTGCAGTGTTTGACCATGGTAGTGGCTGATCCAACAGCTAAACATGCCTTGGAAGTAGAACTTTTGTTGCTGGAACATAATCACTGTGCATAGCCCAGATTCACGAAGCCCTAAATATTGGATCGGCAGCAGTTAAATGTTTTTGAAAGAAAATCTTCAAGTAAGGAGGCTCTACAGTCGCTGGATTCTATACCACCTCATGGTTAAAAAGAGCGCAAATGGACGGGTGGCGAGAAATGCTAGAAAAAGTGTACGGAGAAAAATTAAAAAAGCATGTTTAACATCATTACAAGTGATTTAATCTGAGTAATCCAGTATGATCCAGAACGTAAGAAACAGTCTTTAGTAGGATATTTCCATGAAGGATCCTCGAACAAAGCTGAAGTGATAGAGAAGGGTTAGAAAATGCTTTCTTCTTAGTTATCGGCCATGTTTTAACTGCTACACTTGAGGGACAAAATATAGTCACTGTCGGATAGTACGCTACAAAATGTCAGACCAAAGTCTTTAATGCGTTGATATTGAAGCGTACAAAGATGAACCTGCATAGAATCCCGTTGCGCAATGCTTTCGCCCACACTGCACAGAAAACAACTGAATTCCTGCAGGAAACAGAAGCCCAATGTTTGTTCCATCCCTGTGATTCTTTTCTATTCCCCAAAGTAAAAGAAAAATGCCATGAACATCCATTTGAATATCCAGAAGGTGCAGTAGCTGTATTTGAAGAAAGTGTTTGTAGCATTTATCAAAGAAATACGGTGTTTAGCATTCACAAAATGGTTAGAGCGAAAGAGACATTGCTAAGCGTGTGGTGGAGAAAATTCTCTTTATTGCTTTCACTCAAAATGGGCCTCTTTGGATAGCATAGGACAAGATGGTTAGCACCTCGACCACGCTTATGGAATTTTTGTTCCTAAACCCCTCAAGGGGAATACTTCTGGGAGAAAGGGATCAGATGAGAGAGACATTGAGCGGCCAGGAACCCAAGAGTGGCAATTCACGGACTTAGGTAGGGCACCTAGCGTTTTCTATATCTTACCTTCCAAGGAAAAGTCCACCGCCACGCCGCACAGCACCCGTTTAACTGACACTTCCGATTACGGAATTATATGTTACATTGGATAGTGGAAAATTCGTGAAAAGTGGAAAGCAAATATTAATATTAGAATTCCCCTGAGAGCTGAGGGTTAAAGATGATAAATACCCAACATCCGGATGGCCGACCTCAAAGATTTTGAACCCTTGACCTTCGAAATGTAACTCCTAAGCATTATCTCGCTCGGTTTAATCTAGCATATATGTACACAGATTAGGCAGGAATGCGGTTTCTACAAGAAAACGCCGAAAAGAACAGACAAGACTGCATTACTGATGCCATTCTGATTGAATACAAGCAAATGAAAGAACCTCTATAACGAATGTGTTTAGAGATGAAAAATCTGCCAATTTTTAACCAGATGTCGCCATAAAGTTAATTAAAAATTTAAACTTATTTACTTTTCCCGCAGAGTTAATTGAAATTGCGTTTAACCAAATTATTTGCGAAATGGAAGAACGTCACTAAAAGAGAAAACGGCTATCACATTTGTTTTCGTATATAGAGTATAGCATTTTCATATATTGAACTTTAAAGGTTTGCTTTCGCTGAACTCATGCGGCAATTATTTTTAAATATACCTGAAACCCCTGAGTTTCATGTGGTACTCCTCCTTCCATTTTCCTCTTTAATTCAATACTACTTGCAATTACGTTGAAAATTATCAGAGCTTACTTTCAAAGACGAAGAGGTAAGGATAATACACCAATGAAATAAATAAATATGTTAAAACGGAAATGTCTATACCAAAAATGCATACAATTTCTTTTCTAAATATCCGGGCAAATTGAAGATTTTGTTTCTGGCAATATACCCCATCATTTAAGGAAAACATAGTTTATAGATAACTTGTAAAAGTAGACATAAAAAGTAAAGTACAGTGGCATAAGTGGGGTGATTCCATGAAACAAATTGACTTAATCTTTGACCGAAAAAAATAAAATGAACTATTTTACATGTTTTACAATAAGCTAATATACCAGAATTAATACATTCCGATTGTAATAATGAATAGATAAACAAAGAACAAATAATGCCCTATATTATTTTTTCATTACTGGAAGAGTTTGAACATAAATTTACATGAAAAGTTTTATTTGCATCAATTGGTTCGCAGAATTATATTTATTATTATTATTATTATTATTATTATTATTATTATTATTATTATTAAGCTAAATTTATATCATCGAGTTCCTTTCCTACGAGAGGTAAGCTGAGGTGGTAATAAAGCTTAGGACCGCAATTTCGGAGAACCTATGTTCAAATCCTGTGGCGACTAGCCTGATTGAAGAGTTTTCCGTGGTTTTTTTCAGTCCATTTTAAGAAAAGAGCAAATGGCAATTTAGTGTTTCTCTGCCACGGGCTCAACTCTCCTTTTCACCATTCATGTTCATTTCATCTATCTTTGTGTGTCTGTATCTCCTATGTTTGTGGGTCCAAGAATTCACCATCTATTCAGGAGTCCCTCAGTGAGCACCCAGAGTAGATAACTCTCGGGCAGATGACAATTCTGGGCATTAGTGTGTAATTGAGTTGGGATGTGGAGGAATGGGGAGGTGATTATTTCCGTACATCAGCATTGCACAAGAGCTGGTCGTTTATGCCTACGCCTACGGTGGGGGCATCTCTGGGAGGAAGGGATGACATGAGGGGTACACAAGGCTGCCAGGCTCCATATGCGGTAAGACACGGAAGTAGAAGAGGGGGGGTCAATAACAGTGTTTCCAGATAGAACATCCTTCGCCACCGGACCTCCCTTTCCAAGGAGTTCCAGCCGATCAGTTGCCCGGGCAGAATCCTTTCCAAAGCACAAGCCACCGCTTGGCACTTTCGACTCTGTAGTAGAACCAACGGAATGGAATAATAATGGAATTGGGGAGCAGAAAATTCGTGGAAAGATCTATCCCAACATTCGCTAAGTGACCAAGGTAAATCACCAAAAGGTCAGGATGGCCGGCTCCCAAAGTTTTGAACCGCGGACTTCTATAAGTCCTACAGAGCAAAAAAGAAGAAGAAGAAGAAGAAGAAGAAGAAGAAGGAATAAGAATTCCTTTTCACTTTACATTCCTAATACAAAGTTAAGTTTTGATGTGATCAACGAGTGCTAGTGAAAACAAAGTATTTAGGAGATAGAGATTCTAGTAAAAGCAGATACTCAAAATGAACAGGAAATGCATTGTTGAGGAATTTTGGGAATTACAACTACAAAAACGAAGACAAAGTTTGCCTCTGTAATGGGGGAGGTTTTCCCGTGTGTGAAATATACATTCTCATTGATACTTTACTCACAAATCAGAGTGGTTCTTAATCGATGGTTTTAAAGCATGGCTCTGAAAACTAAACTGTCAGTTTGTTTTTCTCCTACGTACTTTTTAATTCCTATAATCTCTGCTTCGATTCGACAAGAGAACTAAGAAGCCTATTGTCATGCATTTTCCTACTTACTATTAGTAAATGGTATTTGTTGCAATAGTAATCAGTCGTATTTTATTTATTTTCAATCTGCACACAATTCTGCTTGGAATAAAGGCTAATAAAAGTTGTGTATGTTGTCAGAAAGATCAAACTAAGCCAAATCACTTCAATGATTATAGTAAAAGTGCAAAAAAATGACATCGTTCTTGCAAGCAATTAACTTACCGAATGCCCTTCTTGCTTATTATGAAAAAAAGAACATAAATTAAAAACTATTGGAAGCAATGATATACTGAATTCAATTTTTGTTAGCTTGGAAAGATGGGGTGAATGTAAAATGTCAGATGTAGTTGCAGCCTGGTGTCTAGTAACATCGCCAGATAGTGCAATGCCTCCCACCCAGAGGGTCTGGATTCCATGCTGGTAGAGACAAGTTTCTTTCTAAGTTGTTTATTTGTCGCCCTGAAAGTTTTCTCCATCGATTCATCTACCTATCTGACTCTACAATCAACATGCGTCACTATATAAGAAGATTGCAATCAAGCATTGTTTGTCAAGACACTAAATTAGTTTGAGCTTCCTTACCTTCCTTTTACTGCATTCCTTTGTGTCAGTCTTTAAAGAGATTCAACCAATTCTAGGGAAAGCATCTGAGAATGGCCACATCAGTCTTACCTGAAACAATAAGAGAACTTTCTTATTTCTATTCCCAGAACACCGGTTAAAATAGCGATGTTGTTTCTGATCATACCGGAGAACAGATATGATAGAAGTACTGAAAAAAAAAAAAATAATAATTTCCTGCCCATCAAGGCTTCCGCTTGTTTCAATCCACCCGTTGTTAGCATTTTTACCTGACATGCTAAATGACAGATATCGCTAGAAATGTTTCAAAATGATTCTAAAATAAAAACTGTATGACAAATTATTTTCTTCATTCTTTTTATTTTTACTGTATTTTAATGAAAAATTTCTTTCTGTTGCGTCGTTCTTGCATGTGTTCTTGTTGAGTCTGATACTTTCCAATAATCTTCTATCCTTCCCGTCCTTGCCCATACCAGAAAGTTTCGTTGCCTGTTATTTGTTCTCGTTGGTCAGGACAGGTAAAGCCATTTCTAGAACAACGTGACGCAATATTTCTGAGTCGCCGCTCTTTTTCCCACAATTTTTTGATCGCAATGAGATCATTTCGATAATCGGAAGGTAAAAGATGTCTCTTGGCTTTGCTTCTAAATTGGTAAGACCGAAGCCTTCACCGCTAGTACTACCCAGTGACTCATGTATCATGAATTTGTTAATATTTATTTATTTATTTATTCTATTGTTAATGTTTCAGTTGACTTTAAGTTCCTTGAATTTATTTCTGCAATAGGAACTTGGTAATGAAGCTATTTTGAAGTTGCTGCATTGGCGGATAGATTTTAAAGCGATTTAATTATTCCTAAATTAAGCTGTTATAAAGTTGTTTGCTTTTAAAAGCAAACATTGAATCCCACTCATGGCATTAATTCAAAATTTCACGTTTTGAAAGAATTTTTGCTGATTACATCATTACACGAGAGCTATTTATAAAAGGCCAACGCCATCCTTGGATGTTAATTATATTTCTTGATCAATAAATTACAATATATTTGAATTATTCTTCTTCCGCATTGGAAAGTTACCTGTCTGAGGCCACATTCAGAACTCTCCCCAATTTAAATTCTATCAAATTGGCGATAAAGAGTTTTCGTAGCAGAAAAGGGAGACAGACTGCAGTGCATTATTTTACGAATCATCTTTCTGCAGTGAAAGAATTTAACTGTTAGTTGTGCTCTGCTTACAATGATTTTTTGTGCTAAGGCTCAGAAAACAGTTGGACCGTCACTTTACTACTTGTCAAAGCAGATGGCTCGGACTTTGTGAATGACTCTAACGGTATTCAGTCACTGAAAGAAGTAGTTAGCCCTGTAGTGGCGGTATAGTTTATCACACTAAAAGAAACCTTATTTTAGTAATATTCAAAGATGAAATTATTTCCATAACAGTTATAATGCTAAAAAAATGAAATTAATTCCATAAGTTGTCTCCCTCTCTAACGTTTGCGGGCACTGATCAAAAAGGCGAATCAGACAAGCAAGAAAAATCCCAGGTTGTAGCTAGAAGTACTCGAGTCTCTCTCAAGACTTAATCCTCTTAATTCGAGGCTACTAGGATTTAAAGTAAAATGAGAAAAATTCACAATTATGTCCGCGGACAACATATAGCTCAACAGCACAATTACTATCCATAAATCGAAAGTTTATAGTAAAATTTAATCCGCGACCTCAAATTTTTCCTAAATCGTTCATCTTTTCATTTTAAAACAGAAGTTTACAAATGCACACACGTTTCTGCACTGAGAGTTAATGAAAATTCAAGTCTTTTTTTTTTATTGGTTTTATTTGGGAAGACGCTGTAGCTTATTTTGAATAGTGGTACGTAAACTGGAAATTCATGGTTCGACCTCCAGCCACAATCTCGAAATGTTTCAATATAATCTGTGCTGCAAGCTTAAATTAATCATGAAAGCAATATTACAGTTTATTTACGGTCTAGAATAAATGAAAGAAGCTATATTCATTTTCTCTTCCCATAAGCAAATATAAAAGTGAGACTGTTGAAATTGAAATTGGCAGGTCTAATATACTAATACCTTCACATAATCCAATCCCACTTTCACGTGTTTGGAACTTGAAAAGGCAACCTCTGAAGAATAATCTATAATCTTGATTAATATTATTAAAACTTTAGTGATTCATGATAAGTGTGCGTAAAACGATAACATTGCTGGTGCAATGCAATAAAACATTTGGTTTCATAGCTGACAACTGCATTAATAATGCGCGCGTATGTTAAAACATATTTCCGGTTATCCAATTATCTGATAACAGATGCGATGGAAGGGACTGCATCCTCCGATAAGCAGTTGTCAAGACTAGCCGAATTACTGGAGTCGGGCAATTTACCGAACTGCTACGTTAGCTTTAAGTTTCGCGTCACTCTCACTCTCTTTAGTGTCGGTCCTGGTGGTCTAGTGTTAAATATACTTGCTTGCAGAACCAAGATTGTTGAGTTTAGCCCCGGCAACATTTTTTTCGGACAAAAAATCTAAGTATGACTTCCCTCGGAAGGGAAATAAGGCCGTGGGTCCCGTGTCGTACATTTACGGCACGAAAAAGAACCTTAAGTCTGAAAAAAAGAGACCTCTGAGCAAAATTTGTCAATTCACTCCCTGAATTGAATGGGATGCTGATGACCTGAGATGTTAAAGAGCGTCCGTAAATAAACCAAATTGTCATTTGAACAGTAAAATTAACAACAAATGTCTGCTAAGAATACTGAATTTAATTATTCTCTATCATAAAGAATGTTTGACTACGTCCATAGTGAGATCACTCCTTGCTACCAGGATATTATCTGAAGAGAATTTTGCAGGCGATCGAGTTGCAGGTCTAATGCGATTCACAAACTTCGTACCCACACACTGTAGAACTTTAGGGGAACCTCCATTAAGTAATCCATTTAATACTTCAAAGAG